>BTPG01000005.1:172572668-172945168 GCA_036245525.1 Semisulcospira habei | reverse complement strand
TCCAACACCAAGGACCATTTTACAAACCTTTATATGAACCTGCTCAATTACATCATGTCTCTGGAAACCCCAGACCTCTGACCCGTATAGCACAATGGGTTTAATCTTGACATCAAAAATGTGAAAAACAGTGTCAGCTGGCAAGTTTTGTAATTTGAAGTATAGTCTTTTGATACCTGCAACTGCTCTCCTGGCTTTTCCAGCTAAGTTTTCTACACATCTAGCCCAGTTCAGAGTAGAGGAAAATATCACACCAAGGTAAGTATAACTGGACTCGACTTGAATCTGCTTGTCAGCATAAAACCATTTTTCACAATTTTTCACAAAACCTCCATTTTTGAAGACCACCACTTTTGTCTTGTCCATGTTCACAGTGAGACCCCATTTTTTACAGTATTTTTCTAAACAATTAATTTTCTTTTGGAGATCTGCTACAGAGTCAGAGACAATGGCTATATCATCAGCATACATAAGAAGGAAAATACCCAGTGGGTCTGCAAAAATATCAATGCCACGTGCACCGCACGATGATATTTCTGTCTCAAATTCTGAAAGAAAGATAGAAAACAGCAGTGGGCTCAACACACAACCTTGTCGCACCCCTGACATGCAATCAAAGTAGTCGGTAACTTTGGTTCCAACCCTTACAGCAGCTTTTACATGTTTGTACATACTCTCAAGTGTCTGAAGCAACTTTCCATGAACTCCTTTACATAGCAAGAGATACAACAGTTTTGTCCTGTGCACACTGTCGTAAGCTTTAGAAAAATCTACGTACATGGTGTAAAAACGGCCACCCTGCTTGCTAAGATACTTTTGCACTAGTGCCTGTAAGCAAAAAATGTTGTCTATAGTACTGTATCCTTTACGGAAGCCAGCTTGGGCCTCAGGAATACAATCATTCTCTTCACAAAAACGAACCAACCTGTTGTTAATGACAAAACTGTACAACTTACTGATAACGTTCAGAAGAGAAATTCCTCTGTAGTTGTCAACATTTCTAGGGTTACCCTTTTTGTGTAGTGGAAATATCACAGCCATGGTCCAGCTTTCAGGGTATTCCGCACTTTGAAACACACGATTAAACAAAGGATGCAGAAATTTCACAAGGATCTCACCTGCATGATGAAAAAGGTCAGTGGGCAAGCCATCAGGGCCTGATGCTTTCCCTTTCTTCATGCTATTAATAGCACTGCGAATTTCATCCTGCGTGATTTCCTCGTCAAATTTTGCATTATGACAACCATCACAATCATCAGATATATGGTCATTCAAAACACCCTCGGCCTGTCTGCTGAAACCTGAATCATCAACATTCTGATCCACATTTAGCAAATTACGAAAATAATCATACCACACGCGTGGTGAAATGACATCAGAACACAACTTTTTAACGCCAGTCAGAGACTTTATTTTTTGCCAAAATGTTCTTGAGTTTGCATCATTACATGCATCGTTGAGCTCATTCAAAACCCGTGCGTTGTACTCTACTTGTTTTGTTTTACACAACTTCTTAAACTCTTTCTTCATGTCAAGATACTTCCCTAAGTCGTCATGTGTGTTTGTGTGTCTGAACTGCTTCAACTGTAGGTATTTGTTTTGTTTTGCTAACTCGCAGTCCGAGTCCCACCACGGCGGCTGTGCACGGGATTCACCTACCTTCTTACCTGACCTCATTTTGTCAGCCGCCTTCTGAATGAATGCTACAAAACAGGCCGACCCTTCTTCTACACTCGAGTCAAGCGCTGACGAAAAGTGTTGAAACTGAGTCTCCTGATTATCTTCAATATATGCCCAAAAGGATTCAGCGTAGTTTTCTTTCCAAACAAATTTAACCCCTTCCTCTAGTATTATATCATCATTTAAATCATCATCATCACATGAATAAACAGACTGAATAGAAGTAAACGTGGTTACAATGGGGAAATGGTCTGACTCGCACCTGTCTGCAACAAACATATCGGTCACTAGGTCAAACACGGATTTAGAGCAAATACAGTAGTCCACCACACTTTTGCCTCTGTTGGCCACGCACGTAATTTCTCCCTCACTGTCACCTTTCGTTCTGCCATTGACAATAAACAAACAGTACTCTTGACATAGTTCTATCAGTTTCCGACCAAAACTGTTTACGCCAATATCTTTTGACCTCCGTGGGCTTTGTGGTACATCCTCTAGCAGATCTGTTAATTCCTGTAAAGGCTGCACGTGTGAATTGCCATCAATAAAATCAGTATCAGACAGACCGGCAGTGCGGGCGTTAAAATCGCCACATAATAGCCAAGGCAGCTCAGGGTGAGCACGTAACACTTGAGACATGTAGTTTTCTAACACTTCAAAACCATCAACGTTATCTTCACCATATACAACAGAACGCTCTGGAGCCACATACACAAATGCTGCCAGAACATCAGATGCAGAGTTCAAAACAGACTTACCGATCTTTAGAAACACAATATCCTCAGCTGCCTGCATTAAACGCAACACATGACAGGCTATAGATTTATGTACACACACGGCCACGCCCCCTTTTAACTTTTGTGTACGTGGTGAAAAAAACACCTGATACTCTGGAAAGGTATCCTCTATAACATTTTGCTTACACGACCAGATCTCTGAAAATGCAAAAATTTGACACTTTTCACAGAACTGCCTAAAAGAAACACTTTTCAGCTTATTTACAAGACCTTGGATATTCCATGCCATGATGCGAAACACAGAGCTACCACTTTCATCACTACCACTTTCATCAACACAGTGTGCGGGTGTGGGTTTGAGTATGGGCACTTGAGCGTGTGTGTGTGCAGGTAAGTCGTCCTTTGAAGACACATGGTGGGGGCCCTGGGGGTCTGAATGAGGGACGGGCTGTCTTCTCCTGGTTGCTGGGTCAACATGCCGGCCTGCCCCTCATTTCTGCCCCCTGCGCTCCACTGGCCTCTGGGTAGCAGCGTCGTATGCGTGGGTCTTTCCCTCAACAACGAGGGAGTCGAAGCGGAGGAAGGCCTTCTTCCCCGCCTGCTTGGCCTCCTTGAGGAAGGGTAGCAGCTTGCGGCGCACGTCCCTCACCCGAGGGGTGAAGTCCTCAGAGATGTAGACCCGGGACTGGTTCTCCTTCAGCGTTCTTCGCTCAAACAGGATCCGCTCCTTGTCTTTGTACTTGTTGAAGCACACGATGATGGGGTGGGGCGCCTTGCCCCCCTTCAGACGATGGGCACGCTCCACCTCGATCTCCTCCTCTATGCCCATCTCGTCCTTCAACATTGACTTGACAGCTTTTTCACAGTCCGCCCAAGTCTCTGAGCGCCCCTGGGGGTGGGGGATTCCGTGAAAGATCAGATTCTTGCGTCTGCTCCGCCCCTCCAAATCATCCAGCTTATCCTCCAGCTGCGTAACTTTCTCCTTCAACTCTCTGTTTTCTTTCATCACCGCAGTAAAGTCACTCTGAATTTTGTCCATCTGCTCCTGCATTGTAGCTTTCATACTGTCCATCTTTTTGTCCATCACATTCAACATTTTAAACACATCAGCAATGGTCGGCTCAGACACTGCGTTTGCCTCACCCCCGGGCGACTGGTTGTCTTGGTTCCCCTGGCATGTCAAAAGAGTCTGTCGTTTCGGTGGGCCTGGGTTCGCTTCGACATCGCCACACCGGAGCAGAAAGCCGACCAAAAACACGAGAATGACTGCCACCGGTCCGCTGACACTGACAGTGCGGTAACGTAGGGCTGCCTTCCTCTGTGCTTTGCGAGCCATGAAGTTTTGAAAAGTCCAGTAAAAGGTACCGCAAATGGCACGAAAAGCTACCGAACTGCTTGGCATGATGAGCTGAATCACCCTGTCGTTGTTCTAAAGTCACTCATTAAGTAATTATGTTGCAAAATGCTAAAAATGTGCGGAGCCGCTCTTCAACTGTGTGACGTCGATCGTGAGCACCTGTGTGTGTGTGTGTGTGTGTGTGTGTGTGTGTGTGTGTGTGTGTGTGTGTGTGTGTGTGTGTGTGTGTGTGTGTGTGTGTGTGTGTGTGTGCGTGCGTGTGTGTGTGCGTGCGTGTGATGAAAGTATACACACTCAAAAGGATTGCAGACATTGCACTGTTTGTATGAGCTGATTATTAAACCGTTAATTACATTATTGGTTCCGTGGGTTGTGTGCACACACACACACACACACACACACACACACACACACACACACACACACACACACACACACACACACACACACATGGAGACAAAAGCCTCAGAGTGGGTTACCTACCATTTTATGTGAAAATGGGTTCCCATATTTCTATTTATTCTAGGGCTCTGGAGTTGATGCGAATGTTTAGAACTCACCTTATAACTAAGCTCTACAACTTAAAAATAAAATAGACATTTTCTAGAAACAGAGCCACTGGATGGAGAAAAAAATGGGTTTCTACCAATAAAGTGGGTGCCTCTCACATAAAAACTGGCACTACAGTGAAAATGGGTGTCCTCGTCAAATCATTCATTTTAGTATGGACTATCTCAAGAAAATTAGGTGTCTGTAATAAGGTAAAGTTCACGAAATATGTGATGCTTCTTTTCCACATTTATTTGATTGTTGTCATTCTTTTTTCAACTTAATGTGAATTCCTTCTTTTTCCTTAATTAAAACTGTCAAGCACAATGATACAACACACAGTGAACAAATACCTCACTAAACATACCTCTGGTTGATTTTCTTATGATTGTTTGGGTGGGGTTGTGGGAGGAGGGGGTGGGGGAGGTGGGGGGGGGGGGTGAAAGGGTGTCATCACTTTTGGTTTTATAGAGCTGCTGATTGCTCTCTTATCAATGAAAGATTTTCATTATCCCTGGAATCAGTAAGTCATTTCAGAGGCGCGCACCGAGTTGCACGTCAAACTACTCACAAATACACATTTGGACTGCACCAGATGGATCCAGTTGGCCAAGTCCCACATTCCACACTATAGGACAGCTAAGACTGAGAAGCAATCGCGGCGTTTATGGCGCGGTACAAGGTTTAAAACTAAGAACTGCTGTTTTTATAAGCGTGTGGAGGAACAGTTTTTATTAATACTGTTTTAAAACATCTTTAAACTCAACTTTTGTTAATGTTAAAACGGTTTTGATTTACAGGCGTGTCTTAACTGTTATGCATCTATTCCAACGTAATAGTGCTGGATAGTTTTCCCATTGTCGCCTTCTCTCTTCGCTCAGCACTCGACTTTCCAGTCCTTCCCTCAAAAGGGCAGCATTCACAGAAACAATACTTTACTATTACACCCTTTGGCAACATTAGTTGTTTTTTTTCTCTGACCTAGCATTACATCGAAATATGGTCCATCCAAGCCTGCACTCTTCATACTGCATTAAACGACCGATTGCAGCAGACGACGCATGTAACGACACTGACTGTGTGACGTCATTTGCATTCAATCAATTTGTGCATACAATCTGACAGGAGTTGCAGTCGAAACGAAAGCACAACACCAATAAACCCACAAACAAAGCAATAGGTTGAACCAAAAGGTCGGGCAGGACACAAGACAACAGCAGCCTCACCCAAAGTCTATACGTCCTCTCTCACACTGCGCACTCATACAATCACTTCACTTCATAGCAACAGGCGCACGAATACATAGGCTAAGTCACTGGCGAACAAATACATGGCTCTCAAATTTGTCACTAGACATGACCTCCCACAACATCACACCGGAAGCACAACACAACTCAAAACGTTTTTAACAAAACAACCACACCCTCAAATAACAAACCTCATTTTACAGCAACATAAACAATTTACTCCCTCAAACAACTACAATACCCTCCCCCTTACCTTTCGTATCTCTCCGTTTCACTTCGGCTCACGGACGCAGTCGACCCATATCAGCTATTAAGTTATTTATAGCTGAGAAGGGTGATGTCACACACACACGCCCATTTTAGGGGTTTTGTGCACACACACACACACACACACACTGCTGGGACAAGTTCAAACACACTAGAGGCGTGTCTTAAAAGCACAAAAGTGCATGTGATAACGCCAAAATGAGAAAAACTGATTTTTTTTCTATTTTTTATGAATCTTTACCGCAAGACAATGCAGAAACAACCCTCAGAAAAAAAATGGATGTCTGACTTGGGCACCCTGAATTTTACACACACCCATTTTACATAAGGATGGTAAAGACAGTCACCTATTTTAGGGCTTTTGTACACACACACACACACACACACACACACACACACACACACACACAAACACACAAACACACACACACACACACACACACACACACACACACACACACACACACTTGTTAATATTATGCTTTATTCGTTGTATGTATAGTGACAAAAACGATTTAACTCACTCAAGGTACCCACATCCATAGCTGCAGGTGTCGTATGGCGGCGTTGTCGCCGGCAGCCCTAAACGACACATTTGCAGTTATCGATGTGGGGTGCCTTGAAGCTGAATGAATTAACTGAAGCTGAGTCGACTGTGACATAATTTTATTTCCACGACTTTGACAGCAAACGATGATATGAAAGGAAGGTGACAGTCTATCAGCCAGCCCTTCCCACCCGCAAGGACAAAGATTCGCGTGAGACTCTTTAGCTGCAGGCGCTCATGAGAATTTATGCTTCTTGCTGGTCGAGCTAGATCAGCTCCATCTTTCCCTCCGGCGGAGGGGATCGTCCGGTTTGAAGGTGTTACTGACGATGCAAACACAGTCTCAAAATGGCACATGAAAATAACATGAAATATATCGCAATAATAATTATACTGACGAGCAACAGAAATGCGACACTCATTCGGGTCATCGGAAACACATCAGTGTTTCCGATGACTCGAATGACGTCGCATTTCCTTTGCTCGTCAGTATACATTTTACATATTCATAAAACACATTAACTCATTCAGCACGACGCACGTATCTCCCAAATTTTAGAGGCGTCATCTAACGACTATGCACCTGTTGCAGGAGATGGATCGACTATGTTAATTCAAGGGTAGTGCCAGATTAGCTTGGCACCGACAAGCGCCAAGCTAATCTGGCACTACCCTTGAAATATCATGGTCGATCCATCTCCTGCTGTAGTGCGTCAGGGCTGAATGAGTTAAGAAAATATCGGACGGTTAGGTGACGCACTCGAAGATATTTCTCCAACAAATGCACGTGAGAATTGACTGTTATGATGTTTGTAAAGGAAACCAGTGTTTTGGACACCAGCTGATTGAAAACACGCGTAAACCTGAGCAAAACAGGACGGAGACAACAAGCATATCTGTGCTAGTAGTTTAACCCCTTGACTGCTACTGGCTATACCGCTCGGCGGAAAAGCTGGACGCGCGACTACGCGTCTTTTCCGCCGATCGGTATCGGCAGCAGCAGCCAAAGGGTTAAAACCCCAACCCACGAAACCAGACGAAAAGCAGCATCCCCTCTCTGGCTCCCTCCACCCTCACCTCTCCCCCTCCCTCCATCCTCCCCCTAATTCCTAACTTCCCACACCAGCCCCTTATGAAAACACAGCACACGGCAAAAACTGAAAAAAATGAACGTAATGTACAGCTATGTTGTTAATTAATAAAATGCCCGAGCATGCGTAGATGTAGATAAATGTGTGAGACGTTTTGGAGTCTATAATGATGTCAAAGTACGAATTCGGTTGTATGCCTTCACGAAATCAAGATAAATATGGTGATCTGTGAGATGTGTACAGAATGCAGTTTCCAGAACAGGTACTAAAAGGAACTCAAGTAAAAAGCTAACCACTCAGTGCGGTATCTGTTATAATTGATTGTGTATTGTCTGTAATGTCGGCTTTATGGCTCTAGGCTCTGTTTACACCATGCCGGCCTTAGGTCAAACAAGTCCCAGATCACAGAGCAACCTTGAGATCACGTTTTAATGTCCAGCAGCTAAAACAACCCATCTGCACGGGGCATAGACCCTCATGAGCCCCCGCAAACTGCGGGGGCTCATGAGGATCTTTGCCCCTTGCAGACGCACCATGGGTGATTGTCTGCAGACTGAGATAGTCGACCTGCAATTGCTCTCCGACAAAATCAATCAAAGTTGTGCTGCAGAGAACGCTGAAGCCTATCCATGGCCAGGTCGTATTTGGTGTTGGCACTCAGAATCCTCCCGTTCACGTAGGCGGTGCTCGCATCGTCGTGGTGTTTCCGGTCCTCCTCGTAACCCCTCAGCATAATGGCGCGGTTGAACTCCGAGTTGAGGTAGGTGTGTGCGTAGGGGAGGGCCTGGTACTCCATCCAGGAAGAGGGGAAGCTGGAAGACTGGTAGGCAGGAGGGTCGTGGTACGGTGCATGGTTATAATGCCCTGGCTGCGACGGATCAGCGTTTCTTCGAGGTGAGCTTGCACCTGCAGGCAGAAAGATACAGCTTTTTAAAGCAATTCATCATCATCTTCATCGCTATCATCATCATCACGGTCATCATCATCGCTATCATCCTCATTTTCATTGCCATCGTCATCATCATCAACATACTTGAACACAAAAGGATGCAAGAAATCGTTGCACATGATCGACTTAATGCCATCAATGCCAGTGGTCGCAGATTTTGTGTTTGAAATATTTATTAATTCAACGCCATGAATCCTTAGCCGTCCAAGAAACATGGACACGCAGTGGTGTCAGCATGAGACGTAGATCCTCATGCGCCACCGCAACTGCGAGGGCTCATGAGGATCTATGTCTCTTGCAGTTGGAACCGACACACGATTTAACCGAGTTTCCTTCCATCTTGCCCTCTGACTCACCTTTGCTGGGACCAGGAACTGGACTCTCCACCTTTGCGGGCTCCAGCACGAGCACGTCCGGTTTGGGAGGAGGTCGGTTGCGTTCCCTCAGCAGCTGGATGTTCTCGCGGTTCCGGTCCTGGCAGCAGTGGCAGGCTTGCGGCGCGAACCCCTGGGTGACGGGCAGCACCTTGCTGTAGCGTGAAAAGTGAAGGTAATCAGCGACCACCTGCTCCACGTTGTCATGGTAGCGGGTCCCAGGGGTCACCTTGATATAAAAAGAAGACATTGACATTCAGTGAAGAAAACAGTGTTTGTGTTGGCCTGTGATTTTGGACCTTACGGCTTGACAGCCGTAAGGTCCTAAATCACAGACCAGCACACATCAAAGGTTTGACAGATTGTCGAGGAGAACTGCTTTTGACAGCGTTGTCATGGTAGCGAGACCCTGGGGTTTAGGTGTGCTGACCTTTGATTTTAATCCGTACGGTCGCCGGGCGTCACATCATAACTTACATACCAGCATACTTATAAGAGGGACAGTTCGTTTCGTAGAATTGCTTTTGACAGCTGGTTAGTCAGATAGATAACATAGATAACAGTTAGTCCTACCGTTTTCATCCCAACACGCTGAATGATTGGTTGCTTAAGTTTCAATTTCGAAATTCATTGACCCTACCACTTTCAAAGCCAAAACAGGTTTTAAAATCACCTGAAAATAATAACTACTTCAAAGTCTGAGTATTAGGTAGGAGGTTGATAGGAAAAAAAACTAATAAGGGAGAAAACTGTGCTACATAGACCAAAGATCATAGATCTAGTTGGTCTTCGAACAAAAAATGATAGAAAAGAGTACTAGATAAGTGACGAAGCTTAAGAAACCCCCCGAAAGACGGTCATATGTCACAAATGCTGGACTTCCAGGCCCTTGATGTATTGAAATTTAGATCTACCCCCCCCCCCCCCCTCTCTCCCAGTTGGCCGAAGCTGGAGGCTAATGTCCCCACACACGGGCTGTCCATTGGGTTGAAACCCTATCCTTTTGGCTGTCGGTAGCGGTTTTTGTCGCCATGATTCCTGCAGGATGTCAGGGTGTTGTTACCCCTGCAGGACTCATCGCGACAAAAACCGCTACCGACAGCCATAGGGTTAACATAATTTTTTTATTTTTTTTAAGGAAGACTTTAACTGCAATTGGACTTTGAAGAACACCCCAACTTTAGCACCCCCGGCCAGTGTGTGTCTCACCTTTGGTGGGGGTTTCTTGTGCTCGTCCGGCAGCGTCTGTATGATCATGGACTTCTGGAAGGGCGCGCGGCTCATGGAGGCGCCCAGCGGGATGATGTGCACGGGGATGCGGCTGGTCTTCAGACTGGACTCCTCCCGGATGGCGGGCAGCACCCGCACCTGCTTCTTGCCTTTACTCCGCCCGCCGTTCATCGTGGAAGTCTGTGGGATGGAGCAGTAAAGAAAGATAGAGAAAGGTTTATGTTGACGTAAATACGAATGCTATCTGGTCCTTTGGCTGTCGGTAGCGGTTTTTTTTTTTTTGTCGCGATGATTCCTGCAGAAAAAAACACTACCGAGAGCCAAAGGGTTAAAATGCAGGAATCATCGCAACAAAAACCGGTACCGACAGAATTAAATTACCTCACACATTAGACCACATGAGGTATAATATATCGCACAAACTAAGAGAATTTCAACTTGTTCTTGTGTTAACCTTTGCAAGTAGAGAAAGGCGACACCGCTTAAGTAAAGACTACTGTATTATCATCTAATCACACACCCAGGGGCTCAGAAGGCAAAAGGTCCTCTGGCCGACCAGCGGAGGGAGTCGGCCCGAGAACGTTTTGCTCACTGGTCGGAATGTCAGAATCGTGGCCGTCATTGTCTTTTAATTTTCTATCTTTCATGACTGTGCAGTAGCTCACATTGACAATGTCGTCATGAAGTGATTATCGTAATCGTACGATGTCGTCATAACCATGACTGCGACATTTATCATAGTTCATCAACGTCATGCATGTACCTCACTACAAAATTAATATACCATATACAATCCAGCTGGAGATGGAGATGAATTGACTATAACGGCACCTTTGGATAGTGTCTAAAAGTTCAACAGCAGTGCAGAAAACGGGGCGCTTGGGGGCGGTAAGGCGGCCCCGCTGCCCCTCCACCTCCTCCCCCCAAAAAAATGGGGAATAACTATTTTGAGCCGGACTGGAGAAAAAATATAAATCTTGATTTGCATGTTGGCGTCTTGCGGCCATCAACCTTTGTCTGCACATTAACTAAACGAGGTCAGTGCCCTCACGTAACAATGCCAGCCCACAACACACGATTACAACTTTAAGTGGTATATGTATAGTTTAGATTACATCAGAAGTCTGTTACTATATAGCAATAGACTTATGATTACACACATTCACAGCAAAAGAAATGAGCAAGCAGTAAACACTTCAATAAATCAATTGTTTAACCAACTGTGCCCCATGGTCGAAACGCCAAGATGTTGGAGCTGTCATAGGCAGAATGTATTACAATTAAGGATACAGATCGACCGTGATAGTTCAAGGGTGGTGCCCGAAGAGCTTGGCGCCTATGGTCGATCCATATCTTGCTGTGATGTATCGGGACTAAAGAGTCAACACATTTCAGGCGAGCTGCATTCGAATACGCGGCTTTCTGCCGCATATCTGGATGCGGGTCGTCTCAGCGCAAAGAGTAAGCGGCCTCGTGAACACTGACGAGCAAAAGAAATGCAACATTTTTGGAGTAAAGTGCTCCCGCTGACTCCAAAAATGTCGCACTTCTTTTGCTATTTAGTATAGTACAAATACCGACAGTGCTCACCCCCCCCCCCCCCCCCCCCCCGCCTCCCTCCCCCTCTCCGAAAAAAATCGTTTATTCCTTGCTGCTCAGAGTACATGTAAAATTATGATAGGGCCGGCCGCTTATTCGCAGTGCGTGTGAACTCAGAAGCCGTCTAGGGGAGCTGGGTGGCTCGGTTGTAGAGTGTTGGTCTCCCGAAAGGTCCCGGGTTCGAATCCATCATCATCATCATCAGTCCCTTGCCCGAACTGGGCGTTGGGGGGACTGAAAGGCAGCAGCAACAGACAGTGCTCTCCACTGAGTTCTATTTTGGGCGGTGGCAAGCAAGTCTGGCATCTCGAGTTCGGTCCATTCTTTTATGTTTGCGACCCAACTCTTTCTCTGACGACCTCGCCGACGACTTCCTTCGAGAGTGCCTTGGAGGATAGTCTTGGACAAGGTGTTGTGTCGGGTCACGTGGCCAAACCAAGCAAGCTTGCGCCGTTTCACGGTTGCCAGAAGAGGTTCATGTGGGCCCACCAGGGAGGTGACGATACTCCGTACATATTCGTTGGTTTTGTGCTCGCGGTACGAGATGCGGAGCAACTTCCTCAGGCACTTGTTCTCAAAGGCCTGGATTTTCTTTTCTGAGTCTGCAAGCAGTGTCCAAGTCTCACAGCCGTAGAGTAGAATAGACACTACGAGGGACTTGTAAAGCCTGTACTTGATGGTGAAGCTGATGGAGTTACTTCGCCATATCTTGTCCAGCCTGGCCATTGCGGATGTTGCTGTACCTATCCTGATACGGATCTCTGCTACGCAACTACCGTCTTTGGACAGTGTGGCTCCCAAGTACTTGAAGCTATTGACCTCTTCTAGCTTCTGGCCGTTCATGTGAATGTTGCTGCTGCTGTCGCTTGTGGTGTTGATCATCACTTTGCTTTTATCCGTACTGATCTCCATGCCATAAGACCCTGCGCTACTTGAAAGTTTGTCTGTCAGGTTTTGGAGCTCACTATTGCTGCCTGCCATGAGGTCAATATCGTCTGCGAATCGAAGATTGCACAGGGATCTGCCACCAATAGAGATTGAAGTATGGTGGTCGTGGAGGGTTTCCTGCATGATCTTCTCCAGGAATATGTTGAAAAGGACAGGAGAGAGCAGGCATCCTTGACGGACACCGATCGTCGTCCTGAAGAACTCGCCTGACTGATTGTTAAGTAGAACCGCGCTGCAGGCGTTCGAATCCAGCTTGGGTCAAAATTTGTTTAGACCCTATTTCGGTGCCCCGTCTTTGAAATCACCTTCGTGATGGACAAAAGACGTTAAGCCCTAAACGTTTCAGAAGCCCTCTCAAGCGATCGAGGATGCTGTGAGATTTCTGACAGCTGTTAAAACACCTGGAGTGGGTTGCATGTAGCGTGCTTAAATATAGTGTGTTAAGCTCGCTGACTTAAGGTCTTTCTTGTTTAGTAAAGCTCTTGCTTAGTGCGCGAGTGTTTTCTGTTGCATGGAGCGACTTAGCGATGTGCGTAGCTCCGAACGAGTTCTTAGCGAGCGGAGATAGGTTATTTATAGCTTATGGTGGGGTTCTCCCCTACGTCATCATAGATTGTAGAAATCGGCCAATAAAAACGCACGGTTTTCGCTTCTTCTGACTTAACGGAAACGAAGTAGACAAAACGCCGGTGAAATGGCGGCGATGGAAAACAAGAAGTCAAGAGAAAAAGAATGGCAAATTTTTCGTGCAGGCAACCCTGCTTGTCAATCTAATGTAGACGTACACTAGTTAAGGAGTACCGTGTAGGCTCCCATAGTATGAGGATCTATGTCTCAAGTCTAATGTGGATGTACATTAGTTAAGGACTACCGTGTAGTAGGCTCCCATAGTATGAGGATCTATGTTTCTCTGACAACGGCTGGTGTTGGGGTTATACCCATCGGTGTGCAGGGTCAGTTGAATCAGTTATGCAGACTCCTCACCGATAATTCCCAGATGTCCGTGAGACGAGGCTGGGTGGGGGGTCCGTGCGTTCCCGCCACGTACATTTCGTGTTCCTCCTTCTCTATCCTAGATGGAAGGCTGTTTCTGCCACAAGGTTTAAGAGAGTGAATTCACATTTCCGTTCTCGCGTTAACACGGCAGCTAAGAACTCTTCCTCAGCTAAGCACGCCGGTACGCACGGGGGGGACCGTCCTTAGAATTAAGCACGCCACTAAGCTCGCTCCAGCAGATAAGCACGCTCATGCAACGCACATTTTCAGCTAAGCTTGTGAACTTAGCGCTAAGCAAGAAATTTGCGCGCTAAGCAAGCATATGCAACCCACCCCTGGGACCAGTTGCACTGATGAGCGAGCTTAGTCCTGCACCAGCCACTAAGCAATTTGGGCCGCCGCTATGCAACTGGCCCCTGATGATGGGATTAGCTCCTTCCGGCGCAGGCCATAGTGCTTGGAATGACTCAACCCGGCCTGACGGGCTCAGTATTCAGTGTCCTACTTTTTCCGGGGTCCTTCAGGAGCTGAACAGGGGCATGTGAAAAAAGGGAAATGAACAAAAGTATAAAAAGGGACTGCCCAGATAGCAAAAGGTCACCGGGCCGACCACGGCCGCATTGGGCCCGCGCGGCACAGCCGTGCACGGGCCCACGGCTGCGGCGCTCGTCGACCCGAGGATCTTTGGCTTACTGAATCGGCTATAAGAACTCAAGGTAGTGCCCGATCAGGCGCTTCCCTGGAGCTACAAAGCTCGAGTCATCTGCGGCCGTTAATTTTATGTAGTCTGCAAGTATTCCGAGCAGTTGATCAGAAATTATGGTGAGCAGCTTGGTTCTAGACGTGGAAGGGATGAATGTTCCCTAGAAAACGTTTCCCATCGCGGGAAAACATTGCGAGAGAACAAGGGAGAACAAAAACTGACTCTAACCATTTTAGTATACATAGTATACTGACGAGCGAAAGAAATGCGACGTTTTTGGAATCATCGGAAATACTAAAGTGTTTCCAATGATTCCGAAAATGTTGCATTTCTTTTGCTCGGCAGTTATATATATATATATATATATATATATATATATATATATATATATATATATATATATATATATATATATATATATATATATATATATATATATATATATATATATATATATATATATATATATATGATGAAGCCATCGTTGAGAGGTAAAAAAAATGTGAAAATAAAATCGTAACTCCTGTGGTGTATATGGATTTTTCTTCATATGCAAAGTACTCCGCAGTCGCTTGATTTAGAGTGTGGAGCCAGCATTCTGGACAGATTTTATTTAATTCATGTGTGTGTATATATATATATATATATATATATATATATATATATATATATATATATATATATATATATATATATATATATATATATATATATATATATATAAGCAGACAGATTTTCTGCCTGAACTACTTTTTTACACAGGACAAACAAAACTGTGACAGAAATGAGGACTGGAAGAAGTGCGTGTGTGTGTGCGTGCGTGCGTGTGCGTGCGTGCGTGCGCGTGTGCGTGCATGCCTGCGTGTGCGTGTGCGTGCATGCCTGCGTGTGCGTGCGTGTGCGTGTTTGCAGGAGAGATGATGATGATGAAACTTTATTTATCAACGGTAAAATGTTTTGACAGAAACAAATCGTCATTTTACAAACTTGCCGTTGCTAACATCTACAACATAAAATAGGTTTTAAAAATAATAATAATAATAATAATAATAATAATAATAATAATAATAATAATAATAATAATAATAATAAAGATATTATATTTACACACATTATTTCATGCAACATTTAAAAAAAATAGAAACAAATTAATAATACAATTAAAAAGTTATATGCACAGAATAATAGTATCTTGACACTCATTGACATTCATTCTTGTACCACACACACACACACACACACACACACACACACACACACACACACACACACACACACACACACACACACACATTATGCATGAGGCACACGTCCTCATCACGAGCCCCTGCTGCACGCATTCGCTTTACGCTTTTATTTTACTCAAGCCTTTGCTACCCTGTGAAAGCAAAAGACGGTAAATCCATTCTGTTGAAAAGCGACATTTTCATTGTATTAGAATGAAAATCTCGCTTTTCACCAAAATGGATTTCCAGTCTTTCGCCAGTAAATCAGTTGAGTGTGCGGTGCTTTAGCCTGCCACTGCCGTGACGTCAATGCCACTGAAATCGACTTTGCTGATACATATATATTATGCAGTGCAAATGGTCTCAGGAGCACATTTCGTCTTTGTGAATTTGTCCCAGAGGGTTCCATGAGCAGCCAGCCTGCATCCACGTACAAAAGGCATAGATGCTCATGAGCCTGCCAGCACTGCCGCTGCGGGGGCTTGTGAAGATTTATGTCTTTTGAACGGCGAAACATCGCCAATAACTGATTTAGTCCCGACGCACCACAGGAAGGCACAGATTGACCATGATAGTTCAAGGGTGGTGCCAGAATAGCTTGGCGCTGAGGCGCCAAGCTATTCTGGCACCACCCTTGAATTATCATGGTCGATCTGTCTCCTGAATTGTAAGGCAGTCCTCAGAGGACAACTCCAAAATGTGGGTATTTCGTACCTGGGACACAAAGGGTTAATTGCCAGAGGCTGCCGGGTGCATGCAGTGTTACAATGGGAAATGGACAAGCAAAAGTAATGTTTGATGGGTGGGTGGTAGGTGTATATATATATATATATATATATATATATATATATATATATATATATATATATATATATATATATATATATATATATATATATATATATATATATATATATATATATATATCTGATTAAGATATATGCGCCGTTCTGTGATTTTGGACGTTACATCTGCAGTCCGAAAGTTCGAAAATTACAGACCAACAAACTATTTATGTTAAAATTAAATTTTTCATTAAAATTTTTATGAAAAAAACTGCGCGAGTTTGATATCAAAGACAGTGGTTTTCGAGATCAAATGTCGTTCGTTCTCACGACTAGGAATCACACAGAACCCATTAAGCAAAAGACCCTCGGCGGCCCGCCATCGGCCGCAGTGGGCCTGCGCGCGGCTCCTTTGCAGCCTTGGTCGGCCCGAAGACCTTTCCTTATTTTGAAAGGGCATACGAGGATATTTAAAAGCGCATAATTATGCTGGTAGTTGTAATGTTTTTTACGCGATCCTTTCAACGCATAAATGTAATACAAGTACTACAAGAGAACAGACCTTCCTTTCATTACAATCAGCATTATGGTCTCTAACCCGTTCACTGCCGAGAAAAATTAAATACCACCCAAATGCAAGAGGTATAGATCCTCATGAGCCCCCGCAATTGCGGGGGCTCATGAGGATCTATGCCTCTTGCTAAGACCACTTTGTACCCATGTCATTCTTTTGACAGCGGCCGGCTGGTGATCTTTGACGTTACAACTACGATGACTTCAAAAACAGAATGGTCTACGTTCACTGGCAGTGAGGGGGGTAATGACCGGTGACACGTATGGCCCTTCAAGACTTCTCTTGACACAGCACTTGTTTTTTACGACCACTTTTTAACAACCTTTTTTTCTTCTTCTTCTTACAATATAAAGGCGGTTGCTCTGAAACAGAAGCAAAGCTGGCATGGATCAGAATGTGAGACTGCGTGCTCTCTTGTATGGTAACAAAGGACAACTGTTTAGCGATGACAATACAACCGCATAAAACAGAGATAAAGAGAGGAGAATGAACAGTGCACTGTTCTTTTGCGACGGTAAAGGAACTGGCTTACAAAACAAAGTTTCGAATGGGACGGTCCGTCCTAACGCTACGTACAACAGTAATACTGCAAATTACTGGTAGGTCTAATGACGTTACACTAGAGAATGGAAGGAGAGAATAATCTCACACACAAATTTAGAACATACACGGGTGCGCGCACAAACGCACGCACACACACACATGCAGATTTGCGTCCCCCCCCCCCCCCCTGCGCTTCCAACCCCCCCCCCCCCTCCCCCCCCTCCCACCCCTCCCCCCCCCACACACACACTGACACACACAAACACAAAAACACAAACAAGCACTCATTCACGCACTTGGCACACACACAAACGCACGCACGCTTATGCCGTACACACACGCACATGCTAACACGCACACACATACACACACACCATCACACACACACACACACACACACACACACACACACACACACACACATACACACACACACACAACGAAGCCGGGTATTACTTATGATGTCAGGGAGGGCTGAAGCTATTAAGTATCAGAGAGAGAGAGAGAAAGAGAGAGAGAGAGCATTTCCGAAGTCAATGTAATCCTCCATGGAATTTTCACAGGATGTGGATGTCGTTATTTTGCAGTGTTCTTCCTTTTTCAATAATGAAATTTCCCCACAAAGCATACACCAGGGACAGTGCCCTTCAGCGTTTTAACGGTTTCCATTCCAGTCACTTTCACTCTTTCGCCTCCACAGCAAATTTTGCCTGATATTTGCCGCCCTCAGTAACGCCTCAAGGGCAGTGCCTGTTTAGCTTGGCGCCAGGCGCCAAGCTAATCAGGCACTGCCATTGACGGTATCATCTCCGGCTGAGTGTTCTCCGGCCAACAATACCCCACTTTTCAAAGCCCTAGATATCCGCTTTTTCGTAAAGTACTACTGAAATAATGTGATAATATACAGTCTGTACACGAACGGGCCAACTTTGAATCCAAATAGTGCAGTTGACTGTTCTTAAAAGGCATTAACCCGGCTGACGCACACGGTGTTTCTTCAGTCAGTCTTTATTAATTCAGCACCAGAAATCGCAAGCTATCCCAGGAACATGGATTCAAAGTGGTGTCAGCAATATCCGCTACTTTTTGTGAGCACTATAGGTATTCCACTGGGCTTTTCTTTAGCGATGGTTCCTAGGTTGGGACCCAAAACACACATTATTACTCGTACGTGTAAAACTGCGCGCGTTGGGAATGTCAAACCTTATGATACACACAATCTTGCAGCCTGCCAATTCAGTCACACACACGCAGACACGCAGACACACACACACATACACACACGCACGCACGCATGCACGCACATACAATTATGCCTGCGATTTTTCAGTCCATTGCTTCACAGTAAGCTCCTAAGATTACCTGACAAAAGAATCAAGATAAAGTTCTTGAGCCAAAACTACCGGCTATTTGTGCAGTCAGACATTTCAATCCCCCCGAAACACACTGTTCTTCTGAGGCATACCTGCAGCCAATTTCAATCAACCTGAGGCGCAGATTCTCATGAGCCCCTGCGACAGTTTTGTCGCAGGGGCTCATGAGAATCTATGCCTATTGCAGCTTGGACGAGCTTGCCGAGAATATGTCTGGCGTGGCCGAAATGACCTGTATGATTGAATTAAACTAGTCAGGAGGATAAGCACCAGCTCCCCTCAAAGACAAATTGTGATGTTCCGGCTAGCTTCAAGTTTGGGAGATGGATCGCCGATAACGGTTGAAGGGTTTGCATAAACTTCAGGAGAGGCCCATCAAACTAAATCATTTGAGTACGCCCTGTATTTTAGGTCTGATCTATCGCCCGTTTGCAGGCTACCCCATCTTCTGCGCGGCTTGTCACATGCACACGCAGTGCTTTGCAGAGGACCCCAAATTGTGGTCAGCCATTTGGCCTTGAAAAAAGAGACTGTACGTTAAATTTATCTTATCATGCCATGGTCGACCCGTCTCCGCCAAGGTTTGTGTAGACTGTGCTTGAACCCTTTCACTGCCGAGAAAAACTGAGCCGGCACTAACCAGCTGCAAAAGGTATAGCTCCAAATGAGGGGCTCATGAGGATCTATGCCTCTCGCTGAAACTATTTTGTATGTAAGTTTTTTGACGGCTGGGGATTTTTAAGCCGTTTAGTGCCACTTCACACAGACTGTGTTACTGCAGTCTTCGCTAATTCAACACCCAAAAAAAAACAACAAAAAAAAACAGATGTCCCAGGAACATGAATTCAAAGTGGTGTCAGCATAAGGCATAAACCCTCATGGGCCCCTGCAGCTGCGGGAAGTCATGAGGATCTTTACCTCTTGCAGCTGGCTGGTGGTCGAATTTTCTCGGCACTGATCACTGAACGGGTTAACCCGGTTGAATTTACGAGGGTTGTAAAAACACAATCTGCGTCAGTGGCAGTGTGAAGGGCTTAATAAATGATTGTTAGAGTTAACCCATATCATACTGAGGCTAAAAGCTTCAAATTTGTGCACTGCCAAATGCAAGCTACATTAAAGTACTTAAAGATAAGGATGTAGACCAATGGCTTTAGTTCAAGGGTTGTGCCAGAACAGCTTGGCGCCTAGAGGCGCCAAGCTATTCTGGCACTACCCTTGAACTATTTTAGTCAAACTTATTTCACACACTGGTGTACTTCGAATGATAAGGGTTAACCATATAGGCCCTGATTCTCAGACCACAAGACTTGGTAGGTTTGCAGTGTCTGTTATCATGCCAGGAATCAGATTGCATCGTTCCCGCGATGACAGAAAACGGTAATCCCTAGGATAATACTGACAATGGAGAATACGGCTGTTTCATAAGGACCCGGGCCCCGGACTTTCTGGCAAGAGCAATACTGAGTGTTGATGTGTGATTTTGGATCTTACGGTTAAAAACCGTAAGGTACAAAATCACAGACCGGCACATGTACATGTATGCAAGTAAACAAGATCGATCTACATGGAAAAAACAATAACAACGGTAGGAATTGAGAGAAGGGGTGGTGAATGGGGGTGGGGTTGGGGGTGAGGGGGGGGGGTGAGGCGAGTATATGATTATGTGCCAGGTGTGTGAGGAGGAGGAGGGGGGAGTAGAGAGTGGGAGGGGGGTGCGTGCGTGTGTCACTCGTGCGTGCGTGCGTGTGTGTGTGTGTGTGTGTGTGTGTGTGTGTGTGTGTGTGTGTGTGTGTGTGTGTGTGTGTGTGTGTGTGTGTGTGTGTGTGTGTGTGTGTGTGTGTTTGCATTGCGTTAGTGTCGCGTGCGTGCATGCCTGTGTGTGTTTCAGTCAGTGATTTACTCGTGTTTATAGAATGTCGTAGCTTCCCTTCTACCCTCCACCCCCCTTTCCCCCTGTTTCTCCCTCTACGTCCTCATATGTATTTGGTTTGCCGTCCCCTCCCTTCACACTTTCTGAACTCAAACTGACAGACGCCAAACAATCATAAAATATACGGGTATACAAATTAAACACCCGAGTCCTTTGTACTCCCCTCTCGACAACCACATTTACCTTGTCCCTTTTACGTGCATATTATGTTTAAATGGCACACAACCCAACAAAATTTACACACATCACCCCACCTTTCGATTCTCTGCCCCGTAACACGACAACTAAAGATTTGTCGACTGTACCGATATTTGTAGTCAGTTCAAGGGTAGTGCCAGATTAGCTTGGCGCCTTTAGGCGCCAAGCTGATCTGGCACTACACTTGAACTAGTATTAGGGTTTGTTGATCAGTGTCACCCCTACAGTAAATAGAGTTTTAAAATGTGGGCATTGGCTTTAAAAGAGAGTCATCGATCATTCTGAATTTTACGATCAAGCTACCTACCTTTTCTTCGACCGGTTCAGTTCGTTTCCTTATCGAAAAGGAATTGTCAGAGACGAGTAGATAGTTGAACACGGTGACAGTCCATTAAATATCACTCCCTGTGCTCTCCAAAGGCTTCGTTGCTCAGGGTGGCCATGTCAGCTAGGTAAAGAATGTCGGGTAAACTACGCCATGTTGTTTGGGGGCCGATAGACTTCTTGGGGGTTGTGACTGAACGCGGGACATTTTGTGCAAGACGGTTTGGTCCTTTGTGCATAGAAGCCTTGATAAGCCTCAATAGGGTCGGGGCCGGAAAGGCGTTTTAATGGTATATAGCAAAATAATACCGGCAGAATAGATCTCATCTGTTTCATGGACAACTTACAGAAGAGATCGACACAGCGCATTGATATACAGGGTGAAAATGTGAAAATGCATATTGTTTTTGTTGTTGTTTTCCCTGGGCAGCTTTCCATACCTCACGTAATGGATAGGCTTTATTTAAAAGAGGCCATTTTGTGTGCTGGTGTTGTGTGGATTTTATATAGGACGCTATAACATTACAAGTTTTTTTTAATTTTAAAAAATAAAAAACTGTCAGTACTAACCACAAACGGATGTCTCTATACATGTCAATTTACCATGTGTTCTGGTCTGTGATTTTAGACCTTGCGGCTGTAAGCCGTAAGGTCTAAAATCTGAGACCAGGCCAAAACTTTAGCAAAAACGACGCGAAGGTTTTGTGCTGCTTCATGAATGAAACAGTCACTCACCGTATTAGTAAAAGTGACTGCCGGGGCTGACAAATATTTCTCGCGTGCGGCCAGACCTGACTGTAGCGTTTGTAACGGGCCTTCGCGACCCCTCAGTGTATTGATTGGTCTGACAGGTGGAAACATGTCAATTTATAGCGCGTTGTCCAACAGGTGCTGTGTATTGTCTCGCTCTTTTAGCCAGAGCCTCTACTATTATGCGAGCGATCTTCAGTCCTGCCCTAGCCACTACGAAAAGAGCTCTGCTATAGCGGACGGAGCACTTGGCTTAGTAGCTTGGGCAGGATTTCAGCCGGCTCGCTCATGCAGCTGGGTCCTAGGGGCCATTTGCGTGAGTTTGGCTTAGTCCTGCCCAAGCCACTACGCTACGTAGTGGCTGAGGCAGGATTTAAGCTCGCTTTCACGGCTGTCTCCATGTGCCGAGGACCGTGGCGCCCTTTGGTACTAGTCACATATGCTTTGCTTCTTCGCGGCTGACAGACTACAGCTGGAGACGCCACGCTAATCAGGCACTGTCTTGGAACTATCAATATCTATGTTGACCCATGTGTTGTGTTGTCTAATACAACTAATTAACCAACCAAGCTTCTAAACAAACAATTAGTGAACCATCAAACTTCACTCAGTCAGTCAGTCAGTCAGTCAATCAAGAATCAATCATGTTCTATAGTCATGGCCTGAAGTGAAATGTTGATTAGCTATGTCAAATGTTTTTATACTAGTAAAAGCTAACAAGATGGGATGAACCATAACCCACAAAGTCCCTTCTATATGAGAGCTGTCTGAGCTGTCAAGGGTCTCTATCTTTTGTCTTTGACTTGATTCTGATGTTGAAATATCTCCTTTTAAAAACCCTCGCCATGCAGATGTGCCAATGCGTCATAGTGAACTCTATAAGGGGTGCGCGCAGTGCATACGCGTCTTTGGTTTGTCAAACGTCATTTGTCATGACGTATTTTTAAGTCCCTTCTGTTTATAAAAGGAACTTTTTAGGACCGGTCTCGGTGGGGCGAATTTAATAGCATGTCCATGATGTCAAAGGCGAGCGGGCTATACCTCTAACAACTGAAGTAACAAGATAAAAATTACGTCATGTCTAGTTACGCTAACCTCGCTGCTGATTGGCGCGAAGCGCCGTATGTGGGTATGTATGTGTGTGCGCATGTATGTAAACAAGAGAATCTCCAATATTTCTGTACACACAAGCTTGAAATTTGGCGAAATACTTTCTTAAGTGGGTGGCTAAGACAGCCTCCGAGCAGACATCAAGAGATTGGGAACCACCTGGAGTAAAATCGAAGGAGACGCACATGACAGGAGTCGCTGGGGGGCTCTCGTCGACAGCCTATACAGCCTTACTTACGCCTATCACCCCTGGGAGGGGTGATAGGCGTAAGTAAGTAAGTATAGGCCTGCTCGCCTTTTACATCATGGACATGCTATTAAATTCGCCCCACCGCGACTGACCCGTCTTAAAAATCGAAGGGACTTAAAAATGATATTGCAACGTTGCTTACTCACTGCGGAGGGATAAACGTCATTCAGTTTGCTTTGCGCATCATAATATATTAAACGCTTGTTTGTAACCTATTGCGCAAGCTTTCTGCATAGCAGACACGCATTTGCAATCAATCATCAGATCCAGCCATTAAATGTGGACTTGCGAGTACGTGGGCACAGGTACACGTGGGACAGTGTTATGCATGCGCGTCCACACATTTACCCCTTCACTGCAAGAGTTCGCAGATTGTTTTGTTTTTAATAATGATATATTTGTTTATTCAACGCCCAAGAACACCAGGTGTCCAAGGAAAACAGATACAAAGTGGTGTCAGCAAGAGGCATAGATCTTCATGAGCCCCCGCAGATGCGGGGGCTCAAGAAGATCTATTCCTCTTGCAGATGGGTATTGGTTACTGAGTTCTGGCAAGGACTGGGTTAAATAGATGTATGCCTGCACCCAGGATATGTGAATTCCAGAGGGAGAGAGAGAGAGAGAGAGAGAGAGAGAGAGAGAGAGAACCGCTGATTTTTTAGTTGCGCAATAATATCGCTGCAAATGGCAGTGCCCTTGTGTTATGCATATATATGCAAAATGCCCGCCACTTAGAGGCAGCAAATGGGCCTATTCACAGGTAAAGCAGAGAGTGCGTGGACGTCATCTTTAGCAATCATTACGCAATAAAGAAGGGATTAGTCTTTCCTGGGCGTTTCACGCCTTCCATGTCGTGTAATTACGCGCTGAAAGCCTCGATTCAAATCACACAATGAAATAGTGTGAATACGGCAGTCGCAGACTCAACCTTGATGGCTGCTACAGCGTCCTAGAATAAATGTAACTGGTCTGATTCAGCAAGTAGCATAGAGACTCTAACGAGCTCCTCCTAAGATTCTGTGCTTCTTGCATACGGACGGATCTTGCGGGCTAAAGGGACCAACATTTTTCTGAGAGCAGATTGTGTCACACAGAACATTCCACACAGACGCCTCCCACCCCCCACCCCCCACACATACACACACACAAAATTAAAAAAAAACAAATAATAATAAAAATAAATAATAAAAAAAAAATTTTAAATTATTTTTTAAAAAATCAGTACTAATTTCTGGAGATGTTTCGACTATGATGGTTCAAGGGCAGTGCCTATTCAGAGCATCTGGGATGGACCAACTTCCTTTGGGAGCTGGTCCATCGGCTCAGATTATCTGGATGGGAGCAGTCCATGTCAGCGGGATCTAGTCACAGTGGCGGGCGTCTTGCAGTTCATCCGGCGCAGCGCATTTCAACAAGAAGCATTATAGTCGTGCATGCATACCATTCTGTTAATTATGCAAGCGATTTCTACTTCACAGGTCAGCCTTCCGCTTAATATTACCGGCTTCGGTATATACTGCGGCCTCTGATATGACGCGCACAGGCCTCTGGCTCCCACCGCCGGGGTTGCGTGTCCCGTGAGCAAAAGGTCCTCGGGTCTACGTCACCCTTAGCTGGCCCGCGCACGGCCGTGCGCGGGCCAGCTAAGGGTGACGTCGACCCGAAGACCTTTTGCTTATCAAGCGTTTTTTTTCACAAATTTGCTAAATTCAGTACTACACAATAACGCAATCACGAATAACGCCGTCTGTCTTTACGGTTCACGGGTACCGCGATATACTGGGGCTGACGTAAGTACAGGGTGGCTGCGAAGGCAGGTAAGGCATCTTACAATTCGGTCCAATAATACATTGCTTGGGCAGTTACTGAACAGTTTGTCTCAGTCTGTTTCAGAGCTGGTCGTTCCGCCGACGTTTCTTAATAGAAGAAACAAAAATTACAAAAACAAAATAAAATAATGGAGGATCAGAAGTAAATGTTGGAATCATATTGAAAAATGCGTTTCTGGAAATGCTTATATTAAAGGCACGACCGACGTATACAACTGAAGAGCTCGCCAGCGTAACACAGCATTTGATGTCTGGCTGTCGCTGCCATCGCTGTGTTTACTCGCCAGTCAACAGTCGGTTGTTACGCCTTTAACATTTTCAGGTAGACGCACGGTGTACCCCCCATCCCATCCCCTGCTAATTCTGGCAGAAACTAAAAGTACATGTATGTGATTTCGGCATCCTGTCTCGGAAGACAATGGAGTATGCGCTTGCTGGGTCAGTCACTGGAGTGACCTCTCCAGTGCGCAAGCCTGGGCGAAGTGTATGGAGATCCTGGGATGCCCAGTCGTCAAGATCCCCCTCTCGGCCTCGCTGATGTATCCAAAGGAATGCAAAGCAGTACGTTTGGCACCAGTTTGGTTGCAGGAGCTGCCAGAACAGTGCCTGTATTCACGCACTGTTCTGACATGTATGTATGTATGTATGTATGTATGTACGCAATGCAAGAGTGGTCATAAGAGTACTTGAAGTTCATTACATAAACCATGTGAACATGAAGAAATCTGCTCAAGTGGACTTGACTTCCTAACTAACTGTTTTCATTTTTGTAAGCCACCGTGACGTACCTCTGAAAGCAGACCTAGAGACAACAGTTGAGATGCTGTACCCACTGTTTGGAAAGATCTGGGAAGAGGAGGTGATGCCAGCTGACTGGAAGGATGGGTACCTAATCAAGCTTCCCAAGAAAGGCGACCTCAGCAAGTGTTCCAACTACAGAGGAATCACCTTGCTGTCAGTACCAGGAAAGGTCTTCAACAGGATCATCCTAGAGAGAATGAAGAGCTCCGTTGACCCCCAGCTGAGAGACCAGCAAGCAGGATTCAGGAAGAACCGATCATGTACAGACCAGATCGCCACTCTCCGCATCATCGTGGAACAGTCTGGAGTGGAGCTCCCCGCTGTACGTCAACTTTGTGGATTATGAGAAAGCATTTGACAGCGTGGACCGAGAGACACTGTGGAAACTCCTACGACACTACGGTGTACCCACAAAGCTCGTCCGCCTGATCAAGAGCAGCTATGATGGCATGACATGTCGCGTGATCCACGAAGGGCAGTTCACCAGGGAGCTCCAGGTCAGAACTGGTGTCAGGCAGGGGTGTCTGCTGTCTCCGTTCCTCTTCCTACTGGCCATAGACTGGGTTATGAAGATGACCACAGAGCACAGACGAAGTGGAATACAGTGGACACTGTGGACACAGCTTGACGACCTCGATTTTGCAGACGACTTGGCATTACTGTCCCACACTCATCAACAAATGCAGGACAAGACCACGAGGCTTGCTGACATCTCGTCCCAAGTGGGCCTCACCATTCACAAACAGAAAACAAAGACAATGAGGCTGAACGCAACCAGGGAAGAACCAGTCTTGCTTGCTGGCACCCCGTTGGAGGAGGTGGAGTCCTTCACCTATCTCGGGAGCATCATAGACAAAAAAGGCGGCACTGATGCAGATGTCAGAGCACGAATTGGTAAAGCCAGAGCAGCCTTTCTCCAATTGAAAAAAGTGTGGAGTTCCAGAGAGCTGTCACAACACACCAAAGTCCGGATTTTCAACTCTAATGTAAAAGCAGTTCTCCTATATGGAGCAGAGACATGGAGATTGACAAAAACCACAGTCAACAGAGTACAGACCTTCATGAACAGTTGCCTTAGAAGAATTTTGAAAATCCACTGGCCAGAGAAGATCAGCAACGTCAGACTCTGGGAGAGAACAGAGCAGATAACAGCAGAGAATGAAATTGGGCGAAGAAGATGGGGATGGATTGGTCACAGTCTGAGAAAGCCAGCTTCCAGTATCACTAGGCAGGCATTGTCATGGAACCCCCAGGGAAAGAGGAAAAGAGGTAGGCCGAGAAACTCCTGGCGTCGAGACCTCCAAGCAGACATCAAGAGACTGGGAACCACCTGGAGTAGAATCGAAGGAGAAGCACAGGACAGGAGTTGCTGGAGGTCTCTCGTCGACGGCCTATACCCGGGTAGGGGTGACAGGCGTAAGTAAGTAAGTAAGTAACCGTGACGTACGTGCCAGTAATGTTATCAGTAGACCACCGAAGACTCACCTTCGTCCTACATAACTACATAATGCTCTTTTTATAAATTATGCTAAGCAAGAGACACACATCCTCATGATCCCCAGCAAATGCTGAGGCACATGAGGATCTATGTCTCTTGCAGATGGACTGCGTCCACGCAAATCTGGGACCAGTACCTTCGCCTTATAACATTCTTTGTATAATCTGCATTCGTATAAATGGCGCCACGCAAGGTGCACACGTCCTCGCCACCGCCCCCCCCCCCCCCCCACACACACACACGAATTCTGGGGCTCGTGAGGATCTACGCCTCTTGCAGATGGATTTCGTCCACTCAATACAGTACAGGACCAACAAAGGGATTGTCCACGACAAAAATATTTTTTGGACGGAATGCTCTGGCAATGCTGGTCGACACGCAAGGACACCTTAGTCACGGGTTAATGCAAAGAGAACGCCTACAACAACTTAATGTTGTCCCAACGTCTTCATTTCAGGTCACTAGTTCATCATCTCTAGACCCACTTCACCTAATTCACATGAGTTGTCTCGATTCGCTACCCCTGATCACTCGTGGGGGACAACCAGTGTGGACCTACTTCAATCTTTCCGTTCCCGCAAGGCCGGATACCCTCACACGTGACGTCTTGACCTGTGCGTTCAATTTTACTTACTAAATTTCTTGTTGACTGACGAGAAAAATCAGACACAACCCATCTGCAAGAGGTATAGATCCTCATGAGCCCCGCGACTGCGGGGGCTCATGAGTATCCATGCCTCTTGCTAAAAAGAGTTTGTTTCTGTTCCTGGAACGGCTGGGCTCTTGGTCAATCAGCGACCCCGGGGAGTGAAGGGTTTAAGTCGCTATGCTTTTAATTCCAGCCAGAACTTCAACTGAATAGCTCATGTGGTGATGCATAGCTCTCAAGTGCAGTGCTTGATTACTTTTATGAATGAAACATTTCACACATATTTGATACTACTGCCTTCAAACGAATAATCTGTACCTGTAACTCTGTTCGTCCTTTTTATTGTTTTCTCCCCAGTGTGAAATAATTCTGACTACGCTTTACGTGTTTCTGGCAGTCTCGCATCCCTGTCTCTGGGTTCTCTATGTGCAACTGTCAGCACTGTCAAAGCGTGACAAAGGCTTTCAGGTCATGTCACAAAGGCTCCGGCGAAGTGAAAGAGACCGTCCTGGTCCAGTTCGGATGTCTGGACAGCGGTATTGTTAAAAGGGCCTAAGTCTTCAAGCAGAAAGCCAGAGTATATCCCCTGAGAATGAAGAATAAGAATACAAACGGGTTGGGCAAGAGGAATAGATTTTCATGAGCCCCCGCATCCGCGGGGGCTCATGAAAATCTATGCCTCTTGCAGATGCATGGCTTTCGATTCACCTGAGGAGTGAAGTAAGGAATCTCTGAGGTCGGAAAAAAACGTCATCATAGAAAGAGGAACAAACGGTATGGTGGAATCGAAGTTCATACTTTGAGAAATTGTACTGGATTTGTTACAGGCCTACAGAGAGTGTGACAACCATGTTCCCGGCTCGGACTGGCAACTATCGCATGGTGGCTACGGGTAGGAAGCCCGCGTTAAATGGTCAGTGAAAAACGCTTGAAGTCCTCATTTCACTTTAATTACAGGAACCCATGCAGTCAGTCGTCGGCATGGGTTCTTCAGTGCAAACTACTACTTATCAGTGGCATGAGCTGTCCAGTGCGCAAAGGCCATCAGGCCGAAGTCCGCCGCCGTTGGCAACTGTGCGCGGGCCAACGGCGGCCGATTTCGGCCCGATGGCCTTTTGCGCGTTGGGCGGAACCGTCGATCACACTAGGTTGTGTCGAGCATGAGTCAGCCAAGCCTGCATACAACTGTCACCTAAAGGACGTATAGATGTGGCTAATGTTGGCAGGTGGCCGTTTAATAAAGGTTCTCAGGGGCGGATCATTTACCTCGAGGATGGGGGGGAGGGGTTCCAACTTGTTGTTTGGGACCTTCAACAGGCCTCCCCGACGCTGGACCTTGCTTCCAGGGGCCAAAAAATCGAAAAAGTGGGGAGGGGGTGGGGGGTGGGGAGGGGGGTGAGGGGCGGTGGGGAGGGGGAGGGGGGTGTGTGTGTGTGTGTGAAAACTCTCCAAAACTGTATACGTTGGGGAGGGAGGGGGGTGTCCAAACACTCAGTATGTGAGTTTGCATGCATTTTACCACTTCTTCGCAGAAATCGCTCGTAGTTATCACAGATAATAAAGATGCAGGCGGTCTTCCTAAATCAAACTGTCACACACACAGAGAGAGAGAGAGAGAGAGAGAGAGAGAGAGAGAGAGAGAGAGAGAGAGAGAGAGATGAATCTTTTTTATTCAGGATAAAGCTATTAGGCAACTCAATGCCTGTCTTACAAGCTGTCCTGTAAACAAAACAACATAACAGGAAAATAAACATAGCATGCAAATAATAACAACAATAGTATAATAATAAGAAGAAGAAGAAAAGAAGAGGAAGAAAAACTACGGAAAAAACACAATAGGTGAATTAATGAAAGGAGAAAAAAATGGCAATGGAGAATTTGTAACTGCCACGAATACAAAAAGAAAGGGAAATAAATGAGTGCATAGCATTAATATTATACTCAGCTAAGACAGTGTCAAAGAATCAGCAGCATCAAGAGCGTATAGCGACACCGACAAGACAAAAAATGAGAGAGAGAGAGAGAGAGAGAGAGAGAGAGAGAGAGAGAGAGAGAGAGAGAGAGAGAGAGGGAGGGAGAGAGAGAGAGAGAGAGAGAGAGAGAGAGAGAGAGAGAGAGAGAGAGAGAGAGAGAGAGAGAGATGATGATGATGATGATGATGATGATGATGATGATGATGATGAAACGTTTTTATTCAGAATAAATAGTTTTAGGCATAACAATGCGGCCTATCTTCCAAACTGTCCTGCTACTCTACACATATAAAAATACAACAGACGATACAGCAAAAAGCCGGATAAACATATATAAGTTTTAAAAAAAAGACCCATCCCCCACCCAAATAAAAAATAAAAAATAAAATAAAATAAAATACAAAAAGATATTAAACATATATATATATATATATATATATATATATATATATATATATATATATATATATATATATATATATATATATATATATATATATATATATATATATATATATATATATATATATATATATATATATATATATACTGGTATGAACCTGACATGTTAATGCAGACAGTTGAACTATTACATAAAATGCAGCAATCTGCTGTGCTGGAGCAACATACTAAGCAGAAATATAGAACATTCACAACGACAGCAGATATTTATGGACGCAAGCTCTGAAAATAGATAACTTTGAAATAGACTTTAAATGAGAGGGCAAGTTATTTCATGACTTAGCACCGGAAAATGATATGCTAGATTTGAAGATGTCGATTCTCGGTTTTGGGAGATGGAGTAAGCTGTTCCTCGTGTTCTCTCTGTTTGAGTGGGAAAACAGCTCACGGAGATAGGGAGGGGCGGCATCGTTTAGAATGTTTTGCACAAGTAAGCATCTATTAAGTTCCAATTGTTTATTAAGTGGTAGGATATTAAGGGCCTTCAGTCTTTCATCAGTAGGGGACGAACCAGGAAGAATAAGCTTAATACCTCGCCTGTAAAGGGAATTTTTTTTCCCCAAATGAATGTCTCCACAGCCGTCCCAGATATTGGAAGCATAATTACAATGTGTCTTGATGTGTGCGTTAAAGAATAGTTTTCGAGCATCAATATTAACTCTACGACTTAATTTGGATAATAAAAAGAGATTCTTCGAAATAATTTTCCAGGCAGTTTCTATGTGAGGCTCCCAGCTGAGCTGTTCGTTGACTGTCACTCCTAACAAACGATGTTTTGACACTTGCTCTATGGGCTGAGAGTGAAGGGACAGCTCGAGGGGTTGCAAACCACGTTGATGCTTTTGGCGTGTAGTCACCAACATACTTTTCGTTTTAGGAATACTAATAATCATATGAATTTCTTCACACCAAGTTGACACTTCATATAAACTATGTTGGAGGACAGCGCTCACGGTTGAAACATTTTTATCAGATACATGTAATGATGTATCATCAGCAAATAGTTCACAGTTTGTGTCGGGGTGTGATATTGACAGTGGAAGGTCATTTATAAAGATGTTGAATAATAACGGTCCTAGGGTGGATCCCTGAGGAACACCATGGGTCACCAATCCTTCCACTGAGTATTTACCATTCAAGAACACTTTCTGCGTTCTGTCTAAGAGATAGGAACAGCTTGTCGTCTATGGTGATTCCAAGCATGCGCTGCTCCCTGACTTGCTCAACAGACTGGCCATTAAATGAGAGTTTTAATGGAAGGGGGATCAGCTGGTGTTTTTGCCTAGTGGTAATCAGCATACATTTAGTTTTGGAAGGATTCGGTACCATAGAATTATTTTGACACCACTGTGAAACATCATTCAAACTACTCTGAAGAGATCTAGTTATACAAAATATATCTGATGATGAAACGTTAAGAGTTCCGTCGTCTGCAAAGAGACTGCAGGTTACGCTGGGGTCATATATATATATATATATATATATATATATATATATATATATATATATATATATATATATATATATATATATATATATATATATATATATATATATATATATATATATATAAAGATCGTTGATATAGACAGAAACAATAATGGACCAAGGATAGATCCTTGTGGTACTCCTTGTGTTATCACCCCCTCACGTGAGTTTGTCCCATTCACATGGACATATTGTGTGCGCTCGTGCAGGTATGACGTAAGAAACGCAAGGGTGCCAGCACTTAACTGATAGACAGCAAGCTTCTGAATTAAACTCTCATGATTAACGAGGTCAAAAGCTTTCGAGAGGTCCAAAAAGACAGCCCCATTCATTTGACCGCTATTCATCGCGGTCAGCCATCTATCAACTAAATGTGTTAGTGCTGTGTGACAAGAGTGCTTTAAACGAAAGCCCGATTGCAGTGAATAAATGAGTTTGTGTTTTTTCGAGATAATGCTGCAAATGAGTGTGGATGTGCCTTTCAATCGGTTTAGATAAAATTGATAGCAGGGAAATAGGTCTAAACTTGTTCGGGTCAGTGAGGTCTTTTGTTTTAGGTAATGGTATCACCTTTGCTGTCTTTAAGCTGGAAGGAAATTTACCTGCTGTATGCAAAGTTTGTAAACGTACGTTAACGAATCTATGATGTACGGCAGAGCCAGTTTGAGAACAGTGCTGCTAATACCATCATGGCCAGACGTACGTTTATTTCAGTTTTAATGCCGAGATGGATTTTCTCACGCCATGAACCGTTAATAATGGAATATGAAATGATGTATCGGGAGTCAACCTTTCATTACAGAACCTTCTCAATTGTTCTGACACCACAGTTGGCTGTTCGGGAGATGTGGTCAGGAGTAGTGTACTGGCGGCAGAAAGAAAATGCTGATTAAATATATCAGCTGGGATGTTTGTACACTGATCAGTAATTTTGGACCTCGTGAAAGCGTTCAGCGCACGCCAAACAGATATAATATCCTTTTTGCCATTCATAAGTCGGTGAAAGAGGGACCTCTGAGCCTTTCTTACTAGGAACTTTACATAATTTCTTTGTTTTCGAAAGGCTGCAAAATCTTTATTTCTTTTATATTCATCTCGGATTTGCATGGCACCCCTTGATTTCGTTATTCAACCAGGCGGGCAGCTGGGGATTTTTTACACGTTTCTCTCTGAATGGGGCATGTGTGTCAAGAACACCAAGAAACAATCTGTTCCATTCAGATAAAGCCTCGTTAGGATCGCTCGTTAGAATGGCGTATTACTTAAATCGTTTAAAAATACATCCCTGTTAAAGTGTTTAAGCGATCTGTATCTAATGGATGTGTGCCTATGCTTGCGGAAAGAATTATCCGCTTTTAAGGTCCAGCAGCAGCACACAGGATAGTGATCACTAATCCCTACCTGGGGCACTTCTACGCACACCACCCTTGACTTACTGGTAGTGTATATATGGTGAATTAGAGTGGAGGAAGTAGGACTAACACGTGCTAACCAGTTGTTTTAACCCAGACATAGAGATAGTGCACTCCCAAGCAGGATTACTAAAAAAAAAACATATTAATATTGAAATCACCCAGAATCAGTCATCATCCGTCAGAGCTTGACTTTCTCTGTTACGTGGTTGGGTCGTAGTCGTAGTATGATAAACACACCAGACGCACGCACGTAAGGTACTTTTAAATAAACTTCACTCAGCTGCAACCCGTTACACGTGGCTTAAGGATGTAGACAATACTGGAGTAACAGTTCCAACAATATTTTAATTCAGCGATGCGATCTCCACACAATGCATTCTCAAATGCACGAACACTGATACAAAGTCTCTTCTGCAAATGTCCACACTGGCGACACAAAGTTTCTCATACAACGTACACCACCGTTACGCTGCGTCTCTCGCAATGTACACCCTAGACGGGCCACGTACCTACGATAAACTGTGTGTCTCTACAACTGACAATGCAAGACAATGTACATACGTGCTTCCCAGCACCAATCTTTTATAGTACAACCAATTTCCAGAATAATCCACGAAAATCGTACAACGCAACCAATCAGAACGAAACACGTAACTGAAACTCATAAATATTAATAAAGAAAGATTTTTCTAGAATAACTACAATAGGCTACAAAAATTCGGCTACTAATTTCAGCCCCAAATCCTAGTGTGTAATCATATCACACAAAAGTATGAAAGGCAGTTCACGATCTAGCCGGAATCTTTCGAGAAGTTTCACAATCTTTCAAAAAAAAAAAAAAAAAAAAAAACCATACCGACTGGCTGCCAACTTCACGCGCACAGAAAACAACTATGACTATTTGAGCGTCTATAAAACAGTGTAGCGAAATGTTGCCTACACCTCTAACGAAACTCGTACGCGGTCACTAGACAGCGCGACCTGCTCGAAGGTTCTAATCTATACTCCGCGAATCTACGCAAAACAAAGATCGACCGCTATTCTCCGCGCGACCTTGCTAGAAGCTTCCGGTTAAACTTAGCATAATAACAAAGCGAATTCTACGCGCGAACGGCGAAAGAAAATCTTACTAGAAAGGTACGTGAATCGTAACCATGATAGCTTAAATAAATATCGGATCGTTTCCTACGATTAACACATGTATGCTCTCACAGGACAACACAATCACAATCGTAACATTCTCACTTTATCCATCATAGCAGAAAACTCGTCAAACCATTGAAACCGGCTGATGCTGGATTTCTGTTTAGGAATCCAATAAGCACGGGGCTGGATTTGTCTGCTCTCAACTCAACCCAAACACATTTAACTGTCTGTGACTCCAGGTCCTTACGCCTGCGGGTAATACCGCTGACCGAACTGTGAATGTATACTTAGTGCAATACCCACCTGACCCGGGTAATCGCGGGCATCGCGGCGCAAGACAGTAAAGTCCTGGATAGAAACGGCCTCATACTGATATTAGTGTCGAGGCGCGATTCTGTGACACCAAACAAATGAAAGGGCCTGGGTTGAGTTAGGAGCACCCAAAGATCGGGAATTTTGTTGGCTAAATGATACACATTTAAGTGCCAATGTGTATCTGGCGATCATATGCCATAAACGTGAGAAAATATTCTGGTCGCACACACAAATGTAAATTGAAAAAGTCTCCGCTGAGCGCAGATTATACAAATAGTAATATATTCTGTAAATAGTACTGGTGGCCACATGCACAGGGGCACCAAACTTAAAGATGAAACCACCACTGCCACCTCAAACAAAACGTTATCTACACACACATATCAATGATACAGTCAACCTCTGTGTGCGTTCCGCAAGACAGGCTTAAAGTATGGGACTGTAAATCTTCCAGTGAAATGTCAAAGCTAGCAAGAAAAAAAGATAACAGCAGCAAGTATGTATTTTGTAATCACTCAAATAAAAACATGAGAAATCATTGAGCCCAATGGTGTCATCAGTGGGTGATGGAAACACAGAAAGAAATAGTAATAGTGTGTGAAAGAAATAGTACGTGTACATTATGCAGTACGTGCCTCCTCCTCCCTCCCCCTCCCCTCCACCCTGCCCTAAAACTTGTTGTTCATCATACAACATAATTATCATTCATTGCTCACTTGACTGACTGATTTATTAAATCATCAGTGTCACCTTTCTCCATTTTCTTTCTCGTTTTTATCCCAATATATATATATATATATATCAGTGCTAATGCCAGCTGCTAATACTCCTTGCAGCTAACTTCAAATGTCAATATGCAGACAAACCGCAAATTACACAACAGCAAAATACAGTTCCTCTTTTGTGCAGCTAGGCTACTGCTAGCATGATAGGGTATAATTTTAAGCGAAGGATTGCATTAACTTCCAAGCGTGTTCACATGTGCTGTGTTTTCTTTCAATGTGTAGTGTACTGTACCATCAGTGATCACTGAGACTGCATGGGCAGTGATCACACATCACAACATAGCTTAACAGTGCAACTGACTGAATTCAATATTACAGTAATAAATAATTAATCAAGTTCCGAAACTTTGTTCAGCCATGACAGTTAAACCAAGTGGTGTGACACTCTTTCTCTTTTACAGCATACAGCATGTTGCACTTCGGACATCGGTTCCGAAGACAGCGTTTGTTTTTGTGGGTTGCGTTTTGTTTTGGTGCTGTGGTGTCGAAATGAAATGGGCAAAGGGAAGGTAAAGTGAATGGAAATAAACGTGACAAACCTTTAATAAGACATAAAAATACACAAAGCGACTTTGCACGTTCGCTTTTCTTGGGGAAAAAAGTTTATGTAGAACAAACCGAAAACTCGTCGGCACACCGAAATCACGGCAACGAGTGCGCGTGCATCTTGTATCATGTGACGATCACGTAATTTGGGATATCTTATTGTTGAGTAACGATATTTGAGCTCAAGGCATGATTTTTCGTAATTGTTTCTTTTCTTAATATAAATAAGTGTGGAAATATAATATAAAAAATAAAATTGAAATCCTTTTAAGTAACATACAGTGCATATTACAACTGAATACAGGAACAACGAGGCCCGTGTAAACTACTGATCCCCAGAAAACATGTCTGGGACAGTCCAGGTTTCGTCTGCAGAAGTACTGGAAACACAATGTGCTACAGAAAAATGTCTCCATCCTCCGGCGGTTTAAAATGAGTGCGCACTGCATTTATTGATACTAGACTTCATTTTGACATACCCAAACTTTGACCAAGTTACTCTGAAGAAAATCACTATCTCGTAAACGGCTGATCGTCTATGAAGGGCATCTGCTAGACTATGACCAACTTTGTTCTGACCCGTACTACAGTAGTCTCCCTTAATCACAACTATCGTCCATTGAAAAAGGGTGATGGCGGATGTAAAGCTTCATCCAACTGGCATTCTGAAAAATGACCTTCAGTAACACAGAAACATTCTTAAGCACTGTGATTTTGAATGTACAACTGCACGTTCATTGGAAGGCAACCATGAAATCGGCATTTATGAGATGGTGAGTCTTGTTTTGTCTCACGTTGAAGAGAATTTCGCTCCTGGCGTTACGGGTTCATTCCAAATATCCTTGAAGATGAACACGACTGTGATGTTTCATAACCGATCACACATTATTCTCTGGTCTATAAAGACTGTGCAATTTAAAACCACATTAATTAAACCCACATGATTTCACCAGCGAGTATCTCTGGCACTACAAATAATTTACGAAATAAATAAAAACAGACAGAAAGACGCAATCCGGCGTATCTTCTTTCAGCTAGATCTAAACGGTAAATCGATAGACTTAGGAGATAAAAAAAAGGCCAGGTGACCCAAATTGTTTGAAATAACATCCTAAGCTTGATATAAATAAGCAAAGCAGTTTAGAAGATTGTAGTCGGGGACCCTGAAAGAGTGTTGTTTTATCCGAATTTTGTCATATCCGACCTTGTTAAAAGCGAAGTTTACGATAATACGGCCGGGCCCGCATCACCAAACTTTTGCCTTCATTCCTATCAAAATTTTCGTTCTGTTTATTTTGTCCAATTTACATTTTTGTTCTTCGTGCTAATTTCGGTCTGTACTTCAGACGCGAAAATCGTGATGACTGGCAGGGAAGGGGTTAAGGATGAGGTTGTGGAAGGGTAGGAAATCTGCCGTTGTTTCAAAGCATTCGGGAGGAAGATGTTGATACCAGGAATTGCAATGGATGTGGCATAAATAAAATTATTTGTCTTTTTCCAATGAACAAAGGCCGTCATGCCGCGGTTGGCACGGCTGTACGCGGGCCAACGGCGACCGACGTCGGTCTTTTGACGTGCGCAACTGGGTTCGTGCCTCAGTCGCTCATCAAAGGGCTTCTGACAAAGATCGACCCAACTGTGGCCGACATCGGCCCGAGCACGCACCATCCTTTTCACGTGGAAGCCCGACTGTATTATTGGCTCTCTCGTGCTATTGGTTCAGAGACCTTCAGTGCACCAAACCGCCGTCAGATGGCCTTAGTTGCCTGCTCGGCGTTAGTCCATCAGGGATTATGGACATAAAGTGGTATCAGCAAGAGGCATAGATCCTCATGAGAACCCGCAACTGCGGGGGCTCATGAGGATTTATTGCTCTTGCAGTTGGATTATGTTCATTTTCTTTCCCTTGGCAAATAACTAACTCTGTACACTTTAAAGTTCACCGTTGGTACGCAAGAGCTCATTGTTCAGTGTTCCTCTGTCAGGTATGATTAATCGGCCAAAAACTTCCACCAGCAAACACGCTCAACAGTCAACTAGTCATGCCGCCGGGCATCCCTTACCCCTGCACCCACGTCAGCCAGACGACCAGGCCTCTTGCGGTCAGGAACTAGTGGTCGTGGGGAAGGGGCTGGCGACCGACAGTGCCAGTACGACCATCGTGTTTATGGAGTCGAACAGGCGGAGCCGCGCCGTGGAGAAAGGTTCGCAGACCCGGTGCAGATTGAGCCAGGTCTGTCAAAGTCTGGGTGAGGAGAACGAGGAGGTAGGTGCCGGTTGCTTTTTTTCCATGGCGTTTGAGGTTTTGTCCCTTTTACATCATGATCCGTCGTGAGATGGCTTTTGTCGCCTGCTCAGAGTTCAACTCCTCCCTGCTACTGGACGCATATTTTATTTTTGAAATCTGTATTCATTCAAGCAACATCCGTCCAAAGAACATGGATTCAAATTTGTCTCAGCAAGCGGCATAGTACCTCATGAGCCCCCGCGACAGAGGGGGCTCACGAGGATCTATGCCTATTGCATTTGATCTTTTTTCCGTGAAGGGGTTGAACTTTAATAAATAACTAACTAATTAACCAATTAACTAACCTTTTATTATAAAGGTGCATCTCTTTCTCATGACACCTCGCGCATTTACTTGGTCTGTATCCCTCGGTCAAGAGCCAGCTCCAAGAGACATAATATCCTCATGAGCCCCCGCAGCTCCGGGGGCTCATGAGGATCTATGCCTCTTGCTGACACCACTTTGTATCCGTGTTCTGTGGACGGTTGGGGCATTGTGCCGTTGAATTAACAAATTTCAGCCACCAAATTTGCGTCCACTGGCAGTGATGGGGTTAACAAACCAGCAAAAGGGATTGTGTGCTGGTCTCACATGGGCGATTTAACCCTAGCTGCCTGTTGTGGGTGGTTGTTGACAATGCAATGACGATGAAGCGTTTTGTGACGTCGATGTTGCGGTCATATTCAATTTCACTTTATTTATAATAATAATAATAAGGAAGATTTATAAGGCGCCAATACATGGTAAGATGCTCTAGGTGCCGTACATCTAAACAAAACATATAAATATTACACAAAAAGTGACAAAGCCACATGTACAATTACACAAAAGAACAGAATTATGACTAAATACATGAACACTGATAAAGTGGGAAAAGATGGGTTTTAAGACTGTGTTTAAAACTGGCACTAGACTCACTGTGTCTCAATGATTTAGGAAGATCATTCCAGGCTGATGGACTCTGGTAAGAAAAAGATCTCTGCCCAAATCCTTTAGTCCTTACTGTAGGAATACGAAGCATTTTATTGTCAGACGAACTGCGCAATTGCCTCGAAGGGATATAACAGTGAAGGAGCTCTGAGAGATAAGTGGGTCCAGTGCCAGAAAGAGAAACATGACAAATGGACAAGACTTTGTGCTTGACTCTCTCCTTCACTGGCAACCAGTGGAGAGCGTGCAGGATGGGGGACACATGGTCTGACCTTTTCGCTTTCATGACCAGACGTGCGGCTGAATTTTGGACTCTATGGAGCCGATCAAATAGATACTGCGGGCATCCAGATACGAGTGAGTTGGCATAGTCAATGCGAGACAGAACAAATGAACAAACCAGAGTTTTTGTAGCCTCTGAGGTAAGGAACTGTCTAACAGAGCTAATACGACGCATCTCCAAATAGGCTGCCCTGCAAATGTTTATCACCTGTTTATCAATGGACAAGTCCTGCTCAATTGCAACACCCAGGTTCTTCACTGACTGAGAGAAGCTGACGGTCGTGTTCTCAATCATGATATGCTGAGGCAAAGCGGTAGAAGAAGACATTCTGGGTGATGCAATGAGCATGGCTTCCGTTTTTCCGTCATTCAGTTTGAGCTTGTTTTCTGACATCCACAGCCTCACATCAAGAATGCAAAGTGACACGCTCTGGATGATTTCGTTGACCTGACTCACACTACCTGACTTATAAAGCTGTGTATCATCACTGTATGCGTGATGTGAAACAGAGTGTCCAGCAATAATGCTGGACAAAGGCTGTACATACAGTAGGAAAAGCACTGGGCCTAATACTGAGCCTTGTGGGACCCCAAAACGGAGGCTGGCAGGTGCAGAGACATGCCCATCGACAGACACAGTCTGTGATCGCTCAGTAATGTAAGAGTGGAACCAAGACAGGGCAGTGCCATCAATGCCGAAAACAAGCTGGAGACGATTAATCAGGGTAGTGTGGTCGATTGTGTCGAACGCGCTAGAAAGATCAAGTAAAGCGAGCACTGACACCTTACCATCATCCAGAGCAAGTAACAAGTCATTCATGATTCTGAGAAGTGCTGTTTCAGTACTGTGACAACATCTGTAGGCTGACTGAAATGGATCCATAAGATTGTTCAAGGCCAGGTGATCCAAAAGTTGCGAAAGCACAATCTTTTCGATCACCTTTGACAGAAACGGTAGGTTTGAGACAGGTCTATAATTCTTAAGGTCGTTGTGATATAATGAGGGTTTTTTCAGTAGGGGTTTCACAACAGCACTTTTATACATTGAAGGGGAAACACCAGATGCAAGCGAAGCATTGACAATGTGAGTAACATACGGCAGTAAACTATCCAAACAGTTATACAACAAAGTGGTAGGCACTGGATCGAGCTCACATGACTTAGGGGTCATCTTCATTAACAACTTGCGTACATCGTCACAGCATACAGGTCTAAACACAGACATGGTCTGACCATGAAAGCAAAAGTCAATAGAAGAGACTGTTTTTGTCTGAGAAGACTGTGAGTCAAGATCGTCGCGAATGGCTTGGACTTTTTCCATGAAATATGTGGAAAAACGAGATGGAAGTTCTGTCATGGAGTATATGCTAGGAAGAGGAGAAGACTTGACTTTGCCCAGCAGCTGATCAGCCACTGAGTACAGTTGCTTACTGGTGTTGCATGCAGCAATCTTCATACTGTAGAAGGACGTTTTTGCTGTGCTCACTAACCTGGTTACAGCTTTCTTGGCAGCAGAAAACAATTGCTTGTGTACTGTAAGCCCAGATTTGCGCAACTGTCTTTCTGCCCTACGACGTTCCTGTTTGGCGGTGCGCAGCCTGAGAGTACTCGCTACAGCATTGTGCCATGGGGTTGATCTACGGGCTGGAATCTTACGACGTGTCGCAGGAGCAAGTTGGTCCAGTGCCGACCGTAGACATTTATCCAGTGCTTCAGCAGTGACCTCGGTAACAGTGGGAAGTCGATCCAAAAGATCCGCCTCAAATGCAAGTCGATCAAGAGCCCGAATGTTTCGAACTGTCTTGAACACTGGAGCTACACAAGGTCGAAGCACGTTAAGGCGGGCTGTGACGCAGTAGTGGTCAGACGATAATGCATCAGTAACTGCAGTAGACCTTAGCTGACCACAGTTAGGTTCCGTTCAATTTCTGTCTTGTTATGATGATGCAAATTTTTCAGCAGTGCATCGGTCACGGTGACAGACCTAAAGTTTATCGTGCAAAATCTATCCTTGTGAGTGTTTGTGTCACCGGCTTTCACTGTCCGTCTGTCTTTTGCTTCTTTTGGCAAACGGTATGCTTACCGGACGCTTGCACCTTCCACTGTGCGTCTAGTACGACAGTACCGATTCCTTGGCCTTCTCTAGCTGACATTTGAAGTATCAGACGAGAAACGGTGGCAGACACTAGTCAGATCTTCCGTGTGCAAGAGGCATAGGTTCTCATGAGGCCTTGCGTCCCCAGCGCTTCATGAAAATCTACACCTCTTCCTGGAGAAGACCGGCCTTATTTACATTGTCAGACAGATGACCCGATAGGAGTACTCAATGCTGTGCTGAAAAAAAGGAAAAAAAAAACAACTTTGTTGCTCTGCAAGCACTCGTGGTGATAATCATGTATTTTCTCATGGACACTGCGTACAATTCGGCCGTGAACTTTGTGTTAAATCCGCAGGCACATGGTGACATATCTTTGATCAAACTGTCTACCTCCCTCGATCCGCTACGCATGCGTAGCAGATCGAGGGAGGTAACCAGTGTGATCGGTCATTGTCTTCGAGAAGAAACATATGGATGATATTCGCATGCAACATCGACAATAACAATTGTGTATTTTCATGAGAAAAAAAAACGAAAGAAAAAAAAAGGCTGTTTACACTTTTGCCAGAATATGACTGTGATCCGAGGCTTTCTTCACATAGCGGTTATGAGTGTTTCCTGTTGAGCTACTGGTTCCAGATTTCGTCAGAAAATGGGGGGAAAATTCAAACTTGAGGCAACCGCATCAAAGCGTGATTTTGCGCTACAATATCACTTACGAGGTTGCACGCAAACACCAACGATTTCTAAGAGTGAGAAGGAACGGCAGTCCTTGACATATGCCACCTAATACCTGCACAAACACAGATTTTCTTGAACCAGGCGCCAAGCTAATCTGGCGCTACCCTTGAATAATCATGGTCGATTGGTCTCTTGCAACTGGTACATAAATGGTCTAAACTTAAGGGCCACCCCACTTTTTTGTGTCATTGTTTATCGTCGCAAGTACGCTAATAAAATACAATGTTCTTTCGATCCAAATGGGTTAAAAGTTGACCTTGGACAGTCTACTGTACAGGGAACAATAGACAACAATTCATCAATTTCCACGAACGTGTCAAATGCACGTGAAACATCGTCAGTTTTTGTGAAATTGTGAAAGGTTGTGCGATATTGGCAAGCGTACCAAAGGTAGGCAGGTGGAAAAACTCGGTAAAGTCGTGATGCACGTACTAAAGGGGTCAGTCGTGAACACTGAGCACTTCTGTTTCGCTACAAATACCGGTACAGTAGGGGCATAATTGTCACTTTCCTAACCATGCCACCACGACGAAGCCTAACGACAGTAGATCAAGGCCGGGCGCTAGCATGGTTGCAGGATGGAATTTTCGGACGAGAAGTTGGGAGACGTCTTGGGGTGTCCCATTCAGTGATCCAGAGGCTGCTGGCACGATTCCAAGAAACTGGAAGGGCAAAACGACGACCCCGCTCAGGACGCCCGCGCTGCACGAGCAGAAGGGAGGACAGATACCTCTGTGTGGCGGCTCTGCGCGACCGAACTGTTACGTCAACGACTCTGCGACGTCAACTGATGCAAGCTGTAAATGTTAACGTCAGCAGAAGCACAGTCTGCCGACGTCTGCGCGAAATTGGCCTGGCTTCATGCAGAGCAGCAGTGAGAATACCCCTCACTACAGCTCATCGCAGAGCCTGGGTTGCCTGGTGTCGTCAACATGTGAGGTGGAACAGACTCCAGTGGACTCAGGTTCTGTTTACTGATGAGTCACGGTTCACTGTGTCCTTCAACGACGACAGGTTGAGGGTCTGGAGACGCCGGGGCGAGCAATTCACGGAGGGATGCGTCCAAGAGGTGGATCGCTACGGAGGAGGCTCAGTCATGGTCTGGGCAGGCTTCAGCAGGGAAGGCAGGACCCCTCTCCGCGTCATACGAGGCACCCTGACTGGACTGCGCTATCGGGACGAGATTGTGCAGCCCCTCATCCAGCCAGCTCTCAAAGCCATAGGCGACAATGCTGTTCTGCAGGATGACAACGCTCGACCTCATCGCTCCCGTTTGGTGGATGAGTACCCTGAGCAATGGGGCATCATGCGGATGGAGTAGCCAGCTCGTTCACCTGATCTGGCTCCCATCGAGCACCTCTGGGACGTGCTGGGGCAACGTGTAGTCAACAACCACTCCCCACCTCAAGGCGTCCCCCAGCTGACTCAGTTCTTGCATGAAGAGTGGGAAGCGATCCCACAACATGTTCTCCGAACCCCGGTGAACTCCATGCGTCAACGCTGCATTGAATGCTTGGCTGCAAACGGTGCGTACACTCGCTACTGACTGGACCAGTCTTGCGCGACTTTTCAAATGAGGGGTGGGTGAACATTCTAACGTACTGCTGTTGCTACAATTGCTTGATTTACTCAAAACTTAAATGAAAGTGTTACTAAATAAATTAGTTAAGTACTGACTCCAAGTATTGTTACATTATTTGTGCGGTGTTGTCGGTGCGTCTGCGATAAAAAGTGTCCCTTAAGTTTTGACTTTTGATTTCTGGAAATGGTCAAATGTGAACATGTTCGATTCTTTTATGGCGTCTTGATGAAGGACCGTGGGGCGCTGCTAACTGGTATTCAGTTATTCAGTTAGTACATCTCTGGGGTAGCTCACTGTATCACTCGCAAAACGATATGTGACCTTAGAGTCCACATTGATCGGATTGAATTGCGTGGCCCTTTCCTTTTATAGTCTAGGTCTAACGTCATACAAGAACTTATTTCACGGTGATGGAAAATCTAGAGGAATGCAGCTTAATTTTGAATCTTTGAGGACACAACATTTCCTACACTGAAATCCATGTGTGTGCTGGTCTGTGATATTACACCTAACGGCTCTAAGCCGAAGAGCCCAAAGTCATAGGCCAACGCACATTTGAATGTTTGACATTATTTATCTGAGTCATGCATATCTGAAAGTCACGCGAGTAGTCTGCACGTTTGTATTTTGCAATACACTTCTATAGAAACGGGTCTTATTTTTTGATAGCTCATTTCACCTTCAGAGCCTAGCAGAATCACATTTTCGAGTCGTCTGCTGGTCAATACGTGCAAATCGCGGACAGTGGATCGACCAGGATAGCTCAAGGCTCAAGCCTGATTAGCTTGGCGCTTGAGAGGCGCCAAGCTAAATAGGCACTACCCTTGAGCTGTCGCGGTCGTTCCGTTTGCTTGCAGTTGGCTCTAGGAGTTAAAGAGATTAGGCAGTTAGAGATATCGGTATCTTCACATCATTCGAGGCTTCTAAACCTAATCTGGTGATTTAGTGCCGCTCACAGGGTACATGTCGCCACTCTCAGCCCGTTTTTACAACCTCCTCACCGTCCTGTGGGTCAGAAGCATCAAAGTTTGCTCAGAATTATTCGTCCATAATCTGACCAACAGCAGATGTGTTTCCAGTTCTTCCATTTAAACTCATCAGATGGAACCCGGGTCACTTTGGTACGTCAGACTGACCCTGGGTCATATACCATTGCAATTTTGCGTGAGAGGAGAAACGCACCAGACCTAGACCTAGGGTGTTGTCTATCGATGCCTTTTTGAGAAGCTGGTTATCCGCCGTAATTTCGCTCTCGCTCGTTGTTGGGAGTCGTTCGTTGCAAACGAAACCTCACTGTTATGGCGCGTGCTGACGGCATAGTGAGTGACCCCGTGTAGCACTTTGGTTTAAAAGTCGTTTTGGCAATTCATTACACCTGTTCAGTTAGTCTCCAAACTCGAGTTTGCACTGCCGTGAACCTAAAGATGGGTGAACAAAGATTTCAGGAACACAATCTGCACCCAATGGCAGGGAGGCGGCTAACCCCGTCATTGCCGAGAAAAAGTGAACACGATCCAACAGCAAGCGACATAGATCCTCACGAGCCCCCAACGACTGCGGGGGTTCATGAGGATCTATGCCTCTTGCTGAGACCATTTTGTATCCATGTTTCTTGGACGGTGGTGGCTTTTGGTCGTTGAATGAATCAAGATTTCAGTCAAGAAACTAAAATGTAGGTACGATGGCAGGGAAGGGGTTAAGCTGAACTGAAGGAAAATAACACAAACTGGTGATTGTCATCAAAAGAATAAGACAGCAGCAAGGCGCAGCGGCACGCCAGACTGCCTGTGTTTCAGACATCTTTGTTAACCCTTTTTATTCGGAATACTCCAGTGTGTGAAAAAAGTTTGACTAAAATAGTTCAAGGGTAATGCCAGAATAGCTTGGCGCCTAGAGGCGCCAAGCTATTCTGGCACCACCCTTGTACTAAAGCCATTGGTCTATATCTGTATCTGTAAGTACTATAATGTAGCTTGCATATGGCAGTGTCGTACAGATTTTAAGCTTTTATCCTCAGTATGATTTTGGTTAATTAAAAGCAACCAAAACAGCCGCAGACGCCCAAGGAACATGGATACAGAAGCAGACGCCCAAGAACGCCACGTGTCCGAGCCCAAGGAAAACAAGATACAAAGTGCTGTCAGCAGTCGACATACATCCTCATGAGCCCCCGCAACTGCGGAGACTCATGAGGATCTATGACTCTTGCAGCTGGTTTGTGTTGTTAATTCAATGTCAAAGAAACCCAGACGTCCAAATACGTCCAAAAGAACGAGGATCTATGTATCTTGCAGTTAAATTGTGTTGACTTTTTCAGTCTCGGCAGTCAGTATGCTGGCAGGCCATCTCACGAATTAAAACGCTTCCGGTGAAGCACTGCTTTCGGGGTATATCTTGTCTCTTCGATTCCGTCTGTTGTTTGTTATTCTCCGTCAACAAGTGTTGGTTGGTTGGTTAGTTCGGGGTTTAACGTCCATGGCACCGAAGTGATAATGGACGGCCCTGACGGGCGGGTTATGGGGGACAGGGATATCTATTGCCTATGGAGTGCGACCTGAACACTGATCAACTCAGGCGCACTCCAACTGTGCCACTTTGATTTACCAGGACCTTTCAACGGACATGTTATTGAACACGCCCGTCTTTTCCCCCTGGATTGCGAGTCCAGCTACAAGGGCCGGGACGGGATTCGAACCCACGACCCGGCGATTCCCTTCGCTCTCCTGCTCCGACGCTTAACCGCCTGGGCTATTTCGTACTCGTCAACACAGTTCTAACTCAGACTCCGAAAAGCCTAATCATTTTGATTCGATGGAATGTGAGCTCGCGCTCTTCTCGGTTTCGGTCCCCTTTTTTCCAGCAGAGCGGTTTGTTTATAATTGCTGTCATCGCGTCTAATACACTATGGAAGGCAGTCACTGAATCAGCTCGCGCAGCTTCTTGTATGTAAGGACCAGCATAATGATAGAGGCAGGAAAGAGGCAGGATTCTCATTAGCTTTCGCATCTGCGGGCGCCATGAGGATCTATGTTTATTCCAGACAGGAGGTGTTTATCATTGAGTATATCTCGCACAGTGTGATAGTGGTCCTTTCTACAGATGAGAAAAGGCATAGATCCTCAAGAGTCCGCCACGCATGTTACAGGACTGTGACCCATGAGAATCTGTGCCTAAGTTTTGCTTATTCGGTTCACACAATTTTAATTTCCAGGCTGAGTGGGGGAAAGGGAGCGAGATGGGCTATTGTAGTTTGCAGTGAGTTTCAACCGTTTCTTTTGTTTTTCAGTAACCGTACATCAATGACTATATTATAAATGAACACACTCCCCCCCCCCCCCACCCCTCTTTTGTTCACTACGGAATATACTTGAATCTGCTGAGGCACATATAATTCTGAAAACTCAGAAATTTAAAAGCCAGGTTGCAAATTTAAAATATATACTGACACAGTTCTAACTCCAAAAAGCCTCTAATCATTTTCATTCGATGGAATGTGAGCTCGAGCTATTGTGTTTCTGTCCCCTTTTTTCAGCAGAGCGGGTTGTTTATAATTGCAGTCAACGCGTCTAATACATCAGCTCGCGTAGCTTCTTGTATGTAAGGACCAGCATAATGGTAGAGCCAGGCAAGAGGCATGATTCTCATTAGCTTTCGCATCTGCGGGCGCCATGAGGATCTATGTTTATTCTAGACTGACAGGTGTGTATCAGTGAGTGTATCTAATTCAGTGTGATAGTGGTCCTTTCTACTGATGAAAAAAGGCATAGATCCTCAGGAGTCCGTCATGCAAGTTAAAGGACCGTGACCCATGAGAATCTGTGCCTAAGTTTTGCTTTTTCAGTTCACACAATTTTAATTTCAAGGCTGAGTGGGGGAAAGGGAGGGAGATGCGCTTATTGTGGTTTGCAGTGAGTTTCAGCCGTTTCTTTTGTTTTTCAGTAACCGTACATCAATGACCATATTATAAATGAACACACTTTCCCGCCCTCTATCGTTCTGTTAAAGACAGATTCGGGTTCACTACGGAATATACTTGGATCTGCTGAGGTACATATATGGGCAGAAATGATTTAAAAGCCAGGTTACAAATTAAAAATATATACTAAAATGGGCTTGGATAGAGCTATTATTTGGTTGAGGGCTGCGGCTTCAGCCAGCCTTGAAGGCCGCTTTCATCGGAACTGCCTTCAGATGGTGTGGCAGAAGGTTTTCTGTTCCGTCTGATGTGCACAGAGACAAATGAACCTATCAAGAAACATTCATTCCACCGTTACCGCATACTTTCACGAGGATAAATATATTCTTGTTTTTACATCAGACGGATAGCGTTCACTGCCTAGCAATGTTCGCCCATAACCAAAGACAAAACTCCCCAAGAGGCATAGATCTTCATGAGTTCCGCGCAGAGTGCGCGGGCTTGTGAGAAGCTAACGGTATGTATCTTGGTGACTAGTGCTGCCTCTATGCTGCTATGTTTACGCAGCCGGGATAAAATCGCGACCACCGAGCCCAAAACAAAACACCCATGGCTGTCAACACGTGCGACAGAACCCCGTCCGTCCAGGGGTGGGGAGACGGGGAGGGGGGTGGGGGTGGATGCCGAGTGGAGGCGACAAGAGGCATAGATCCACATGAGCCCCCGCATATTCGGGGGCTCATGAGGATCTGTGCCTCTTGCATTTAGGTGCCCTTCCCAATATGCACAATGTCCTCGGGCGGACGTCTTTGCGCCTGACCAACTGAGCGGGGGTCATTGACAGACATTTTTATCCACTGCGTTTCAGTCCAGGCGTATGCCTGATCCGAAATCATCCACTCGGTTTGAGAAATACAGTGGGAGTAGTTTTGTCCTGCAAGAGACACGAAATTGCCATGCACCCCTGCAAGTGTTAGGTCCATTGAGAATCAGTGCCGTTTGCACGCGGAACGGGATAACTTTGAAACTGCGATTGTTTTTGTTTTATTTGTATCTTGGTGTCAATGACCCAGACCGCTTTGTGTCTGCTATATATAATGGAACCTTCATGTTTTGTCCAATTTGTTTTTCCATTTGTTTTGGTGTACATGAAAACCTTTTCTTTGTTTTAATTTCTTTTATTTCTTTGGAGTTGTTTTTCCTCTCAGAACATTACATGATGGAGGCCGCCGGTTCCGCCACCTCGAATGTCATTATGTCTACTGTCTGTGATTTTGGACCACACAGCTTAGCGCAGTAAGGTTCAGAATCACAGACCAGCACACAAGCTACCTTGAAAGATACAGCATAGTACTATTAACCATTTCCTTGCCACTGGACGCATGTTTAATTTCTGAAAACTTTATTCGTTCGACGATCAAAAGCCACAATCATCCAAGGCACGTAGATGAAATTGGTCTCAGCAAGAGTCATAGATCCTCATGAGCCCACGCGACTTCTGGGGCTCATGAGAATCTGTCTCTTGCAGTTGGATCGTGTTCACTTTTCTTGGCAGTGAAGAGGTTAAATTAGATCAATGCAGTTTTCTCAAGATGCTTTTGTGTGTGTGTGTGTGTGTGTGTGTGTGCTAGTAAGTCGGACAAGCTGGAATGAAAGAGATCTTGAACGTGTTCTGTTCTGTGTTTATAGACCGTATCGCTTCAAGGCGTACGATCTAAAATCACAGACAAGCGCACGCAAATGACGGAAGAAAACATTGAAAGTAAATGCCATCTTGATGCTTCCGAGTTGAACTATGCCGCCTCCAAACGATATTTGTTTTTGGTTAAGAGTCGAGAAAACTGGAGGGAGGATGGGGGTACGAGGGGGGGGGGGGGGGGAGAGGGGAAGATACCCATACGAACTTAACCACTTCCCTGCCACTGGCCGCTTATTTTGTTTCTAACATCTACTTTGATTCAATGACCAAAAGTCATCTTGCACTTGGGCTCCGTTCGTTTTTCTCAGCAGTAAAGTGGTTAATTGTGTGCTGGTCAAAGCCGTTTACGATTCAGGCGTGGTAAAAATGAATACATGAACATACCCGTATTTTTTTTCAAAACACGAGATACCGAAAGGGAAGAATCTGAAATTTGATTAAATCCGGCATAGTGATAGCTTACCATTTATGGCACATCAATGTATGTATGTGCATTAATTTTTGGCGAACTCTAAGAAAGGTCAAGGTCATAGGTAGGCAAAAGTAGGCGTGTTGCCTTGCAATTTAGCCTCGAAGGCCTTGTAATTTCCGTTATTTTGTTACGTGGTGTAGTACTTCTAATTCTTTTACAGACTTATTTATTTATGTTTCGGCTTTCGTCACACGGCAGCGGATGACGCTAGAATTGAAAAGTGATGGATGTGTGTGCGTGCGGGGTTGTGAGTTTGGACCTTACTGCCTAAAGCCGTAGGGTCCAAAATGACAGACCACCACATATGTACACACGGCTATATTGCAGCGTCCTTGGCACTTTTTCTCGCGGATCGAAGACAGTATGTTTACCAGACATGACAACGTTTAGCTAATCGACCGCTCCGGCGTTAGTGCAAATGCCACGGTCGCTAATTAGTATTGGTGACGCATCTCCCGCTAAACAGGCTCTGATTTTAACCCACTTTGGCTCAAACAGCAGACACAACGACAATAATAATTCAAGGGTGGCGCCAGAACAGCTTGGCGCCTACAGGCGCCAAGCTGTTCTGGCACCACCCTTGTACAATCATCGTTTGATCCAGCTCATTCATGAACTGTACTGTAGCCTTCAGCGGACAGCACTCAACCATGTGTTAATGGCAGTTGTCTTCTTTTAGTCACTTTACACTTTTTCTCATTGGCCTGGCTCTATTTTATTTTTTTTCCCTGGTCGTCCGTTCTCAAGGCAACGGCCGTATTAAATGTTTACGATGACAACGTTACTCGCTGCGCAAAGCGTTCTCCCTCAATAAATCTTTGGCCAATACATTTCTCGGTACAAACGTACCCTAATCTTCGTTCAGTCAAATTTCTAAACAAAAATATGCCAATAAATAAATAACGTATGGGGCTACACAATAAAAAGAACTATATGTAGGTGTTCTGTGATACCGCTGGTACCACTTTTGATACAAAACATAACCGAATAATTAGATAAATTAGATAATGTCAACGACAGGAAAATTCAACTGAAGCGAAGGCCCAGTCGCGTACTGACTGCATTCGAAACGGCGAAGAAACAAAAAGTTAAATTAAAAATTGAGGGGGTTACGCAACAAAATAACTATATGCGCGCGTTGTGTTCGGCATATATTACCAATTTCACACAAAAGACTGACTGAAAATGTGTTATTTAATAAAAATTTAAAAAAAATTTAATCCTGAAAAATTCCAGGCGAATGGCGCGTAAGTTCGCGCGAGGTTGTTGATAGTCGGAAGTATGGAGAATTACGTCCCCTGAATCTCTACGTCACACGTAAAGTTTGGCCGGAGTCCTTTCAAGGGTACACTTCACGCTTATATTTTTTACAGTGGAAGACAAAATCGTTGTATTATGAGTTAAGCCTTGCTAGTGGTTCTTGCCGCCTCTCGCGTCCGGTCAGAGGGTTCAATGTCAGAGGTGAGACTGAGTCTCGGGCCGAAAGCCCTCGACTGTTACCTCCGACATTGAATCCCCCTTCCCCCCCCCCCCCCTCCCCCTCACCACCACTCCCGTCCGGACCCTCGAGGCGACAAGAATCACGGGCAAAGCCTAACTTGGAATACAACTAATATTATTAAAGTCGCACGCTTTTCGCAACCATGTGATTTTACCAGGCTGCCTCAGTCACGTAATGTGTGGCGTGATAAAGGTTGTGATATCTCTGCCGCACTGCTGACCGTTTCATTGTCAGACGGTCAGTACTGTGGCGGAGCATATTAAGTTGGCAGCGACTCAGTCACGTGCATGGCACTTGGTACCGCGCCGTTTTGAAGAGGTCTTTGAAGAGCCTGAAAACTATATCGATTCAAGGTAAAAACACTTTCGAAAGTCGTTTACATCAGTCAACTATTATAACTGTAATGCCATGCCTCCCCGCATTATTAAATTACGAGTGCTCAGTTCGACCGACAAAATGCTCGCTAAAGCTCTCTTTACCTGATGAACTGAGGCGGCACGCTCGATTTGCTTTTCGTAACGGAAGGTCAAGCATAATTTTACCTTTTCTTCGCTGCCGAGAAAAAGTAAACGCGATCTAACCGCAAGAGGCATAGATCCACATGAGCCCCCGCGACAGCGGGGGCTCATGAGGATCTATGCCTCTTGCTGAGACCACTTTTATGTCCATGTTCTTTGGACAGTTGTGGCTTTCGGTCGTTCAGTGAACACAGATTTCAGAATTTCAGAAACAAAATGTACGCCCGTTGGCGGGCCGAAAAGGTTGATCTATATTTAAAGCCATTTTATGCTGCATGGAGAGCTTGGATTGCTAAGATGCGGTGCCGAGACGAGAGAGAATTAATGGTGTCTTGCCGTTATAGGCTGAAACTCGCATCATCGTTAACCCCTTCACAATCAGCGGTCACAACAACAAAAATACCCTCAGTGAAACCACTGCAGACGGGCAGTTGGCTATCGTTCTACACATAAGGAAGGCAAATTATTTGAATCAACCTGAACTGAGCCAGCAAAAGTCACAGCTCCTCACGTGCCCTCGCCGACTGGCGGTTAGGGGAGGGTGGGGGGGGGGGGGGGGTTATGAGGATCTATGACTCTTGCGGTTGTGTGGCTTTTTCTGTGTCCCACTGAGCAGTGATTGAAGTGCTTAACCCCATCATTGCCAGTGAACGTAGACTGTGTCTTTGAAATCATTGTAAATTCAACGTCAAACATCGCCAGCTGTCCAAAAGAACATGACACAAAGTGGTGTCAGCGAGAAGTATAGATCCTCATGAGCCCCCGCAATTGCGGGGGCTCATGAGGATCTATACTTCTTGCAGCTGGGTGGTAGTCAATGTTTATAAGCAGTCAATGGGGAGTTATATAATTGTCATATACATGTGTATCAGATATTTAGCGGTCGCTTTAAAGGATGCGCTGAAAATAGGATTTTTTCTTTCCTTTTGCGAACCGGCAGCGCATACTCAACTCTCTCATCAATTATTAATAAACTGAGCAAAACAAGTATTTTCGTGACAACAGCTTTGTTTGCGTGTATTGACTGTTGTACGGAAGCTGACTCCGCGGCATTTCAGACCTGTAACCATGACATTTTACACCGTATTTTTTTAGCAAAGCTTTTTTTTTTTTTTAAGGTACTTGACAGACGTTTGTATTGATGTAACCCAGCAAGTTTCAATTAGCTGTGAACTAGAGACGCTCCTTTTATCCTATTTCCTTGTATGAATGTACATGATGTATCAATCCTTTGCCCCCACCCCTTCCCGCTCCCCCCCCCCACCCCCCTCCCCACGCACACACACACACACACACACACACACACACACACACACACACACACACACTCACACACACACACACACACACACACACACGTGTTTTCGCAGTCTCTATTGACTGACGCACAGAAAAAGAGGTAAAAAAAAAATTGACATTGAGAGAGAGAGAGAGAGAGAGAGAGAGAGAGAGAGAGAGAGAGAGAGAGAGAGAGAGAGAGAGAGAGAGAGAGAGAGAGAGAGAGAGAATTGAATTAAAACTTTATTTTCTAAGGATGAATACAGTAGGCACGCAGGCCTTTTTACATGTTTTGGGGCGGTCCGTGGCGCAGTGGTTAAGGCGCCTGCCACCAATGCCAAAGGTGCGCGGTTCGATACCGGGTTCCGGCGTTGGACTTTTCTCCTCTGGTAAGTGTCACCGTTAATTCGGGCGGACCGTCGGGGGTTCTTTCTCCGGGTACTCCGGTTCTTCCACCCCCCCCCCCCCCCCACTTTGGTACCGGTCTCAGGCCACTTTACAAATTTCAAATACAAGCGATCAAAAATTCTCTGTAACTTCAGTAGCTGACTGGCCCTTCGTTTGTCTTGTACTGTGTTTGTCTTAAATGGCGTAAATCCGTGTCTGTTTCGTGAGTGTGTGTGTTGGGTTTCAGGCGCGGCGCTTTGAGTCGATTTCCCCAAAATTGAGAAAAAGCGCCTATATAATAAAGGTATTATTATTATTATTATTTTTATGTCTGTCCTTAATAACATTTGAAATAAATATAACAGCAGCAAAGGTTACAATACAAATTAAATAAAATTTAAAAAAAGATAAATAATAATAAAGATAATAATAATAATAACAATAAACAAATATATTTCGCGCGCGCAGGCACGCACGCACGCACACACACACACACGCACGCACGCACGCACGCACGCACACACACACACACACACACACACACACACACACACACTCAGTCAGATGTAAGGCAGCACAAGGGTAACGCATGGTGCCTATTACTCAAGTGATCTAGGACATGCCGAACTTCCTTAACCCAGTGTGGGATTTTCAGTGGGGCGACCATCCCCAACCTAGCGCGTCCCCGGGTGGCGGATAGGGGAACGGCCTTCAGATATGGAGGTTAGCTGCGCAAGCAGTCGCGGACCAAATGGCGATGAGCTTACCAGGACGGGGCGGGGTAGCAGGTGGCACTATACCTCCACTGAAATTCCCCATGTGTCCAACGACGGGTTTATCATGCGATCAAGAGCCGCATAAAGCTCTAGCCACCCTGTGTTCCCAGGGAAGGTCGCATACCAGGAGCTAAGGGTGAGGTAACCCCGACAGAAACTTCGAATGCTGAAGACGGAGGACCCAGGCCGCACGGCGCATTCTGATAAACCATGGATCCACGCAAACCCGCAATCATGACTATACGGCCAACTACCATTGACGATAATGGCGCTTGCCCACTGAGGACCCTCCAGGGTGGAGCAGCGTCGGGTCCCATGCCTCTAAGGGACCCAGCCTCAGCTACTGGAGGTCCCTCCCGCCCGTCTTGTCCCGCCAGGGGACGCGGGAGGAGAGCTACTGGCACCACCACAACCAGGAAGAATCCCAGTCAGCAGCGACCTTTTCAGGTCATGCACTGGAACGCAGAAAGCATTCTGAACAAGAAGACCGAGTTGGAGCATATCCTGCATGAGAAGAACATCAACATCTGCTGTATTCAGGAGACGCACTTGACACTCCAAACGTTCTTCAAAGTGAGAGGCTACCAATGCTTCAGGTCCGACAGAACAGATCGAAGCAAGGGAGGAATCCTGACCCTGATCAGGAACAACATCAACGCCTGTTTGATCGACACGCACATGGAGAACTCCGAGTACCAAGTGATTCGGATCCAGACGAAGACAGCAGATTTCCAGCTGGTCAACTTCTACTGCCCCAACAACAGACCACTCACCCTTGACACGATCCCCACTAAGGCCTCCAAGTTCATTGTGGTGGGCGACTTCAACAGTCACTCACAAAGTTGGGGATACGACCACTTGGGTCGGAGAGGAGAAGAGGTGGAGAACTGGCAGGATGACGACGATCTCATTCTGTTAAACAGTCCCATTAACTGCCCCACGTTCTACTCCAGAAGATGGCACTACATCGACTCCTGACCTAGCCTTCTGCACAGAAGACATGCACAAGCAAGCCAGCAGAGAGGTCGGAGAACAGCTAGGTGGAAGTGACCATCGGCCAGTCTTTTTGACCTTGGGCATGGAGTCCTGCGCTGATGCAACCTTCCCACGGTGGAACTACAAAAGAGCGAACTGGTTCCTCTTTAGACACCGCTCCAGCGAACTCACCAAAGACATTCAAATCGAAGGTCGAGACATCAACATGGTGGTGAAGGACCTCAACATGAGCATCCTTAGAGCAGCGCGTGAGTCCATACCCAGAGGTGCTAGAAAAGACTATAAGCCCTACTGGAGCAATGAACTGCAGGAACTGGATGATGATCTAGCAGATGCCAGAAGGGTGGGAGAAGTTAACCCATCACAGAAAAACAACATCCGCCTCCAGGAAGCCAAAGCTAAATTTCTCAAGAAGAAGCTACAGGCAAGACGCAGGAGCTGGCAAGAAAAAACAAGCTCCCTGAACCTTGAGAAGGACGGCAGAAAGCTCTGGAAACTGACCAAGCAGTTGAACGATGAGAACACGAGCAAAGGAAACATCACCTTAGAAGAAAATGGGAAGATACTAACAGGAAAGCATGCTGCCAACCAATTTGCTGAAAGCTATGCAGCTGAGAGCAATCTCCATGTTAGCCCCAAAAAGCAGAGAGAAGCAAGAAGAGAGCAAAGAGAGAGACCTGCCAAACAAGCAACAGCGGACGCCATGAATCAACCACTTACACACAAAGAGCTTCATATAGCTCTCCAAAAGTTGAAGGCGAAAAAGTCTCCTGGTCCAGATGGCATCACCAACGAGATGCTAACCCACCTTGGTAGTGCAGCAGAAAACAAGCTACTTGAGGTCCTCAACAGGAGCTGGCAAGAAGGATCGCTACCACAACTCTGGCGAGAAGCGATCATGATCCCCATTCTAAAGAAAGGGAAGAATCCAAAGAAGGCCACCAGCTATCGCCCAAACAGCCTCGCCAGCTGTGTTGTGAAGACCTTGGAGAGAATTGTGAACGAGCGCCTCAGGTGTTACCTGGAATCTAGGAACCTCCTCGCCCCTGAACAAGCTGGCTTTCGACAGTTCCGCAGCACCGAAGACCAGGTCACTTACTTGGCGCAGGAAGTTGAAGATGCCTTCCAGGAGCAGAAGCTGGTCTTTGTAACCTGGATTGATCTTCAGAAGGCTTTTGACAAGGTCTGGAAAGATGGGCTGCTTGTCAAACTGCTGAGAAAAGTCGTGTCCAGTAACATGTTCCAGTGGATACGCTCCTACCTCTTCAACCGCACGGCAAGAGTCAGCGTCGACCAGACCAAAAGCAAGAAATTCCTCCTTCGTCATGGCGTCCCGCAAGGAGGAGTCCTCTCACCTACTCTCTTCCTTCTCTTCATCGACGATCTGGTGTCTGAGATGCCCAAGGGAATCAAAGCTGCCCTATACGCAGACGACCTTGTGATCTGGTGTAAGGAAGAGCATGCAAGTACTGCCACCTACAGAATGCAACTAGCGGCAGATAAGCTGAACGCATGGGCAGAAGACTGGTGCATCTCCGTCAACAAGGAGAAATCCTCCACCACCCTCTTCACACTGTCCCCAAAGCAGAAAGCCGGAACCATCAAGCTTGGTGAAACCCCTCTGAGAGAGGATGAAGAAGCTACCTACCTTGGTGTCACCTTCGACAGACGTCAGACCTGGAAACCACACATTGCACAGGCAGAGGGGAAGGCCCGGCGCAAGCTGGCCATACTCAGGAAACTGGCAGGCACCACCTGGGGAGCGAACGAGAAGATACTGAAGACAGTATACCAGGGAACAGTGAGGCCCCACCTCGAGTACGGTTCCACAGCGTGGTCAACCTCAGCCAAGATGAACCTGCAGACCCTCGACCGAGTGCAAAACCAGGCTCTTCGACTCATCACTGGTGCAATGAAATCCACACCAATCAAGGAAATGGAGAAGCTGACCACAATCCAACCTCTCAGCCAGAGGAGAGAAGCCAAAACCATGGTACAGGCGGAGAAGCTCAGGTGCTTGCCCGACCACCCCATGAAGCACAGACTGAGCAACCTCACCAAGAACCGGCTCAAAAGAAGCAGCTTTGTCCATGAGAGCATGCGACTTTCTCGACAGTACAGGGAAGTCCTTCCACAGAGCACGCTACCTCTGATCACAGAAGAAGTGGAAAACCCTTGGGCAGTAGACAAACCAGACATCCAGATCTGCATCAGTGTCCCACATGCTGCCTCAGGAGACAGTCAGGGTGACACCGTTCGACGGGCACTCACCCTAGCCCTGATCGACGAACAGTACCCAAAGGAGGCATGGATCCACATCTACACTGATGGATCAGCAACAAATGCCGTTTCCAATGGAGGTGCTGGCATCCTAATCCAGTTCCCAGGGGGACATACAGCCACATCCAGTGTAGCCACCGGCAAACACTGCACAAACTACAAAGCAGAAACCGAAGCACTTCTGCAGACCGCCTCCATGGTTCAGAATTGTACAGACCCATGCTATCAAGTTAACAGACCTAGCCCACCCGACCCCCCCCCCCCCCCCCCGACATCCAGCCGGCAGAGACCGACCTACCCATCAGCTGTGACAGACCCAGCCGGGAAGAGATCAGAAGAGCAGTGGCATTTTTGAAGAATGGCAAAGCAGCAGGGCCAGATGGCATCCCAGCGGAGTCTCTGAAAGCAGACCTAGAGACAACAGTGGAGATGCTGTACCCACTGTTTGGAAAGATCTGGGAAGAGGAGGTGATGCCAGCTGACTGGAAGGAGGGGTACCTAATCAAGCTTCCCAAGAAAGGCGACCTCAGCAAGTGTTCCAACTACAGAGGAATCACCTTGCTGTCAGTATCAGGAAAGGTCTTCAACAGGATCATCCTGGAGAGAATGAAGAGCTCCGTTGACCCCCAGCTGAGAGACCAGCAAGCAGGATTCAGGAAGAACCGATCATGTACAGACCAGATCGCCACTCTCAACATCATCGTGGAACAGTCTCTGGAGTGGAGCTCCCCGCTGTACGTCAACTTTGTGGATTATGAGAAAGCATTTGACAGCGTGGACCGAGAGACTCTGTGGAAACTCCTACGACACTACGGTGTACCCACAAAGCTCGTCCGCCTGATCAAGAGTAGCTATGATGGCATGACATGTCGCGTGATCCACGAAGGGCAGTTCACCAGGGAGCTCCAGGTCAGAACTGGTGTCAGGCAGGGGTGTCTGCTGTCTCCGTTCCTCTTCCTACTGGCCATAGACTGGGTCATGAAGATGACCACAGAGCACAGACGAAGTGGAATACAGTGGACACTGTGGACACAGCTTGACGACCTCGATTTTGCAGACGACTTGGCATTACTGTCCCACACTCGTCAACAAATGCAGGACAAGACCACGAGGCTTGCTGACATCTCGTCCCAAGTGGGCCTCACCATTCACAAACAGAAAACAAAGACAATGAGGCTGAACACAACCAGGGAAGAACCAATCTTGCTTGCTGGCACCCCGTTGGAGGAGGTGGAGTCCTTCACCTATCTCGGGAGCATCATAGACAAAAAAAAGGCGGCACTGATGCAGATGTCAGAGCACGAATCGGTAAAGCCAGAGCAGCCTTTCTCCAGTTAAAAAAAGTGTGGAGTTCCAGAGAGCTGTCACAACACACCAAAGTCCGGATTTTCAACTCCAATGTAAAAGCAGTTCTCCTATATGGAGCAGAGACTTGGAGATTGACAAAAACCACAGTCAACAGAGTACAGACCTTCATGAACAGTTGCCTTAGAAGAATTTTGAAAATCCACTGGCCAGAGAAGATCAGCAATGTCAGACTCTGGGACAGAACAGAGCAGATAACAGCAGAGAATGAAATTGGACGAAGAAGATGGGGATGGATCGGTCACAGCCTGAGAAAGCCAGCTTCCAGTATCACTAGGCAGGCATTGTCATGCAACCCCCAGGGAAAGAGGAAAAGAGGTAGGCCGAGAAACTCCTGGCGTCGAGACCTCCAAGCAGACATCAAGAGACTGGGAACCACCTGGAGTAGAATCGAAGGAGAAGCACAGGACAGGATTTGCTGGAGGTCTCTCGTCGACGGCCTATACCCGGGTAGGGGTGACAGGCGTAAGTAAGTAAGTATGCTATCAAGTTGTCTTCTTCTCCGATGCCCTTTCAGTCCTTCAGGCCCTGGAGAACGACAAACTCCCCCAGCTGACCAGAGCTTTGCAGAAGGTCAGACAAACCAGAAGAGTTGTTCTCCAGTGGATACCAGCCCACTGTGGGGTACCAGGAAATGAAAGGGCAGACGATTGATTGATTGTTTGTACATTGCTTAACGTTCCGACAGCAACAAGGCTTTCTCAGGACGTGCCTGCACTGCTTGTGAAAAAATAAAAATAAACAGAACATTGAATGTATGTCGCCAGCCGGTCAAATACGTTAAATAAACCTAACACATGGGGCCTAAATAAAGCTAAGACCATTTAGCAACACACATCCAACATCAAGAGCTACAGGCAGTGCAGACAGTAGGGAGAGTTTTAAAAAGGCAAATACAGGTGAATGGACAACGGGTAGACAGAAACATATGCCCCAGAATAGAGAGAAAAACCCACCCTGTGGGGCTGACCAGGGTGACCCTGGGAACTAAAAAATACCTATCCCCACCCAAGTCCCCCAGGGCAGACCCGGGTGGGGGCGAAAGGGCAGACGAGCTGGCGAAAGAAGGAGCCACAAAAGATCAACATGAAAACAGCGTCAGCTATAGTGAGCAAAAGATAATCATCAAGGCATTGATGAGGCCGAGGTCAAACAGAGACGACTACCACACAATGACCAGAGAGCAGCAAGTCGTCCTGATCAGACTGCGTACCGGCCACAACAGACTGAACGCTCACATGAACAGAAAGCTCAAGCTGGCGACATCACCAACCTGCGCCTGTGGTCAGGAAGACCAAACAGCGGAACATATTCTACTGGACGATGAAAGAAAAGAAGTGTGGCCGTCGCCAACTCCACTGCAGACCAAACTCTACGTCAGTCGAGAAGACCTGGAGAAAACGACGTCATTCATCGCCGGTGCTGGACTGACCGTATAGCCCACTGCGAACGACAAGAAGAAGAAGAAGACTCAAGTGATGCGTTACAATCACGCACGCACCCACACACACACGCACACATACCCACGCGTGTGCATACATTAAATTTAAATAAACCTAAAAGTGATCATAGGTTATATGAAAGAATATTAACTCTAAGATTTCAACTAAAAACTGAAAGAGTAAAGTTAAAACTTCAAAAGTAAACATTGAACACTAACCATCAACTGCAACTATTGAGGAATTAAAAATAGCATACACATACATGCACACAGACACACCCATACTGACACACGCACATACACACACGTGTGCTAGTTTTAAGGCAGCACAAGAATAACGTAAGACACCCGTTACTCGAGTGATGCGTTACATAATGTCACACACACACACACACACACACACACACACACACACACACACACACACACACACACACACACACAATTTCCATTCGATCTACGCCAGCACATAATAGCCACTTTTGACCTACATGTAAAATGCGGTATCCAAATCCAGGCCACAGCCGTGTACTACACAGACCAGGTCAGAGTAAGAACCACAGTTTGCACGTGGAATCATACAAGCATGCTGCTACGGAGTTTAAATGCATTAAATACAAATCTTGCTAAATCGGCAATAGACTGCGGGTTGGTAGTGTCTAGGATACACAATTCTTTCTTTTTGAGTTCCATAAGGTCAAACTTACATAGGTATTTGACACGCAGTTCATCATAGAATGGACAATAAAACATAAAGTGAATTTCATCTTCCACAGCCTTGGCACACAATGGATACATTTTCGTTACAGCATTGACAGTACTATATCTTTGTTTGTTACTTTGCAATTCTGTTATGCCAAATCTAAATTTGATGTATAGATTTTTGACATAGGTTGGCTTAACCAGTTCAAAATAATTTTCTTGGACAAGTGTATGTTTAAAACTACGATACACAGTAAAACGTTCACTCTCAGAAAGCTTTGATGAGCAGTTTTGTTTGGAACAATCAACCATCCTTTGTTTAAACTTGTTTATAAAAGCATTCCTGTTTCCAACACCTTGTGAAATCCACACATGACCGAACCCATTTCGAAAAAGCAAATTCTTTATATTTGACACCCATGTTTCTTTCCCTTTATCGTCTAAATCCTTAAGCATATGATAAGCCATACTTGCAAATCTAGTAACAGGTAAAGCACAGAGTCGAAGCCAGTAGGAAACACAACAATATACTGACGTTAATACTGACAGGGGATATCGACCAAGTTCACCGTATCAGGTTCGGTGTGCGGAAGTTGACATTAAGAAAACGTTTACATGCAAATGTATGGACTCTTTCAATTTCGGCACACTCGTTTATACCCCAACTTTCAGAGGCATACAACAAAATTGGGACAACCTGCGCATCAAACAGCTTGAAAAAAACATCGGGACTAGCGCAGTTGATTTTCTTCAACATACAGAAATATCGATTACACATTTTTTTTTTCCTTTGTGACTAAGTCATCGACGGATGTGTTTAAACTCAAACGTATGGTAAAAGTTTAACCCAAGGTACTTATACATATTGACAACTTCTACCCTCGTTACCCCCGTAAATCCATTTTTCATATTTTGACAAATACCCACCATTTCGAAATACAATTATTTTCGTCTTGTCTAGGTTAACAGACAAACCATGTTTAGATGCTTCTTTGTATAAATTGCTCAGCTGAGTCTGAAGGCCATTGGGGGTTGATGAAAACAAATCAATGTCATCTGCAAACATCAACAAAAACAGTTCTGCTGCATCGGTTTTTAGTTGGAAGCCATGTTTACCATTTTCAATAATGTACACAGCAAGCTCGTTAATCAAAAAGGAGAACAATGTCGGCGATGCTAAACATCCTCGTTTTAAACCTTGGAAACACTCAAAAAACGCTGTACAATTCAGGCTGTCTCTAACACAAAATTTCACTGAGTCAAACATTGCCTTCATAGCTGAAAGCATTTTGCCGCGCACTCCAGCCTTCAGTAAAATGTTCCAAAGCACACCTCTTTTAACAGTATCGAAGGCTTTGCGGAAGTCACCAAAAGCCACATAAACTTTCTTATTTTGTAGAAGTTGTTTTTGAACAATAGCATAAAGTGTAAATATATGGTCCACGGTAGAATAGGATTTCGTAAACCCGGCTTGTGTTTCAGACAGAATATTATGTTCCTCAGCCCAGTCTGTTAGCCTTCTGTTCAAAATGTAGGTATACAGTTTACTAACACAGCTAATCAGAGCAATACCACGATAATTATCTGGATTATTTACATCTCCTTTCTTGTGAAGTGGGAAAATAATAGCTTTAGACCATTCGCTGGGGAACATTCCTTTGTTGAATAAAGCATTAAAATACTTAGTGAGAAAGGAGATGATAATCTGGATGGGTTGGAGACTTTAAGAACTTCATTTATAATTCCATCAGGCCCGGGGGCCTTTCCTGCTTTGGCATGTTTTAAAGCAGCAATAACTTCTGCTTCTTCTATGTTAATATCTAGGTCATGAAATAAGGCTTCATCAGACTCAGAGTCTTCTGATAAAAATAAATCATCATTATTCTCTTGCTGTGCTATGTTTTCATTTAGAATGCTAGAGAAGTGATCAAACCACTGCTTCTTTGTTATCATCATCATGGCTTGACTTCGCAAACGAAGATTCTATAGGGCTTGCCCACGTCGTCTGCAGGCGTTTTCGTGACTGCGGAGGCCAATCCGTGACAGGCAGTTTCGACCGCAGTGGCTGCAGGGGAAGGTCTGGTCAGGGTTCTGAGTTACGACAACTCTGTTTTTTCTCCTGAGCCGCTTGTCATTGAGGTTAGCTCTGCGAGAGTCCTCAAAGGAGACGGCTGTTTTGTGAATGGTGGAGCGCCAGGTGTCACGGTCCGCAGCAAGCGAAGACCACTGGCGGTGGTCGATTTGGCAGGCACTAAGTGACTTCTTGAGACGGTCTTTGTATCTCTTCTTTGGTGCCCCACTGTCTCGGTGTCCAGTGGCGAGCTCGCCGAACAGAGTGATCTTGGGTAGGCGACGATCCTCCATCCTGGAGACGTGCCCCGCCCAGCGAAGCTGTGTCCGCAGCAGCAAAGCCTCGATGCTCAAAGTTTCCGCCTGTTCAAGGACCTCGACGTTGGTGACATAGTCACTCCAGTGAATGCTGAGGATGGTACGCAGGCAGCGCTGGTGAAAGCGTTCGAGGAGTCGTAGTTGGCTGCGGTAGAGGGCCCAGGACTCGGAACCGTACAGCAGGGTGGTGAGGACGACAGCTCTGTACACGCTGATCTTGGTGCCTTTTTTCAGCTGTTGATTGTGCCACACCCGCTTGAATAGTCGCCCGAAAGCACTGTTCGCTTTTGCCAGCCTGTTGTCCAGCTCCTTGTCCAGCTTGGCGTCTGACGTGATGATGCAGCCGAGGTAGGTAAACTGGTGTACAGACTTCAGTTCGGACTCGCCGATGGTGATGTGGGGAGGGCGATGCTCTTCCTTGGGTGCTGGCTGATGAAGGACCTCTGTCTTTTTCAGACTGACCTCAAGTCCAAAGAGCTGGGCGGCATCTGCGAAGCAGGACGTAATGCGCTGCAAGGCTCTCTCTGTGTGTGCAACGAGGGCAGCGTCATCAGCAAAGAGCAGCTCACGAATCAGTTGGTCTGGGGTTTTCGTGTGGGCCTGGAGTCGTCTGAGGTTGAACAGGCTGCCATCGAGACGATACCTGATGTACACTGCGTCGTCATCATCGAGGTCCACTGTGGCCTGCTTCAACATCATGCTGAAGAAGATGGTGAAGAGGGTCGGTGCCAGCACGCAGCCTTGCTTCACGCCGTTGCGAATGGGGAATGGTTCTGAGAGGTCACTGACCTGGCCTTGCTGGTCCTCGTGGAGCTGGACGATCATGTTGAGGAACTTTGGGGGACAGCCTAGTCGCTCCAGGATCTGCCACATACCTTGCCTGCTCACAGTGTCAAACGCTTTTGTTAGGTCGACAAACGTTACGTACAGCCCTTTGTTCTGCTCGCGGCACTTCTCCTGAAGCTGTCTCAGCACAAAGACCATGTTGGTGGTACTCCTGTTGGCTCTGAAGCCACACTGGCCCTCTGGGAGGTGGTCTTCAGCGATGGCGGGTACCAGCCGATTCAGGAGCAACCTTGCGAGAATTTTCCCGGCAATGGACAGCAGGGTAATTCCACGATAATTAGAGCAGGCAGACTTCTCTCCTTTGTTCTTGTACAGGGTGATGATGACTGCATCACGGAGATCCTTTGGTAGTGTTCCTTTTTCCCAGCAGCAGAAAAAGAGGTCGTGGAGCTTGTTGTGCAGTGCTGGGCCTCCATGTTTCCATATCTCTGGCGGGATTCCGTCAATGCCTGCTGCTTTGCCACTCTTGAGCTGGTGGATGGCTGTGAGGGTCTCTTCGGCGGTGGGCGGTTCGTCCAATTCAACCTTTAGTGGAAGGTGTGGGATTTGGAGGATGACTGTTTCTTGAACAGTGCGCTGAAGAGGTCCTGAAAGTATTCCGACCAGCGGTTCAAGATGGAGGTATTATCTGTGAGGAGTGCCTGTCCATCAGCGCTTCGCAGGGGACTTTGTACCAGGTGCCTAGGGCCATACACTGCTTTCAGTGCTTCGTAGAAGCCCCTGTAGTCACCGTTGTCAGCGCAGAGCTGGGTCCTCTGTGCGAGTCTGGACCACCACTCGTTCTGGAGTTCTCTAAGCTTGAGCTGGAGACTGCTGCAGATGAGGCGGAAGGCAGACTTCTTCACAGGGCAGGAAGGCTGGGCTAGGTGGGCCTGGTGGGCGGCTCTTTTTTTTTGCTAGAAGTTCCTGGATCTCTACGTCGTTTTCGTCAAACCAGTCTTTGTTCCTCTTTCTAGCAAAGCCCAAGACTTCCACAGAAGATTTTACAATAGCAGTTTTCAGTTGTTCCCAGAGTGTTTCAGGGGAGGAGTCTGCTGGATCAACTGTGTCTTTGAGCATGCGCTGTAAATCGGCCTGAAGGGCAGCTTTCTTGTCGTCACGCTGAAGGCTGGCAACATCAAGCCTTTTCTTGGGGGGGCCCCCTTTCTTGGGTTTCAGCTTGAGGCGGAGCCTGAGTTTGCAGCGAACAAAGCGGTGGTCAGTGTGGCACTCTGCGCTGGGCATCACTCTGGTGAAGAGGACGTCACTGCGGTCCCTCTGACGCACTAGGACATAGTCGATAAGGTGCCAGTGCTTGGAGCGAGGATGCATCCAGGTGGTCTTTCGACTGTCCTTTTGCTGGAAAGTAGTGTTGGTGATGACAAGTTGCTGCTCTGCACAGAGCTCCAACAGTAGGCGACCATTGTCATTGCAGTTCCCAACGCCATGCTTCCCGAGGACTCCTTTCCAGGCTTCAGAGTCTTGGCCCACTCTGGCGTTGAAGTCGCCAAGGATGATGACTTTGTCGTCTGCAGGGATGCTCTGCAGGAGGCTGCGCAGGTCAGAGTAGAACTTGTCTTTTTCTGCAGGCTCTGCCAGGAGGGTTGGGGAGTACAAACTGAGAAGGGTGACGTATTGCTGGTGTCTCAGTGGGAGGCGCATGGACATGATGCGGTTGGAGTGACCCGTTGGTAGGTTTTCCAACTTAGTCGCAATGGGGGTCTTCACCATGAAGCCCACGCCTGAGAGCCGTCTTTTCTGATGCAGGCCTGCCTGACCAGTAGAGGGTGTAGCCAGTGCCAAGTTCTTGGACATGCGGAAACTAAGTATTTTGATAACATTGTTTTGGCTGTTAGGAACCACTGATAAAACTTTATTACACATATTCATATTTACACATTTCTAGACGAAAATAAATGAAAAGAAAAGGGGAGACCTTACTAGCCCCACCTTACGCTAGGTAAACTATCACCTAAAAGACCAGCCAATTAAAAAAATAGTTACAATTAAATTGATGGGTCACATCACAAATTTGTATGCTCAATATGTATACTTTGTTAAGAAAACTTGCAACAAAAATATTTAAACAGAGGAGTATGACATAAGCAATTTTTGTGATCATTTTGCGTTCCTTTGCGTACTGGTAAAATGGGGGTAGGGCGGCAGATTCAGCCACTGTAGCCCCTAAATGCATCACAGCATCATAAAATCAGGTTGGGAGTAACTGGTATTCTTTCCTAACCAATAAACCCTAAAAAAGACCTATCAGTTGTATACAAAATTTGTGAGGGCGTCGGAAACAACGTAGTTTCCCAATTCGGCAATTCTAAATGGGAAAAAGCTATCATTCACCACGAATGTACCGTAAAGGATGCCGACTTTCCCTTATTTTCTTGCACTTTATGCTCACATTATTGAAACTTAAAGTTATTTTCCCCAGGATCAAGCATCTCAACACAGTCAAAAAACTGTCTGCAACAGATCCGCTGCTGACAGTATTTGTGTACTATCTTAGAGCTTTATGGTGTAAGTACAATGCCAAATGTCAAACTTTTTTCGTTTGGAGGGTGTATTGTTTTTGTACCCTATTCGCGGATTTATCGTTTGCATCGGCCTTGTTTTGAATTAATATGCATATTTATGAGCCTTCGTCACAAGGCAGAACCCGGCCGACTATCAGTGTATCGCAATACTGCAGGTCACGAGGTCATCGGTTTGGCGTACACACGTGTCAGTGTACACGTGTACTGATGTTTTCCGGCATCCCTTTGACGTAATTTTTCACGAGAAAAGTAGAATAAACCTTCCATATTCGCTTTGCTGTCAAAATCACAATGCGGGTTCCGCTTAACCTGTTAGTATTTACTAGTAACGATCGTGACGAGGGCGTGGCTTATTTCAGTGACTCGCAACTGAAACCGACGAGCCTGCGTCCACGATGCCGGGCCTAGTTTGACCTTTGATCCTTTACGCCTCGGAAACACGCAACGCGTTCCATCATTGAAGTAGAACATTGGTATTTATACCCACTTTCTGCACGTAACTATATGATAAAACTGGTTTAAAATCTTGCGAAATCAGTAAGATATAAATTCTACTAAAGATCATGAATTCTGAAAATCACTAGCGCTCGCGGAACTATAGGAAGATCGACACGGTAGATTGCTCACTGATTCAGCAGAAAAGGGACAAATTCTAGATGGGCGTTCAAGCCATGCTCTTGCTTTACGCGTTGCCACATGTCTATATTCCCTTGTCCGATGTCAGTTGTACTTAGGGGTATCTTGTCTCTCTTCCTCTTTCTTCTCTTCATTTCCGAGTCTGTCATTGTCGGCGCGAGTCGGTGCCTTTACTTTCTTGTTTACTTCGCTGGTTCATCCGCCATCTTTTCTCTTACTTACTTACTTACGCCTGTCACCTCTACCCAGGTATAGGCCGTCGACGGGAGACCTCCAGCAACTCCTGTCCTGTGCTTCTCCTTCGATTCTACTCCAGGTGGTTCCCAGTCTCTTGATGTCTGCTTGGAGGTCTCGACGCCAGCAGTTTCTCGGCCTACCTCTTTTCCTCTTTCCCTGGAGGTTCCATGACAATGCCTGCCTAGTGATACTGGAAGCTGGCTTTCTCAGACTGTGACCGATCCATCCCCATCTTCTTCGCCCAATTTCATTCTCTGCTGTTATCTGCTCTGTTCTCTCCCAGAGTCTGACGTTGCTGATCTTCTCTGGCCAGTGGATTTTCAAAATTCTTCTAAGGTCTGTACTCTGTTGACTGTGGTTTTTGTCAATCTCCAAGTCTCTGCTCCATATAGGAGAACTGCTTTTACATTGGAGTTGAAAATCCGGACTTTGGTGTGTTGTGACAGCTCTCTAGAATTCCACACTTTTTTCAACCCATCTTTTCTCTGATTGGTTATAATTATGTAGATGACCTAAGACCGTATAGAATAGTTATGACTGTCAGCTACCATCACCTATCAGAAGCAATATTTTCCTTGCGTTCATCACAAGATTCCGGTGGCCTCTTTTCGCTTTGAACGGACGAAAGAAAGCATTTGGTTGCACAATAGGGTGGTCACTGTCTAAGTGGGTATGTATACTGAATCCCAATAAAAGCTTTTTGCGAACTGAAGCATTCAAAAAGGTCAGGCGTGCCCCTTTAATAGGTAAAGAGAGGTCAAAATGAAATGGAATAACTTTAGTATTTTTTCTAATTAATTTTGTGTATTTTTACAACTGGGGGGTTGGGATACAAAATCAACCACTGTGGCACTCACAGTGATCATAGAATCACCTAGTCAAGTTTATGATAATTGTGACATCCTGTTTTAATGATGTAAATGATGCCCGGAGAGCGCATGAGGATCGATGTCTCTTGGAGATGTTTGGAGCGCGCGCGCACGCACGCACTAACACACGGCACACACGCACACACACACACACACACACACACACACACACACAAACACAAACACACACACATCGTCGCGCTTTCAGAAGAGCATGCAGGTGACCCGATATAGCTAGTTTGGAGAAAGACATTTGATGAGTTTGTAAGCCAGCTTTTAACTTCTTCAGCAAAAAATGAGTTTGTAAGCCAGCTTTTAACTTCTTCAGCAAAAAATAATTCTTTTCAGAAAAAAATTAAAACAGTATAATACCTTGACATCTGGAGAAAGTCAGACAGTGCCGGTGACGTAAAAGAAGCAACTCCGTCACCACGCAGACATACTCTAAATATGACATAATTCTCTCTCTCTCTCTCTCTCTCTCTCTCTCTCCCTCTCTCTCTCTCTCTGAGACCTTCATCATTGTTGGCTCCCTGCACATAGACATGCAGTTAGTCAAGCGGGAACTGCGTGACACCAGACAGCAGCTGGCTTCCGCTCTAGCTACTCTAGCTAGGATTAACGAGCTAGACGGCCAAATTCGAGATACTGCCGTAAAAGCCAATAACACGTGTAAGGTGTCGGATAGCGAACTGACCGGCCTGCACGATCTATTTCTATACCAGTTATTGAAGTCAGTTCAAATTAGCCGCCTGTCATCATGCAAGAAAAGCCAAATCCACACCATACGTGACATCAAGAAACGGGTCAATAAGATTATGGCCCCTTCACCCTCCAGCCCCATCCACCCGCCGCAGTCTCCTACCACCGAGCAGAGTGCTAATACCCTTGAGGTTTCAGTCGCCACCGCTGTCCATGTCTGATCAGTACTGGCCCAATACCTGTTGTTGTCACCCCCAGAAACGACTGTGGCTCCGATGGTCAACCCTTGCACCAGAACACAGCAGACCGTGCCATCAGTCACACCAACCCTCCCCGCCGTCAGTCGCCAACTGAACACCTCGCCACTCGCCGTATCCAGCCGGACACTACACATCTCGTCATCGGCTGTTCCACGCTTAACTCATTCTACCCCAACACCGAAATTCCCAAATTTTGCCGTTGTTCTCTGAAGACTGCATTGCAGTGCAGGACACAGATCGACCATGATAGTTCAAGGGTGGTGCCAGAATAGCTTGGCGCCCATAGGCGCCAAGCTATTCTGGCATCACCCTTGAACTATCATGGTCGATCCTTATCTTGCTGTGGTGTGTCTGGGGTAGAATGAGTTAAGTACATGAAGGGTGGCAAGATGGCGACTTCACGGCGCGAGAGGGTCCAATTAATCTCTGTGTCTGGCCTCAAAGCTGCAGATCTTGCGGACTGGATGCAGCGACAGACCGTTGAGGCACCCCATGTACAGATGATCACTATGCATGTGGGTGTAAACGACTGTAAGACTGGCGAAGTGACCAGCCGCCTGTGGGACCAACTACTAATGCAGTGCAGGCGCGTGTTCCCTCAGGCCCGTCTGGCCTCCAGCATCCTGCCTCCCCGAGTGTGGGCTGACACTTCCCATAGACTTGTCCAACGCTAACTTATGTCACGCCTGCCGCAAGCTTGGGGTCACGTTGTGTTTATCGAAAACACGGCCACCTTCACAACTGCCGCCGGTGTCCCGCCGCGTCTTGCCCTCTATGGAAAAGACGGGCACGACCTGATTCATCCCAGCTTCAAGGGCATGACCCGGCTTGCGGCCAACTTCAAACGGGCGTGGTCACAAAGCAACGACCAGCCACGCGGCCCGCCACGCTCTCCGCGCGGCATCGCAAGTCCGGCTGCAGCACTGGGGAAGCGGTACTGTAATGTTACCACTAATACCAGACAACGTAATGTGCAGCAGGCAGCTTCCCCTGGCCGGCTCCGCGTGTGACGCTGACGTCAACGTTGCGTCATCCTTGCCACCGCAGCCCCGCTTCAGCCGCCACAGCAGTCCTTTGATGTGACTCAGCAGACGCCGTCAATACTTCCAAGGCCGGGAATGACGCAATATTCTGGCCCCCATCATCTCTCCCCATGGCAGGAGTACGGTGCACACTGGTTGTCTCCCTCAATTCGTTACGATCAGCGTGGCGAATCGAGGGAGATAACCATGGAAACGGGGTGCAACACCGATCCCCGGGTGTTCGGACCACCACAGCTCCTACCGCAGCTCTACAGTGTTTACGGTGGTGTGCCGCAGCAGCATTACATCACCATGACAGCACACGCCCCTGGGCCTTATACGTCATTACATCAGTGGCCGTTGCCTAGCCGGGTCCACGACTTCTAAATTGACCTGACATTGATACCGTATTTGTTTACCAGTAAGTGTGAAAGATAATAATTTTCCGTTTCGTTGAACTCCCCGCCAGCAGCCACGGAATCTCTGCGTCGTCTGACATAATCGAGTTCGGGAACAAACCGTAAAGCATGCTCATTTGCTGTTCTCAACCTTGACTCTCAGTGACTCAGCGCCATAGACAATTTACTGTAGTTGTGGAATTAACGTTTCACACCGGACTATAGATCTCTATTACTTAAAACACTATCACAGTGCTTGTGCTCCTGCCGAGACAAATATACTGTCGGACATTCTGCATCACGTGCGCAAGCCATTATTGACTGTTGTGTCAAGTTCAGACATTACTTCTGAAACGTGTGTTCCTGTACCATTTTATTTCATATGCTTATTTTCTTTTTTCATTTTCTTGAAATTACACTTCTAGTCTTTTAAGATGTCGAGTAGCTCATTACAATTTCACAGTACACGTGGGACATCTAAATATCTATCATTTGCTGAATAAGATTCCCGATTTGACCGTCCTTCTGACTCAACCCACCCCCTTTCACATTTTTGGAATCACAGAGTCGCGTTTACATTCTGACATAAGTGATTTGTCCATTTCGATACCGGAGTTTTCTGTAATCCGGCGCGATCCTGTACGTCCTCAGCAAACAGGATTAGCTGTTTATATTCATGATTCTATTGCGCACTTTACACGCAGAAGAACAGACCTGGAATCAGACTCTGTTGAAAGCGTGTGGGTTGAGGTGAAGACAAACAAATCGGCCCCTTTGCTTGTTGGATTTGTCTACAGAAATCCGTCTGCATCATTTGAGTGGTACGACGATTTCTTACAAATGGCGGACACCGTTAACAATTGCAACTCTGATATCACTGCTCGGCGAGACTTTAATATTAACATGTTTTTCCCCACACCCTGCTTGGGAGTCTACTATTACTATGGTAGGCCTCAAGCAGCTTATCACATCCGCAACTAGAGTTACGCAGTCGTCTGCCACTCTAATTGATCATGTATACACTTCCAACAAGTCAGGGTCCTTAGCTCTCGTGTTCTTCAAGTGGCGATTAGCGACCACTATCCTGTGTGCTGTAGTTGGGCTCTGAAAGTGGACAAGCCATGTCGTAAAAACCAGCATACCAATATTCATTACAGGTCGTTTAAACACTTCAATCGGGACGCGTTTCTCGCCGACCTGAGCGGAATCTCTTTTCAGTCAGTTTATAACTATGATAATCCTGAAGAAGCGTTGGCCGAATGGTACAGATTGTTCCTTGGTGTACTTGACAAGCATGCGCCACTACGTGAAAAGAGAGTCAAACACGCACAGTTACCTCAGTGGTTAAGTAAGGACATTAAAGACACCATGGCCCTCCGAAATAAACGAAGCGGAACAAAGATTATGCTGCCTTCCGCAAGCAGCGTAACCGCGTAAAGTACCTGTTGCACGAGGCCCAGAAAAAACACTTCCAGCGCTTGATGGATAATAAAACTGATAACGTATCTGTCTGGCGAGCCCTCAAAGCCTTGACCAAATCACGTCAAACACCACCATGTACTTATATACCTGCTCATACTTTTAATCAACATTTCATGTCTGCTGCCGACTCACTTTTGAATAAAAGTACTAATAACCTAAACAAGCCGACTATTTCTGTAAAACTAAAACATTTTTGCGACGAGAGACTCGCGCCAAAAGTCTTTTTTAGTATTCCGTACTTAACTGTTTTCGACGTAGGCAAGTCTATTAGTCAGCTGAAAAATAAACGCTCCCTTGGTCATGACGGCATTAATAGTTTCTTTTTAAAACTATCTGTCCCCTATGTGGTCGAATCTTTAACATTTATCTACAATTTTATAATCCAGCAAGGTACTTTCCCAAGAAGTTGGAAAATAGCTAAAGTCATTCCGCTGCCTAAAACTAAAGATCTCACTGACCCCAACAAATTCAGGCCAATTTCACTTTTATCAACTTTGTCAAAGCCGGGATATAAAAACATGTCCACAGGCACCTGAGTCACTTCCTGGAGACACATAACTTGATTTATCCCTTACAGTCAGGCTTCAGTGACCGAAATCATGACGGGACTTTTAGGTATCTATCGGCCTGTTGTTTCCTACCGACCCGGAAAAGCGGTTCCAATGGGATTCATGAAGCACTTGTTGTCCCGATTGACGGCATCTAAGGGCCCGTAAGTTAGAGGCACAACACCCCTCCTCCAACTTAGCTAAAGTCCCGTTGTAAGTCGTATTCCATGATGGCTGCGCCCTTACTGCTGGCTATTCATCGAGCACAATTGAGGAGGGACCGCATTTTCAGGGATAGAACTAACCCTTTGGACCACTACGACGACGTAAAGCTGCACAAGAAGTTTAGATTTACGCGTCAACATATTTTTGATATAATTGATGCGGTAAAAGACGAAGTGGATGTGGCGAATCGCAAAGGAGTGTTGAACGCACCCATGCAGGTAACGTTCGAAAATTTTGCAATCACATTGGTTTTTTTTTTTAAAATTAACAGAAAATAACAGAAAAGGGAAATTTAACAGACGGATTGAAATCAAGTCTATAAGCTTTTGGCGGTTGCCGTCTTCGTTAATTATGGTATACGTAATCTTAAGAGGCACGTCAACATTGACTGAATGATAGTGATCATACTCATAAATAGTGCACTACTGCAAGTCATCTCTCTCTCTCTCTCTCTCTCTCTCTCTCTCTCTCTCTCTCTCTCTCTCTCTCTCTCTCTCTCTCTCTCATTTACTCACTGGAATCAAATACCGATAGGTGTGAGTAAAGTTGTATGTTAACATTAAATCAGCTCAAATGTTGGTCTTACTCAAATTAAATTTTAAGCTTGCTGTAATTAAAAACATAAACACAACAAAAAATTATCAAAGATACTTTTAATTATTTAACAATACAAGACATATGCATTTTCGAGCTATGCTCTTCTTCAGATAACAAACAAACAAACAAACATAAAAGGACACGAATGCAATGAATAGTACTTCCTTCAACACAAAATCGTCAGGAAGTCCTGTGTTGTTTTGTGTTGAAGGAAGTACTATTCATTGCATTCGTGTCCATTGATGTTTGTTTTCTGAAGAAGAGCATAGCTCGAAAATTCATGTCTTGTATTGTTAAATAATTAAAAGTATCTTTGATAATTTATTGTTGTGTTTATGATTTTAGCTACAAGATACTTTGCAGTCTTAGTTGTGTTTCCATATTTTTTTTATTTTTTTTATTATTTTTTTTTTTTTTGTTGTTGCTGCAATTAACCTTGCCTTAGAACATAAATAAATACAGTTTAAATTAATAATAAAACTGGTTGCAATTTTATTTCCAGGTGCTGATTGCACTGAGATTTTATGCTACTGGTGCATTCCAAGATGTGATCGGTGACCTGTTTGGGGTGTCGCAGGCCAGTGTGGGTAGGGTAGTGGACAGAGTCACCACGGTGCTAATGCAGCATGTCGGGGACTGGATTGTGTTTCCTGACCAAGCAGAAGCAGATAGGTATGATTTTACAGAGACAATATATTCAGTGTTAAACTTAGACATAAAATGAAACTTTAACCACATATCTCATGCGTACCATTCTCAATGCACCACTTGTGTATGTGTTTGTACGTATAACTAAGTGACAGGGACAAAATAGGTTAAATCACTTCCATTATACGTTAAGTTATTTTGGGTGTTGGAGTGGTGTAGTGGTTAGAGCACAGTTGACAGGGTTTGATACCATGCACAGCAAGATCTTTATTAGGTAGTCAGTACATGCCTCAGTTCAACTAGCTGTAAATGGGTACCCATGCCGATCAGTGTGGGGAATGTAAAGGTGGCGAGAAAGAGGAGTTGGGCATCTCCCTTCCTCCCTCCCTCAGAGAAATGTGAGGTCTCTAACACTTCACTCCCCAGTGATCATAAGCCGGTTTAAGAAATTTCCTACATAATCACCCGTTATGCTAATTGGAAAAAAAATCGACCAGGGTTAGGAGCACATGATCCGACATATATTCTAAGACTCAAACTGTGATTTTTTTCCCCCCAGGCAAAAGCAACTCTTTTGTAAACTAGCAAGAGTGGGGATGCCGAACATGTTTGGGTGTATTGATGGGACACAAATTCCTATTCAAGCACCAGTTCATAATGAACATGAATATGTGTGCCGTAAGAACTACCACTCCATAATGTACAGGTAAGTGTTGAATTATTTATATTGTTTTCTTTGTTAATATCATTTTATTTTTTAATTCATCAATAGGCCAAGAAATTATTTTATTCCCACAATCCTACCAATTCTAAACTAATGTGTTTATTTTCAATAATTTTTTTCAAGGGAATTTTGACAGGGTTTGTTACTGCGTCATAAAAATGTTAAAAGAGATATAAATAAATAATAAAATAATAATAATTTTTAATAATAATGATGATGATGATTTGTATTCTCTACTCCAAAGACATTGGGCTTGAAGCACTGCAGTCTAGAAATGAAAAATACATTTTTAAAAAATCCAAGTTTATTTTTTAATACATACATTAACATGGCAGTGAAGTGGATCTGCCAAAAATGACAATCTGTGTTTATAAACTCAACCCAAGCCATAGCAAAACAAGGATACTTGATAAATCTTTTTTTTTATTATTATTTTTTTAATTGTACTTCTTTCCATTTATTTTATGAAGTATTTGTAAAGGTTATGTGCCAGTACCTGTGTTATCTGTTTGCAGGTTGTCAGCAATGCACAGCTGTTGTTTATCAATGTGGTGGCCAAGTGGCCAGGGAGCGTGCACGATTCCCGCATTTTGAGGGAATCTGCACTGTTTAATGCTTTTGAGGCATTCCCTCGACCTCTGGAAGGCTTTCTGTTGGGCGATAGTGGCTACATGATGAGAGAATGGTTGCTGATGCCATTTGCCAAGCCTGAGACTGAGAGTGAAGAACTTTTCAACGCGTCCCACATGTCTACAAGGAATTCTGTGGAAAGAGCGATAGGTAATCACATAAATTTAATTTTGTTATAAAAAAGAGTGTTTTCAGGGTGACTGTTAATACAGGTTTGACTTTAGAGGGAGCCTGTAACTGGGAAATCCCCTTGCTGTGATGGGATCCTGTATGTGCAGTGAGTCTATTGGGATGGAGACTAGCCATATTGTGGAATTTGAGGGAAATAATGTTAATCTAGAGATCACTCCTCTATACATTTCTTCAATCTTACTGCTGCTTATGAACAAATCTGTGGTTTGTTTCTTTAGTTATTTTTATTTTTAAATTTATTATTGTTGTTGTTTTTGAGAGTGTACCATGCCTATTTTTTGTTCTCAGAACAAGTGATGAAGTATTGTTTATGCAACATTATCTGTTCTTCTCAAATATGGATTGCAGCTAACCACGTAATGGGAAATGTGTAAAACGAGGCTGCATACATGCAACTATCACCAATAAACGTGGCAAAAGCAAAGAGTTTTAATACCAATGTATCTCCTTTGTAACTTTGTCTACAGGTGTGGCCAAACGACGCTGGCATTGTCTACGGGGACTTCGGCTGCAACCAGACAAGGCCTGTCAGGTCATCACTGTCTGCTTCATGCTCAGCAACATGGCCATACTGCAAAATGTGCATGATGATGACTGCGATGAATCTGACTTTGATGATGACTCTGACGAATCAGGTAGTGAAGGTGACAGTGCATCTGACAGTGACAGTGAACATGATGTGCCTGATGCACCAGATGATGCCACTGAGAGGCAGAGGACAGCAGCTGGCAAAGCTGCAAGACAACGAGTTGTCAATCGCTTTTTCTGCATGTAACCACCAATGCAAGTTAGTGTCTATGTGTAACCAACAGAACATTTCTGTCAGCAGAAGCTGATGGCAGATTGGCGGTAGCGTCAATATCTGATTTAAAACTAAAAATCTTTATATTTATTTTTTAACTACTATACGCTAAAAAAAAAGAGACTTTCTCTATTGCACAGTGTCTGGTGAAGTACAGAATAAAAGAGGATATCCTCCTTTTTTCTTTTCCAAAATAAATAAAAATAATAGCACAAAAATGTATCGCACATTGATATGATAGAAAGTTCTCTTTTTTATATATATTTTACACGATTATTGTTTGCATCACAACTGCTTGTTAAATTAAACATCATAATAATTATTGATCATAAGCCGATAAGGATTATTACCAATGATTTTCTTATTTAAAAAGAAATGTATTTATGATAACTTTACTATCCATGCCCAAATGATAGAAACAGTATTTCACATAATGAAATAGTAATCAATGACATTTGAAAATTGGAACTTTTTTCCATTCTGTTTATGCCTACTAAGCTTTGGAGAAGAGAAGAAAAACTAACAAATTATGAAATAATACCGGTCTTTATTTTCTTCAAAATGTATTGCCTCATTTGTTCAAATTTCATTTAGAAAATTATCTTGATACAATTTCCAATGTAAGATTTATTTTGTGTAGCTGTACATTGCAAACAGTTGCATGTTCAGAACATATTTTTTTAAATTCAAGGTGGCAATTTTGTTGCGAGGTTTGAAATATGTATGTATCAAGTACCCGTATCTTTTTCATGAAGGACTTCAGTAATTATCTGCAAATGAAATTGATATGATGAGTGATGATTGTGTGTGTGAATGAAAAATTTGTGAATTGGAAGGATGACAGAGGATTGGATGTATTCAATAATAACATAAAAAAGTGCAATCCACCTGCTGTGTTTGAACAATTTTTCTGCTACTTGGTACTTCTACAACACGTTCGGAAAGTCAAAATTGAAAGGAAAGAGAGAGAAAAAATAGCACAGAGCCTACTGCAACAGCATCACCAACCAAGCCAGCAATACCCCTGTGATAGTAGAATGACATGACATGAATATGCTGTTAAAACACACACACACACTTAACATTAAAAAAAAAAAAAAAAAAAAAAAAGTCTAGTCTAACAACTTCATTTTAATTTATTTCATCCAGAAGAGTGCACTGCTCCAGTAGTATGAATACGTGCGGACAAAACTAGAGGCTGCGCATGCGCATTGGAAGGGCTTCCCCCCAAAAATAAGTCAAGGTCACTAGTCTATAAATAGTTGGGACTTTAGCTGCCGTCCCTGTAAATTCCTTCTGCGAGCCCGTCATGAATTCCATTTGACTGGCGTTGTTTACGGGACCGTTCCTAAAAGGACGAATGACCGGTGCGGTATTTTTATTTTTTTCTAAAGCTTTTGACTTAGTCAACCATGAACTGTTGCTACAGAAGCTGTTGGCATACCACATAGACACAGATTCCGCTGCCTTCTTTAAATGTTATCTAAGCAATAGATCTCAGTATGTTTTTGTCAACGGTAAGCGTTCCTCAGAAGGTGTCATTAAGCATGGAGTACCTCAGGGGTCTATTTTAGGCCCTCTCTTGTTTTTAATTTTTATTAATGACTTGCCTTTGTGTATCTCACAATCAAATGTGCGATGCAATTTGTTTGCAGATGACGTTACTCTCAACGTGTCGGCAAAAATATGTACAATTAATTTTTCTTTGCAACATAGTCTATTAGACGTCTCAAATTGGTGCCGAGACAACTACATGATACTTAACCCATTTAAAACAGAGTGCATGCTAATCACTACACGTCAAAAGCACCAGCTTAACCCACCGCCACTTAGCCTTTCCCTTAACTGTCAGCCAATTAAACAAGTTAAGGAGCGCCGGCTGTTAGGCGTCATTATAGACGATCAATTGACATATGCATTCCAGACCAAAAAGGTGACTGCCAAGCGTGTAATATGCAAAGAAGTACCCAACGGAGAAAGAAACACGCATAGAAAAGACGGGTACAACACAATTTATTAATATTTCGGGTAAATACCCTTTGTCAAAATAGACAAACAAAAAACAGAGAGATTAGCCGCTACTTATCTTCATTGGCAGAAGGAATGTGGCAACTCCCACAGTTGCCACATTCCTTCTGCCAATGAAGATAAGTAGCGGCTAATCTCTCTGTTTGTTTGTTTGTCTATTTTGACAAAGGGTATTTACCCGAAATATTAATAAATTGTCTTGTACCCGTCTTTTCTAAGCGTGTTTCTTTCTCCGTTGGGTACTTCTCTGATCAATTGACATGGCATGCGCATGTAAACAGTGTGTGCAAAATTGTGTCCAGAAATCTTTTTCTCCTTTCAAAACTTATTTACTTTACGAACTCACCAACTAGAAAACTCTTCTTCAGCGCTCACATCCAGTCCCACATTGACTACGTATCTACAGTCTGGGACCCACCCGGGTCTGCCCTGGGGGACTTGGGTGGGGTTAGGTATTTTTTAATTCCCAGGGTCACCCTGGTCAGCCCCACAGGGTGGGTTTTTCTCTCTATTCTGGGGCATGTGTTTCTGTCTACCCTTTGTCCATTCACCTGTATTTGACTTTTTAAACTCTCCCTACTGTCTGCACTGCCTGTAGCTCTTAATATTGGATGTGTGTTGCTAAATGGTCTTAGCTTTATTTAGGCCCAATGTGTTAGGTTTTTATAACGTATTTGACCGGCTGGCGACATACATTCAATGATCTGTTTTTTTTTTTTTTCTTTTTTTCACAAGCAGTGCAGGCACGTCCTGAGAAAGCCTTGTTGCTGTCGGGACGTTAAGCAATGTTCAATCATTCAATCAATCTACAGTCTGGGACGGGTGTAGTGATGCGTGCTTAAAGAGGCTTAATTCCCTCCACCGGAGGGCAGCCAAGCTAATCCTTCCTAATAGCAGGGACAGCACTGACGAGCGACTTAGGGCCCTTGACATGCTTCCGTTACGTAACCTCTTTCTGTTCAATAAGGGCGTGTTAATGTTTAAAGTCCGAAAATCCAAAACCCCGCGGTACGTCTCGGATTTGTTTAAGGATGCTAACACACCATACAAGATATCAAGGAACAAACTGTCAGTACCTAGGCCACGACTTTATATATTCTAGTCTGTCTTACTCAGGGGCCAAACTGTGGAACTCGTTTCCGGCCAATATTACCGAGGCATCTTCATTGTCCACCTTCAAGGCAAGACTATTCCGGCACTTAATTGAGCCGCCGAACAAAGCGCACGCGACTGCTGCGTTCTGAATAATGACTGTTATTAAACATGCAAATGTATGGGCGCGTGTGTGACGTTTATGCTTACAGTTTTTGCGTTCAATGTACCGAATGTAGTCTTATCAGTGTGCAACGTATACTATATATGTGTTTATTATGTAGTAGTATTTCATGTACCGTGTGTAATGCATATTAGCCAGACGTGGGTCGGGACTGTGCTTCGTCTGACGCGGGCTTTGGTTGAAGGCCCGGGACATACATCACGATACAACGTTTGTCCCGGCCTTTAATCCAATGTTTGAGCCGTAGCGGGGTCTGACCTAACTCTGATTTACGTACTTCCGTGCGTGTGCGTGCGTGCGTGTGTGGGTGTGTGTGTGAGTGTATGCAAGCGCGTGTGCGTGCCGGCGTGCGTGCGTGTGTGTGTGCGCGCGTGTATGTGTGTGCGCGCGTGTATGTGTGTGTGTGTGTGCGTGTGTGCTTTTATGTAGTTTGTAGCAAGGACAAGAATGAAAAAAAGTCTGCGCACCTATTCTTTTATCCTTGGAAAATAAAGTTTCATTTCATTTCTCTCTCTCTCTCTCTCTCTCTCTCTCTCTCTCTCTCTCTCTCTCTCTCTCTCTCTCTCTCTCTCTCTCTCTCTCTCTCTCTCTCTCTCTCTCTCTCTCTGTGTGTGTGTGTGTGTGTGTGTGTGTGTGTGTGTGTGTGTGTGTGTGTGTGTGTGTGTGTGTGTGTTGTTATAAACATCGCCTTATGGCTTTTATATACACCTGAACTATAAATTATGTAATGTCTCACTCCATTGTATGGACATTTTGTCTGAACAATAAACTGTCTGAGTCTGAGTCTGAGTCTCTCTCTCTCTCTCTCTCTCTCTCTCTCCTCTCTCTCTCTCTCTCACACACACACACACACACGTACACGCGCATCTCCAAGAGGCATAGATCCTCATTTGCCCGGAGGGCGCATGAACATTATGCCTCTTGATGATGTTTGGAGCGCGCGCATGCACACGCACACGCATGCACACACATCGACGCGCTTCAGTTCAGAAGAGCATGCAGGTGTACTTAGTATAGCATGTAGCTAGGTAGGTCAACCTAATTTCACACAAATTATAGCAAGACTGAAATTGTACCGAGAAATTCTAGTTTTGTCACATGCGAAACTCATATCACGTTCAATATAAAATTGACGCATTGGCACATCTGCGAGGCTTTTTCATTAGGAGATATTTCAACATCAGAATCAAGTCAAAGACAAAAGGTAGAGACCCTTGACAGCGAAGACAGCTCTCATATAGAAGGGACTTTGTGGGTTATGGGTCATCCCATCTTGTTCCTTAGAGTCTGGAATAGTTTCGTAAGATCGTCGGTATACAATGTTTAAACACGTTTTTGTCATCTTGACGTTTGCATCTTTTGCTAACTGACGTCCGGTAGGTAAATTACTCTCTCGTTCTCTCGGGTCACTCCAAACACATTGCAGTTGCGGGGGCTCATGAGGATCTATGCCTCTTGCTGTGTACCCATGCTCGTTGGCGTTGACTGAATTCACGAAGATTGCAGAAAAAACAATGTGCGTCCACTGGCAGTGAAGGGGTTAACCCGCATTAAGAACGAATCTCTTAACCCATTCAGCCCTGACGCACTACAGCAGGAGATGGGTCGACCATGATAATTCAAGGGTAGTGCCAGATTAGCTTGGCGCCTGTCGGCGCCAAGCTAATCTGGCACTGCCCTTGAATTATTATAGTCGATCCATCTCCTGCAACTGGTGCATAGTCATTAGATGACGCCTAAAAAAAATTGGGAAATACGGCCGTCGGGCTGAATGAGTTAATGGTTCACTCATGGTAGGTCATCGGTGTCTACAGTATTTGCCCAGCTCCCGAGATTTTACAGATTTAGGTTAATAACTGTAATGCAGTGGTCAACTGGCTGCCGGATTCGACATGAATCGTTATCGGTCTAAAATCTGGAATGACTGCGTCACACGGCATCATCGATCATTTCAGATGAAGTCCAAATACCTTTTATTACGTTGAAATCACGAATGTCAGAACAAGGAAGTTTTTATTTTATTTTTATGTTTATTTATTTATTTTTATTATTATTTTTTTTGTAGCGCTGCACTACAATTCGAACCGTGACATGACATTATTCAGTCGATTTTTTTTTTCTGTCGGTTTCCGCCGGCTTTTCCCCCGCGTGGAACTTCTGCAGTCATGGTGATTTTTTTTTTTTTTACTTTTTCCAACCTATTTACAAAGGTGACTGCCAAGCGTGTGAAATGCACAGAAACACCCCCCCCCCCCCCCTTAAAAAAACCCCAACAAAACAAAACAAAACAAAAAAGCCGGAGGGGGGGGGGACGTTTAGAAAGGATAAATATAGCACATTTGTTTTTCTATTGTCCTTTCTAATCGTGTTTCTTTCTTTGTTGGGATTCTCTGAAGCTATTTGGTAACTTTTAAAAAAAAAATTAAAAAAAAAAACCCTGAGTTGTAGCTTGAACTGAAAGTACAGTGGGTTTGAAAATCGTATTGTATTCTCTGCATCAGTTCTAGACCTGCACCACACTTTCCGCGTTCCAGAGGAATTAAATGGTTCCAGCCAGGTCTGCAGGGACTCATGAGGATCTATGCCTCTTGCTAAGAGGATCTATCTCTCACAGACGTAAGATAGCTCGCTGAAGGCCTGTATCGCAGGTCAGATAATTTGCAGGGTACACTCCAGTGATGACGTCAAAGCCGGCAGATTACGGGGCTAGGGACAATAACTGACTCATCTTCGATTACGTCTTTCGGCCCACTGAACGAACGGCCCAGGCATCAGGCTCGGTGGCGGCAGGCTGCCTATAGGTTGGCAGTTTTGTCTTGTCTCAGGCAAGACCTGAAAGGCACAGCAGGACAGAGTAGTTTCTGATGCGCGGAAGTGCATCCGACTGTTCCAAATGAAAACGTCGGCTTTTGTACAACTTACTGTGCCCGGGGGTCATTTGCATGAGCGAGCTTAGCCCTGCGCCAGCCACTAAACAAGTAGCTGGCGCAGGACTAACTTGGCTTACTCATGCAACTGGCCCCTGCGATCGAAATTCATCTCAACTTTAAAAGTCTGAAGCTTACATTCAAGTTTAGGAGGTAGGTCGACCATGACAGCACAAGGGTTGTGCGAAGTTGATTTTAGCACCAAGCTTGAACTTCCATGGCCGATCTCTACCTTTGTGCGTGAAGACGATGCGGGTTAATAAGACTGAATTTGTTTTAGCTGTCGGAGCTGAGTGTTCTGTACTGGCATTGTCTTCTGGACTGACATAGATACTCAGACTACGCGTTTGGCTGTCAGTATTGTGGGTGATCAGCTGACGGCCTATGATGGACTGTAGGAATATCTTGTTGGGTGTGGTTTGTTTTTTTTTTTTTTTTTTTTTTTTTTTTCAACTTCTTGGATATCACACGATTTTGGAAGTCTAGTTCTCGGTCACGGTGGACAGTTAGCTAATGACGCTTTTTGTCTAACTTTATTTAAAAAATACGGTAGACTTTGAAATGGGGCTGGGTCGGAGCTCATTCCGGAGCATGCACATGACGTTTTGGCGTGCGGCGCAGAAATTCTGGCAAAGAAGTAACACGATAAAAATTACGTCACGTCTAGCTACGCAAACCTTGCTAGAGAACGGCTTTTTGGCGCCAAACGCCGTATGTGTGTGTGTGTGTATGCGCGCGCGCGCGCGCGCACGCGCGCGCGCGTGTGTGTGTGTGTGTGTGTGTGTGTGTGTGTGTGTGTGTGTGTGTGTGTGTGTGTGTGTGTGTGTGTGTGTGTGTGTGTGACAGCGACTAGAGCCCGTGTTTGAGGCGGGACGGACAAGCTTGAAATTTTAGGATATTGTCCCTAAAACAATTATCTCGGGACCTTTTTTTAAAAAAAATGTTTTGATTAAGATACTCATTGGCGAGAAAATGGCCGTTTCACAAAAACCGGTTGATCCACACTGGAGTCCGTAATTTTTCTTATTTTTACTATATATTTTGCGTATAGCTAGATAAAAAGGACATATTGAATGAGTTCGTTAACCAGCATTGTACTTCTAGAACATTTTGAGTAATAAGGAAATATTTTTTGAAAAATATATTTTCACGTTTTTGGGATTAATTTCACGAATTATATGGGATAATCTTAAAACAATTTTATCTTTTTTTTTACGAAAAAAAAACAACAATCTTCTCGTTAATTATCGCATGATTTTTCGTATACGGTATTTACATAAGCCTACAGTTTGTCGATTAGGTCAATTGTGACCTGTATGCCCAATGTGTGAAAATCAGTTTTCTGCACCACTTTTCCGGAGTCATTTTTAAAACAGCTAACATAACTTTAATTTTTCTTTTACGAAAAAAGCTATCTTCTCATCTATTACCGGCATGATTTTTTCATAAGCAGTGTTTGCATAAGCCTGCTGTTTGTCCCGGTCCTGGGGTAGGATTAGGTCAGTTGTGACCTGTAAGCTCTAGGCATGAAAATCAGCAAGAAAATTGCAAAGTTGATCCTCTGACACGTCAAATGTTAGTACTGCGATGATGACGTATAACATCGAGTCGTCACTATGAACGTGACACGGCGGCGTCGTGGGGCTAATGATGCCATTGAAGCTTGAAGTGACGTCATTTCGCTGCTCGTGCTATTATTCTTCTTCAGAATAGCTATGCTACGCCAGTCCATAGAGCTTACGAATGGCGGGAATCGCCGTGTGCTCGTCTTTATTTATGTGTGGATCGGCAGAGGGTGGGTTTGGAGTAGTAGATGGATTCTTGTCGCTACACCAGCTCACAGACTCGTACTAATGGCGGGAAGCGCCGTGTGTCCGTCATTACTTAGTGTGCGCCGACGTGTGTCAGTGTTGATCAGAGGTTGGCTTAGAGAGGAGGGAAATGGATCAGCATTATAAGCCTAAAAATATGAACAACTCTGAATGTTTCTAAAAGATAAACGCATCTGAGCTCCAAACAATACGGTAGACTTTGGGGTGAAATCAGTCCTCATCTTGTTCACTTATCATTCACAGACATCTCGCAACACCCCTCTCTCTCTCTCTCTCTCTCCCTCCCTCCTCCCCCCCCCCTCCCACTCCCCCTCCGCCATCCCCGACTGTTGGGTATCGTACCAAGATGCGACTGAATGGCGTTCTCGCGAATGTCACTAGATTGTGAACATGTGTAGTATGATTTTCAGATGACTTAGCATAAATTTTATTTCCTATTTCATGTCCTGGGGCTACTTTCGTGTAGCACTTTTTTTTTTTTTTTTTTTTTTTTTAAAACCACTCCTCTCCGCACTTTCAGTCTATTTCAGTTTTATTACCTCGTTCGAATATCTGCCGGATTCGTCACACCGCACTGATTTGACCTTCTAAGCAAGTCAATGTCACGCTACAGGAGACATAGATCTACATGAGCTTCCGCAGCCTGCTGGGAATCGTGCGGATTTCAGTACTGCCTCAGGCTGGCCCCCTGTACATATGTATAATTTCTTAGATGTCGGGATCATTAAATGTTCACTCGACGTCATCAGCGGCATCGAGACAACTCATTGTGCACGCTTGTTCTCACCCCCACCTCTAAAAATTTATACCGATGAAGCAGGGACTCTTGTCTAAATGGCCATACTTCTTGCCGGAAATAGGCTTTCTCACTTGCACTGGCTTTCGTAAATGGAGGAGGTAAACGAGGTTTCCATGGCTTCACTGAAAGGTCCCTCTGTGGCCTTTGACAGCCCGCCCCGGTTGGTGACCAGCGGAAACCGTGATAACCCTAATGAAAGCCCTGACATGCTACAGCAGGATGTGGATCGACCATGATAGTTCAAGGGTGGTGTCAGAATAGCTTGGCGCCTGTAGGCGCCAAGCTATTCTAACACCACCCTTGAACTGTCATGGTCGATCTGTGACGTAGATCTCAAAGGATTTATAAAAATAAATTCATGCTCGGGACGTAATGAGCTGAACTGACCTCCGTCTTTACAGCCTGTCTTCACGGTCAGCCCTTCTCGTCTGCAAGACTGAGGTGCAAACTGTCGCGAGCCTCTGCATGCAGGGGCTCATGAGAATCTGCGCCTCACGCTGCCGTGGATCGACACCACCGTTCAGAATTAGCTCATTTAACCCTAAGCGGGCCGCATTTCTCACATTTTAGAGGTGTCATTTAACAACTCTAACAGCCTTCCAGGAGATGCATTGCCGGATCGAGCTGACCATTCAAGGCCGGGTAGTGCCAGATTAGCTTGGCGCCAAGCTAATCTGTCGCTACCCTTGATTTATCATGGTCGAGCCGCCATCTCCTGCTGTAGTGTGTCAGGGCTAAATGGGTTAAATGACATTACCTCATACGGTGCAAAGTGATTGAGGTTTGGGCTCGTGAGTGTTGTTAGTGGTTATAATGGCGGCCAGTTGCAGGTGAAGGGACTCCCCAGTGCGCAAAGGCCATCGGGCCGATGTCGGCCGCCGTTGGTTCGCGCACGGCCGTGCGCGGGCCAATGGCGGCCGACGTCGGCCTGGTTGTCTTTTGCGCATTGGTTACGGTTATCAGCTGTTGTGTGACGGGTGGCGTATAGGGCTCGGAAAGTTCCCCGCGTTGCCTAGGAGCGTCGGCGCGGCAGCCGCCATCTTGAGAGGATACGGTAGACGTCAGATAGTAGCGAAGTATTGCTTCAACACTGTGACGTTTTTCTTCATGTTTCTTCCTCTTTGGAAACAAACAAAAACATATTTTTTTTTTTTAGCGGTTTCCTACGGTGAAGTGGCAAGCCGTGCTGTAGTTATTGCCTATAGCACGTCAGTCAGGACTGACTTTCCTGACATTGACGTCCTGACAGCGCCGGATCATTCCCGGATGAGCGAATGAGTCGCCGCCGGTCTTCTCAACTCGGATGGCCGTCACGACTGACTAGCGTGATGACGTCAGCTTCCCGAGCCCTTTCTGTCAGTGTGTCACCGGTCATTAGACCAGGCTCAGGGACTGAAACCACTGGGCGGTCTTTCCTCCTGCTGTCCCTCAGTGCACTGAATAGACAGAGTCGTGAGCCCTGTCAAGTAGCATTGTATGTTCCATGGTCAAACTGATCTAGTGTTCAGTTGCGCTGGAGTATTTTCCTTCATCAGTACTAGCCAAACGGCGTCAAAATTGGTCCTCACGAAACACAGTCGGTTGCAAATCAGGCCTCTCGAAAATTCAAACCGCCGTCGGGGGCCGGGGAGGGGGGATTAGGGGGGGGGGGGGGGGGAACACGCACAACTTTTCTTCACAACTTTCGGCAAAATTCCGGCATTCGTCATATATATTTTCGGTATCCCAACTCCACTGTCGGATTTTCTTTGCTAATCCTAAAGATATCATCGCATTGATGTCTGCAAATTCCTTTACAATATTTGTCTTCTGCGCGCCACTTAACTTAAGTTGAACGAAAACACCAGAAAGTTCGTGCCGAACTTGGCACACTACTGATTACCGGTTCATAGGCACTTGAACGCTTGTGGGCGACATGTCCCATAAGGTCAAGGTATATAAAAAAAATTATGTCAGTGACCTTATACAGGTGTCATGCACATGAGCCAGAAGGACTCTGCTGCTCTCGCAATTTTGGGGGGAAAAACGACAGTCACATCGTCTTATCTGTGTCCCGCTTTCCGACGTCTGCAAGAAGCATACACATGTATACGCCCGCTATGAAAAGTTTTCTGCAGCGACACACTAACATCTAGGCCTATTGCTGGATCATATAAGCCGCATTATACATCAGTATTACTACTCAAACGGGAAAAGTTACAAGGGTTAAAAATCTGCTACGAGTGACGAAATGAACGAATGCCGTAGCCGCTGAGAAATGGCAAGTATGCGCTGCTAGAGAGAGAGAGAGAGAGAGAGAGAGTACTGCTGCAATAAATTCCTGCTCAGATAGTTCATTCCGTCTGCAGACACAGATTTTCATGAGCCTCGTGCGACGGCAGGGACTTATGGGAATCTGTGTCTCTTTGGCGCGGGGATGACAGAGCTCGGTATGCAACTGCACACACAATCAGCAGCACATGCAGAGAAACCTTCCGCCCCTGGGAAAATAATACGCACGGCCCATAAACTGGAATCTCTTCCCGAGTGCGCGCGCGCAGTTAGTGGCGGTGCTTGGAAAATGTGTCGCCTCGCAGCGGCCGCCTTGTATGAGAGAGTGTGTACGTGTGTGTATATTACGCTGGCCCGTAAAGAGAGAGCGCGAGCTTGAAAGAGTTTTGAAAGCACGCGGTGGCTCGCCTGGTACGGCGCATGGTGTTTCGAGTGGTGTCTGTGGTCTTCAAAGGAGTTCTGTGTCGGAGTTTGTGGTGGTGCTTGGTCAGTGAAAGTGGTTTGCATCCAGCGAGCTCAGTGGGTCGGCCTTCGTGATATGGGCTGAGAAGTTCGGACCCAGACAGCGGCGAGAGAGAGTGGTCCTACTCCCCGCGGCCTCGGCGTGTCAGCGTGAAGTTAGTTTAATTTTAGCGTGACCCGCTTTACGAGCTCACCACGGGGTCACGACTACGTCACAGCGGCTGGGGGGCGGTGCGGGTGATGTAATGGATATGGGGCCGGTGCCCGGGGGTGCGGACTGCCTGCCCCACCTACCCCTGGACCAGCCCGTACCCCGCAGTGCGCTGGGGCGGCGCGACGCCGTATCTTTTTGTTCCAGTTCGTCTTACATCACCGTGCCGAGACTTGGGGTAAGTCAGTCATTAAACTTGAACCACCTTAGTTTCAGGATCAGCAGATCCGATCTCAGCATCAGTGTAGATGTTCATGTTCCCATTCAGCTTACAGTTTTAGAGGCCAGTGGGAATCCGTGCCGCTTGCAGAAGAAAAAGCTAAGTTAGCCCACATACATACACCATGTACTTTCACTTCCCTATCGGAGTATCCCATTACAACTTTCCCAAACTTGTCATCAGCCCGTAATGTGATATGCACATCTTGCATTGCAGCATGCTGTGATTGAAATACTCACAAACAATCTCATTCAGTAAAACCTGTCTTACAAATTCCTTCACCTACAGTTTGTACACGAGTTTTGAAGACTTCCCTTAAAGCTCATCTGTTCATTTTCTCACATGATTCAGTCAATCTGCCCCGTGCTGTGAAGTCGGTAACATGTGGTCCTGCTTGCCTTGGTTGTCCCTCGGTCAATATTTATCTGCAAGAGGCATAGATTTTCATGCGCCCGTGTAGCTGCAGGGGCTCAGGAGAATAGGTGCACCTCGCTAGGGTGGATAGGCTGAAGCTTTTTCTTTTAAGGAGGGAATCACAAAAGGCATGGATAAAAGCATATTCGCTTTCGGGGGTTTCCTCCCTTTGTCATTCATGCAGCGTATACCGGGTCAAAGAACCAGGACGGGCTGCGGTCGCCGTGAACGCGGCAAAATTCAACGCAGCTGCCGATAGGTCAATGAGCGAGCACGTGTTGGGAGCATCCCATTTTCTCAGCTATAGCTTGCCTCTTTTGTCTTGTCAGTCAAATTCTTTCGTTGTTCCTATTCCTTTGTGCACGACTGCACATTGCTGCTTTACGTCAGTTGGTGTACACTAGTGCACTACATATTTCGTGAAGGTTTTAGGTTCCAAACAACCAGGCAACTAAATGCCCATCTGAATAGAGACAACAGTACACTAAATAGTGATGCACAGTTGCCGTAGTTGTGGAAGGGATTGGTGAACATTTTAAACAAACTAAGTTAAATAACAGCTATGATTATATAAAGGTAATTTGTGTAGCGCCTAATCACCAAGGTGCTCTAGGCGCTTTGACTAATTTCTCTCTCTCTCTCTCTCTCTCTCTCTCTCTCTCTCTCTCTCTCTCTCTCTCTCTCTCTCTCTCTCTCTCTCTCTCTCTCTCACACACACACACACACACACACAGTCTCTCTCTCTCTCTCTCTCTCTCTCTCTCTCTCTCTCTCTCTCTCTCTCTCTCTCTCTCTCTTTACATTGTTTAAATGTTCGTTATGTACATGCATGTATGTCGTTTATTGATTTGTGTAATAATGTAATAAATGTGGCAACGGCATGTTTGAACTGGCCCCGTAGCCACTATCTTTTCGCCGATGGAAAATAACGGTTCATTGTTCTCTCTCGCCCCCCTCCCTCCCCCACCTCAACCCGCTCCCGCACAGGAGAGATCTGCCTTACAGTAGGTTAAAAGTACGTTTCTCGACGCCAGCCTGTTTGTAGAATCGTTTCCTCTAGAAATCTCTGCAACGTGACCAAACCATTGCCCACCTAGCCTGTCTCTTAATTAACACCTCAGGTCTGCAATCAATTAATCGTTTGCTGGCGGCGAACACCGCGAAATCTAAATGCAAGCGGAACAGATCTTCATGAGACCCCGTATACGCGGGGGCTCATGAGGATCCATGCCTCTTTCAGGTCACGATCCGCGGTATCCCGCGTGCTACTCGGACAGAAGGAAATATATCCCATGATTAGACCTGTGATGGCTTCGTTAATTTCGTTCTAAACCATTCACGTTGAAGAAGCTTGCGAACTACAAACTGGACCTGTACTGATTATGGAACACTTGGAGCGCAAGGCTAGTTCTTCTACGTCAGTATACAGTGTTGAAGACTGAAGAGATAGCTGATTTCGTGAGTTTTTACCCTAAGGGAAGTAAATCATATGGCAAATTAAACGCAAATACATGTTTGTAAGTCGTATGGCAAATCCAATGCAAATAAGCCGTCCGTCCATCAACGAACACGATGAAAAGGACAACCAGAGACAAAGAAGATCTACAATTTATATAATGAACCTCTGCATCTCTGTCTCATCAGTTTGTTTTCCTTCTTAGTTGGGCGGTGCCCGGGCGGTAGTTACTGTCACTGTTAAGAAAAATAGACTGTATGTGTAAATTTATCATTTTGAGACAGGGTAATTCATATTCGTAATTTCGATGATATTAATAATCGTGGCACACAAAGTTACAAACACTACTTTCAAGAATAAAACTACAAACACAGACATGCATACAAGCGACTAAAAATGGTATGAATAGGCAGTGGATTCACACTAGTCACAGTCATGCCCTCATATGCTCATTCGTTATTTGCAAATTCAGGAGTATCCAGGAAAACAATTTCGAGTGTTTGCCGATTTGACAAGTTAAAAATTGTATTTCACTCACGCCACCACTTTGAATCTATATATGAAAGGAATTCGCGTTTTCGTGAAAGGAGTGTGCACTCTTTCTTCCAGGAAAACACGAATTGCCATTTCATACTTCAATAAAGCAATCAGAAAATAAGAGAGGGGAATGTATGTGTTCGGGCGGCATTGTTCTCAAGACTAAAATGCGCCCATTTCTTTATATTGCATTGGTATTAACTCATTCAGCCCCACGCCCGTATTTCCCAAATTTTGGAGGCGTCATCTAACGACTATGCACTATTTGCAGGAGATGGGTCGACCATGATAATTCAAAGGGTAGTGCCAGATTAGCTTGTCGGCGCCAAGCTAATCTGACACTGCCCTTTGAATTATCATGGTCGACCCATCTCCTGCTGTAAGGTCGTCGGGGCTGAAAGGGTTAAATTTAATGATAATTTACTTCTAAGAAAAGAAAAGTGAGTCATATTCGTAGACTCGAGCAGAACAAGGAAGATAAAGGAAGCAGTGTGAGGACTGAGTGAAGGAAGGCACTGAGCACTACGCCCGAAAATCCGGGTCTGGGCTAACTTGTCCTACTACATTACACAGTTCAGGGCCGATCGACAGACAGACTTCAAGGTTAGTCCCAGTATTACTTATCGTCGATCCATCCCCCACCCCCAGATAAGACAACAACGACGAACAACGGGCAAAATCATGTTGATCTGCTGCCGTTCAAGTGTGGGATCCGGTGCAAGATGAGGTTAAGCTTCCTCTAAACAAGGCTGACGCGCAGATATGCACTGATGTGGCGTAGATTCTCATAAACCCCAAAAGCTTGTGAGCCTGTGGGATTCATGAGTACCTGTGCCACTTGCTGACCAAGATCGGCCGCAGCAGTTACTCAGATTAAGTGTGTTATTTGGGGTTAAGTGTATGTGTGAACTCTAGACTGCACTTGTGTCACATGAAGGTCAGATGGCGGATTTTTGTGTGAAGTGAAACATGTGAAAGATCACAAACTGTCAAATGCTTGTTTACGCTCGATTTGTGCTAAAAGGAAAACTTGCGAATAATCCGAAACGCTTGCGTATTGCCGATTCCGTGCATCCTATAACAAAATGTATGAGTTATAAGCAGATGGCGTTGCCGTGCCTGTGGGGAATTAGCCAATGAAAACTGAAAAAAAAAAAAAAAAAAAAAAAGCGTCGGTGGGTACATTTTGTTAATCCCGTTTTGTTTGCGGCCACCGTTTCTGTAAACAGCACCGGTAACTCCAGCCACAAGGGTTAAGTGCAGTTTCCTCACCTGAATGTTGCGTGGGATCGGTGTAGCCACAGAGTTTATATTCGAGCGCTGAAATCTCCGAAATGTTGAGTCCGAAACAGCTCGGGCGGTTAAGCGTCGGAGCAGGAGAGCGACGGGAATCGCCGGGTCGTGGGTTCGTATCCCCGTCCCGGCCCCGGTAGCTGGACTCGCAATCCAGGGAGAAAAGACGGGCTTGTTCAATAGCATGTCCGTTGAAAGGTCCTGGTAAATCAAAGTGGCACAGTTGGAGTGCGCCTGAGTTCATCAGTGTTCAGGTCGTACTCCATAGGCAATAGATTTCCCTGTCCCCCCATAACCCGCCCGTCAGGGCCGTCCATGATCACTTCGGTGCTGTGGACGTTAAACCTCGAACTAACCAACCTCCGGTATGTGAAGCAGCGTTCGAAGCCTGGTGGTGTCCACTATTGTGGGTGCACGTTTCCCACAACTTGAGTACAAGTCGTCCTCATGGTGGCAGATGTACAGTAAACTAGTCTTTTTGAATTTGTGTGAACTCATTCTACCCCATCACCGAAATCCCCAAATGTTGCCGTTGTCCTCAGAAGACTGCATTGCAGTGCAGGACACAGATCGACCATGATAGTTCAAGGGTGATGCCAGAATAGCTTGGCGCCCTTAGGCGCCAAGCTATTCTGGCATCACCCTTGAACTATCATGGTGGATCCTTATCTTGCTGTGGTGTGTCTGGGGTAGAATGAGTTAACCCTTTGGCTGTCGGTAGCGCGTTTTGTCGCAATGATTCCCGCAGGAATCATCATGATTGATTTCTGCAGAAATCACCTCGACAAAACGCGCTACCGACAACCAAAGCGTTAATGTATTTATTCGATTGCCTTTGTCGCGAGTGTGTAGGCCCTGTACGCCGTGAGCCTCGTGTTTTTCTTTTCCTGAATGAAAAAATAAAGGACCAAATGAAGTTTAGTTGAGTTTTTGTGTCGAGCTGTCTGGCTTGGTCAAGCAGCTGACAACTTGTTTGCGTTTCATGGGAATGATCAATATTTTGCGCATCTTGGTTCATGGCATTTTGCATAGCTGTTGTGCTGTCAATAGATGACACCATCACAGGCCTCGGTCGAGTAACACGGTTTTTTTTTTCCCCTTTCACGAACTGTAGCGATATGCGATATTGGTCTCTTTTGTTCTAGTACAACAAAGCATAGTTATTATGTTATGACACAGGGTGAACTGATACAGCAGATCATTTAAAAAAAATTATTATATTTTTTTTTTACATAACTTAAGAGAGATGTTTTTGGGCACCTGTGCACATGCGTCTTGTAGACGCGCCCCTTTGTCCGTACGTTGTATGTATCTCAGTGAAGGGAGGACGGACTTAAAGGCCCACCACCGCCGTAACTGTTCAGAGATACACTTCTGTAACAGATGGTTACGAAATGCTACATACAGGTCTAGCTATGGTCCATTTAGACACAGGGCAATCCAGTTCAGCACACGTCGTCTCTATATCAAGAAACCTGACAATGACTCTACTCCGTTCTAGAAATACAAGGCTATCAGTGCGAGAAACAGCTAAAAATAGACTGATATAGACTGATACACTAACCGCAGTGTAGAATGAATACGTGCGATTACGCGTGTGCTTTTGCTGCGTGTCCATACTGTTGTTGACTGAAGTTCATTAGGTATCGACAAGGCATAACAAACACAAATGGTGCTGAAATGTGTCTTGAGATTTATGCGTAACGGTAAGTACCAGAATTCCACGAAACCTCATTCTCCAGCACTTTCGCTTCAAACGCCAAGTAGCACGGCTCTCTAAACCGTCTTCAACGAAGCGGCATAAACTTTCCCGAGAGAGTCATTCGCTCAGTTCTAAAGAAGCTCGAACGCAGACGGGATTTCCCTGTTGATATCCATAGGAAACCGCGACTGCTCAAGGGTAGTGCCTGATTAGTTTGGCGCCATGGCGCCAAGCTAATCAGGCGCTATCCTTGAGCTTCCACGGTCGATCCATCCCTTCCACAGCTGTTGCCGGCGACGAAAGCGCTAACGAATGCTTAGCAGGTTAGTTCCGCGCTTGACAGTGGGGCAGTCGCTCATGGGTGAAAATCGTGACGCGGCCCTTTGAACACTTTCAAGCCCGGGACCTAGCACCAACTGCCGCGTGAGGCGTCTTTGCACAAAACCGCAGGAGATGGGTCGAGCATGAAAGTTCAAGGGGGAGTGCAAGACTGCCAATCGTGCACTGCCCTTGAGCATTCACGGTCGATTTAGTGTCGACTGCCTGTTAACCCGTTGACTGCCCAGAAAAAGAAAAACAACTGAAGACCCTCTAGCTGCGAGAGGTATCTTAGATCCTCGTGAGCACCTCCGCAGTTGAGACTCATGAGGATCTTCGCCTCGCGGTGAAACCATTTTGTATATATTTGACGTTGAATTGACCGTGATATATCTTAACTCATTCTACCCCAGACACACCACAGCAGGATAAGGATCCACCATGATAGTTCAAGGGTGATGCCAGAATAGCTTGGCGCCTACGGGCGCCAAGCTATTCTGGCATCACCCTTGAACTATCATGGTCGATCTGTGTCCTGCACTGCAATGCAGTCCTGAGAGGACAGGGGCAACATTTAAGGATTTTGGTGTCGGGGTAGAATGAGTTAAACGCCGTCTGCGTCCATTGGCAGTGAAGGGGTTCAAGACATCAGCTGTGAGTGAGTTAAGCCTGCCCAGACCGTTCGCATCTGAGGCACCGAGAAGCATTTGGCTCAGGCGGGGTATGCATTATTATTTGTGACATTTTAACGCTTACTTAGCCTTGTCTGATGTCCTCGTACTTCTTGTCCCCCACCCACCTTTTTCGGTGTGGAGTCTGTTGTTGTCGGCATTTCGTGCCCTCCCTCCCTTTTTCTGTGTGTGGTAGTTTCTGTCAAGAGTACTAAAAAAATTTTTTTTTTTTTTATAAATTGCGTTTTTGTAATTAGTTATTTTTGTACAATTAGTTTTTATTAAGCGCCTAGAGCTCTAATCCGAGGTTAGGCGCTATACAAGTACTCATTATTATTATTATTATTATTATTATTATTATTACATTTTTGATCTGCGGTATTTTTTTTTTTAAATCACCAAGGACCAATTGCATGAGTTAGCTTAGTCCTGTGCCTGCCACTAAGCAAGGGGTTCCGCTATTGCTCTCAGTCCTGTGCCTGTCACTAAGCAAGGGGTTCCACTATTGCTCTCAGTCCTGTGCCAGCCACTCAGCAAGGGGCTCCGCTACAGCGGAGCCCCTTGCTTAGTGGCTGGCGCAGGACAAAGCTCACTCATGCAACTGGCCCCTAGAAATGGAATGTATGGAGAGATAAAATGCTTTTTGTGCTTTTGACAGTCGTATGCGTGGCTGAATCATTTCGTCGAAAGGCTCTTTTGAGAAATAGTTGGAACATTAATTTTCTTGACGGGAACCTCCGAACATAGCTGCCAACCCTCCCGATTTTATCGGGAATTTCCCGATTTTTTTTCAATTCCCGATTCTCCGGTTTTTTGTACATTTCTCCCGATTTTCATATTTTCAAGCTTTGTTTTAAAATTCGAGGCTTTTTGGCGTACCGCGCGGGGTCAAGCGCCTGTAGTTGAGAGCCTACCGCTATACTGTACCGCTAAGCTTTCGGGGACCCACAGCCAGTCTTGATTACGCATGCGCGGCAAATTCCGTCCATTCTGTTTGTTCCGGTTCCTTCGAATTTGCCCTCGAGCACATGCTCAACGATCTTCACAACTGGTCACAGAGTATTTTCGATTTTCAACAAAATCATGCCTCCTAAGAAGCAGAAGTGTTTGGTGAAGTTCCATCCAGACTACAAGCGTTCCTTTCCTTACATCGACGAATCGAGAAAGGGGGAACACTTTGCCTTTTGTAAAATGTGCCGGGCGGACATAAACATCGGTCACGGCGGCCAAAAAGACATCAGTCTGCACGAAAAACGTAAGAAACACCAAGTATAAGTATAAGTAGCGAAGTATAATGAAGAAAAAATAAAGACTGTCTGGCGGTCAGACTGAATGATGAATTGAATAAACGAAGGAATACATGAAAAAGTAAGAGCATCTTGTGAAATAATTATGAAAGTGTGGAACACAAACCGAAAGAGACGAGAGAGAGAGAGGACTTGCTGTTGAAGGCAAAATCAGCAACATCTCAGTCCCTGAAGGCTGCTGCAAACCCTTGCCCACCATCAAAAGAGTAGATAAACTTTGAATTTTGTTTCAAAGAGAGGCCTCCAAACTGCCTTCAAAATGCTGATTTTCGTTTCCATTGTCCTTGATTTAGTTTGTTCAGCTATGATTTTTTGTGCTGATGTGAATGTAAATAAACTTCAAACTGTAGGATACAAACTGGTCATTATTTTGATTTTTGCTTCAAGAAGAGGCCTCCAAACTGCCTTCAAAATGCTGATTTTTCGTTTCCATTGATTTATTTTGTTCAGCCATGATTTTTTTGTGCTGATGTGAATGTAAATAACTTCAAACTAAAGGATACAAACTGGTTATTATTTTGAATTTTGCTTCAAGGAGAGGCCTCCAAACTGCCATCAAAATGCTGATTTTCGTTTACGAGCGGGGGGCGTAGCCCCCCTGCACCCCCCAGCGGGGCGCTGCCCCTGCACCCTGCCGGGGCCTAGGCGGCCCCTGGACCCCGGCCAGTCAGGATTTTTATTTCTCCAAAGTTGGCAGCTATGTCCGAAGCACACTTCTGACCGCCTGTTCATTGGCCCCAGAATCACTCGACTAACACATTGAGTTCTAGAGTCGCATTTCCCAAGATTGAAAGTTGTCATTGTTAAGCGGTATTGTTCCCAGGTATATAATTTGACCATGGTAGTTCAAGGGTGGTGCCAGGATAGCTTTGGCGCCTCATGGCGCCAAGCTGTCTTGGCACCACCCGTGAACTATCGTCGTCGATCCGTATATTGTAGTGTGCGGGTCTGAAAGGGTTAACTTCGTGCATGCAGCCACCGGTTCTTTAAACAGTACCGGTGTATACATGCACACGGGGGTTAATAAAACATATTGATGAGTTCATGTCACGAAACACGTTGATAGGGGAAAATGCTGTGCTATGACCGCCTAATTTTGACACGAAGCGTTAGGTTAAATTACAGTTTTGCATGATTAAAATACAAAAAGACAACTTTCTCTGTGTTACAAATAATATTTACGAAGAATAATATTAAAACATACCGTCAACCAAGAATTTATTGATTAAAATAGAAATGACAATCTTCTCTCAAAATAATCTTACCAGCAACACGAAGAATAAGATGAAAACATACTATCAACCAAGAATTTAATCTCTCATTTCGAAATTCTTCAGTAAGTCTTTGTCTTGTGGAGAAGATAACATGTGTGACTGCTCAGCTAGAGAATAAAAAAGTTAACTGATTGACTGTCGGTACTGATGTCGCGATGATTCCTGTAGGAATCCTCGCGACAAAATCCGCTGCCGACAGCCAAAGGGTTAAGACAGCTAGTCTCTCAGCCATCATCTTCCGCTTGCTGACATGAATCGGCCTCAGCTGTACCTCAGACTGAGAGTGGTGAGGTTACGTTCATGCCGAACGACTCCCAACAACGAACGACAGCGAGGTCACGGCGGATAACCAGCTTGCTCCAGAGAGCAGACATAAAACAGTCCATACATCTCCAAGAGGCATAGATCCTCATGGGCCCGGAGGGCTCATGAGGATCTATGCCTGTTTGAGATGGTTGGAGTGTTGTTAAGTCCCTTCTATTTATAGAAGGGACATTTCAGGACGTGTCGCGGCGGGTCGAATTTAATAGCATGTCCATGATGTCAAAGGCGGGCAGGCTAAACCTCTAACAATTGAAGTAAGAAGATAAAAATTACGTCATGTCTAGTTACGCTAACCTCGCTGCTGAACGTACATTTGGCGCGAAGCGCCGTATGTACGTATTGATGTGCGTACATATACATTTATTTTTTAGTGCGTTTATATACATGTATGCACACACATACATACATATGTATGCATGTGTGTGCATACATGTATATAAACAGGAGAATCTCTGATATTTCTGTACACATAAGCTTGAAACTTGGCGAAATACTTTCTTAAGTGGGTGGCTATGAGAGCCTCCGACCATATTGTAATTGAATGTCTCATTGAAGACATAAACAACCGTTTCCAGAAAGTCGGTTGACCCAGATTACTTACTTACGCCTGTCACCCCTACCCGGGTATAGGCCGTCGACGAGAGACCTCCAGCAACTCCTGTCCTATGCTTCTCCTTCGATTCTACTCCAGGTGGTTCCCAGTCTCTTGATGTCAGCTTGGAGGTCTCGACGCCAGGAGTTTCTCGGCCTACCTCTTTTCCTCTTTCCCTGGGGTTCCATGACAATGCCTGCCTAGTGATACTGGAAGCTGGCTTTCTCAGGCTGTGACCGATAACAGCCTTTTCTGGCCAGACTGCGTCCATCTGGCTTCACTGATACCTAGCAGGGAAAGGTTGTACTTTTGCATTTCCGCTGCTATCTGGGCGGCCTTGCCGCTCTGGTACATGGTCTTGACGTTCCATGTGCCCATGGTTGTGTCCCTGGATAGAGAGAGGCGGCTCGGTCCTGTGGCTTCCGAAGACTTCCGGCTTTCACCACAGGACGTCATAAGTCTTCTAGTAGAAGAACCTTCCTCCTCCAGGAAAGGAATTACTGTTAGTCTTTTCGTCGGCGTTTTTGTAGCCATTTCCTTTTTTGCAGGGTGGGGAAGCTACCCCCACGCCCAACCCCCTTACTAGGAGGACCAGGGGTTTTCTGTCGGGGTCACCTTCCCTTAGACCATGTTGGTTCATGGCACCTTATTTCATTCGGTGCACCCCTCTCACGAGGGACCCCCTATCCACCACCCAGGGGACGCGCCTCAACGCCATATGGTCCCAGCGCGAGGTGACCCAGATTAGAGTCCGTAATTTCTGTCATATTTACTTGAACTTTTGCATAGCTAGTTTGGAGAAAGACATTGGATGAGTTCGTTAGCCAGCTTTGTATCCTTTCAACTTCTTTAGTAAAAATTAATTCTTTTCAGAAAAGAGTTAAAACAGTAAAAAAAAAAAAAAAAACCAAAAAAACAACAACTTGACTTCAAGAGAAAGTCAGACAGTGCCGATAACGTCACGTAAAAGAAGCAACTCCGTCACCACGCAGATACTGATACTCTAAATATGACGTAATTCTCTCTCCTCTCTCTCTCTCTCTCTCTCTCTCTCTCTCTCTCTCTCTCTCTCTCTCTCACATATGCGCGCATCTCCAAGAAGCATAGATCCTCATGTGCCCGGAGGGCGCATGAACATACATCTATGCCTCTTGAGGATGTTTGGAGCGCGCATGCACTCACGCACACGCATACACACGCATCGACGCGCTTTCAGAAGAGCATGCAGGTGTACTTTGTATAGCATGTAGCTAGGTAAAGTCAACCAGATTTCACACAAATTATAGCAAGACTCATATCACGTTAAATATAAAATTACGTAAAAACAACAACAAAAAATACGTCATGACAAATGACGTTTCACAAACCAATGACACATATGCGCGCATCTCCAAGAGGCATAGACCCTCAAGCGCCCGGCGGACGCATGAACATCTATGCCTCATGAGGATGGTTGCAGCGCGCGCATGCACGCACGCACACGCATACACACACACATCGACGCGCTTTCAGAAGAGCATGCAGGTGTATTTAGTATAGCATGTAGCTAGGTAAAGTCAACTTGATTTCACACATATTATAGCAAGACTGAAATTGTACCGTGAAATTCTAGTTTTGTCACCATTTTCCCAAGTCTAGAAGCGAAAGCGAAACTCATATCACGTTAAATATAAAATTACGTAAAAAAGCAAAAAAATACTTCATGACAAACGACGTTTGACAAACCAATGATGCGTATGCACTGAGTGCGCCCCTTCTAGAGTTCACTATGACGCATTGGCACATCTGCGAGGCTTTTTCAGAAGGAGATATTTTAACATCAGAATCAAGTCAAAAACAAAAGGTATAGACCCTTGACAGCGAAGACAGCTCTCATATAGAAGGGACTTTGTGGGCTATGGTTCATCCCATCTTGCTTTTGCTTCTGGTACACACTGGTTACCTGCCGTGACTTCACCCTCGTTCGTTGTTGGGAGTCGTTCGGCGTATACGTAACCTCACTAGGGTCAGGCGTCACAGTACTAAGTGCGAATTTGCTTTAGACGTCAATAGATTTTTTTCTTCTTCTTCTCGACACATCTTTTCGCCGAGCGCGGCTGGTAATTACAGCCTTTCTTGTTCCCTAGTGACAGAAATGCATTGGAGAGAAATTCTAAACGTACACTACGGAGTGAAAAGATGTCTGCAATGAGGGAAACGTCGCTCTAACCTGTGGTTACGAACTGAACGCCAGGGACTGACGAATGTGTTTTGTCCTCGTCTTTCAATGTTTTCTGGGAAGAGAAAGAAGCACTTGGGTTGCCGTCTACCTTGAAGTAGTTGAAGCGCAGCGGCAGCGAATGGAGGGAGACAACCAACCAGTATTTGAGAAAGAAGAAACTCAGAGCTCTTGGCGTGATACGTCTGTTGCCGGTGTTACTAAAGCAGCCGAAATAAGCACCATGAAGCTGGATTAAAAAATTATTTAAAAAAAACCAAAAAAAAAAAAAAAAAAAACCACCGTTTACCTTCCTCGCTCTGCTATGCGTAGCTGAGCGAGGGAGGTAACCAGTGTGTGCAGAAACCTGTATTAATACGCATTTTGTCAGATGTAAGAACAGAACTAAACAAAGAAGACGACGCGACACACGCTGACTCGTTCTCCTTCCCACTAGAGCCGCATGATTTTATTATTTCTCAAGACAAGCCAGCTTGACGCTGTCACTGTCGAACCAACACCTGCGACGTGTACGTTAACCCTTATCATTCGGAATACACCAGTGTGTGAAATAAGTTTGACTAAAATAGTTCAAGGGTAGTGCCAGAATAGCTTGGCGCCTGTAGGCGCCAAGCTATTCTAGCACCACCCTTGAACTAAAGCCATTGGTCTATATCCTTATTCATAAGTACTATAATGTAGCTTGCTTATGGCAGTGTACAAATTTGAAGCTTTTAGCCTCAGTATGATGTGGGTTAAGTGTAGCTATCAGTGGGTTCGGCAATATGCGCAGTCTGGTTTTGGAAAAGAATGCTATCAACTAGCTTCAGATTTGTTGATAGTCTGCATTCGTCGGGGGCATACACGATATACTGGATCTAGACAATGGCACGCCTTATTGTTCACGGGAGATGGAAAATCAAAGGACGCTCCGTACATGGACGCCCCAGACCTTTCTCCAGATCACCATTGTCGCTGCTTTTCCGGTATGAAGCTCTAGGATGTCCTCGCTTTGGCCTACGCCAGAGTGACCCCGGTTCGATGTGGCGTACGCCAAAGTGACCCCGGTTCGATCTGAAGTACGTCGAAGTGACCCCGGGCCGATATGCCGTACGCCAAAATGACCCCGGGTCGATCTGGCATACGTCAAAGTGACCCCGGGTCGATCTGGCGTACGTCAGTCACCCCCCCCCCCTCCTTCCCCCGCGGACAGATCTGGCGTGTCGCTTTGGCGTGTTGCGCTGTGCTGAGTAGGCAACAAACTTGCATGTGACTGTGAATTGCTGTTGTGACTGAAAATCATAACGCTGTGCATTCAGAAGCCGAATATCGCAGTGGAAATGTTAAACGTGAATTGCACTGGGGGGAAGAACCCTTGGTATTATCTCATAACAAAAGCCTGTCGTTTTACATATTATCCTCTGTGAAGATGGCCATGTTGAATACAAATTAGTTTATTGCACAGGAACATTAAAAAAAATATTCTACTTACTCGAGTGCTGAATAATAGTAAGAACATAATACAAGTAAAACTGGAAGAAAAAAAAACAACCCAAAAAACAAACAAAAGAAAAACAAACAAAAAACACACTACTTCAGTTTGTGATTAAAGCGACCTACACCAGGCAGTAAAGGTTTATTAGATCGCAATACCAATGCCCGTCACACCATGGCAGAAATTAAAAAAAGTAATTTCATTATGCATGCAAGTTAACTCATTCGGCCCTGACGCACTACAGCATGAGATGGGTCGACCATGATAATTCAAGGGTAGTGTCAGATTAGCTTGGCGCCTGTCGGCGCCAAGCTAATATGGCACTGCCCTTTAATTATCATGGTCGATCCATCTCCTGTCACTGTTGCATAGTCATTAGATGAAGCCTGCAAAATTTGGAAAATAATTGCGTCGGGATGAATGAGTTCTAGCAATCTGCTCCATGGCATGACTTGACTGCTAGCTTAATTCGTCGATATTATCGGGTTATATGTGTTGTTTTGCCTCAGCTAAGACTTTCCAATCCTTTTTTTCCCCTATCAAATCCATGTGAATAGGCACACGTATCAGAGTTTGTTTTGAGCGTATCGGGGGGGGGGGGGGGGGGGGGGGGGGGGGCTCTCTTGCGTGCAAAGAGAAGAAGAGCAGATTTTTTTCTTTTTCTCATTTTATGACATTCAAACTTCATAATTTAGTGAACTCTTTTCCCAAGCATTACCACATTGTAAGACGTAATAATGAAAACATTTGTAAAGGAGATATTGCGAACTATTAAGCGATAGACAGCCAATTTGTCCTATCTTCATTTGCCTAATTTAGTGCCTCGCCTAATTAACTCCCTAGCCACCCTATCCTTTTCATCTGTAAAAGGCATGGGTTTTCATTAGCCCGTGCAATTCCTATTTTGTATGTAAAACAGCGACAGCCACACAAACACTTTTTGGATAAAACCCGGCAAATAAATAATGTACAGTGGCAGTCATTTATATGGGCTTCAAATAAAATGTCAGCGCTTGAAAACTACTGAAAATAACGAATTATTAACTTGATGACGTAATCTGCACGGGTTCACATGACAGAAGGTGGGACTGAGCCCGTTTATTTGGGATCGTCATAAGAATCATGCGCACATGCACTCTTGGCTTGACTTCGCGAACGAAGATTTTATAGGAGTTGCCCACGACGTCTGCAGGCTTGTTCGTGGCTGCGGAGGCCAATCCGAGACAGGCAGGTTCGACCGCAGTGGCTGCAGGGGAAGGTATGGCCGGGGTTCTGAGCTGCGGCATCTCTGTTTTTTCTCCTGAGCCGCTTGTCCTTAAGGCTAGCTCTGTGAGAGTCCTCAAAGGAGACAGCTGCCTTGTAAATGGTGGAGCGCCAGGTGTCACGGTCCGCAGCAAGCGAAGACCACTGGTGGTGGTCGATTTGGCAGGCACTAAGTGACTTCTTGAGACAGTCTTTGTATCTCTTCTTTGGTGCCCCTCTGTCACGGTGTCCAGTAGCAAGCTCGCCGAACAGGGTGATCTTTGGTAGGCGATGATCCTCCATCCTGGAGACATGCCCCGCCCAGCGGAGCTGTGTCCGCAGCAGCAAAGCCTCGATGCTCACAGTTTCAGCCTGTTCAAGGACCTCGACGTTGGTGACATAGTCACTCCAGTGAATGCCCAGGATGGTACGCAGGCAGCGCTGGTGGAAGCGTTCGAGGAGTCGTAGTTGGCTGGTCCCACCACCACATGCACTACAAGCCAGATATACAATCTTTGGTATGTGAACAGTATAAGGAAAAACATTCAACTCTGGACCAACAGACAGTTGGGTACCTTGACACCTTGCGGCACCAGATCTGCCTTTAAATGACAAAAGCAGGTATGTCCATTTTTTTTTAATAGAAAAGCGAGAATTTTCATTGTATACAATGAAAATCTCGCTTTTCTCAAAACTGGACACATTGGCTTTTGCCATACAACGGCAGAAATGGCCAGCTCACAACAAGTGCAAAAACGAACGAAAAGCCGCTGCTTTGTATGCATCCACAGACCAGCGCTGTGACATTTAGATTAGGAGTGTCATATTTCCAACAAAACTACAAACTGCTGCCGAATGACGTAGTTTTTGCCAATCACCCTGTAGACGTGAAAGCCTTCATGAAGGTCAGCGTGCATTATTTAGCACAGTGCCTTCACATTTTCAAGAGCTGATTCAAACGGCCTGTACGTGGCTATTGTAAATCTGATGCCTGCACTTTAAAAACGGTGAATGAAATTGCCATCACATAAATGTCCGAGCAGTTTGCTGTTGAATGGAAATGCCAGCACATTAAAATGAGGAATCGTCGAAATGCCAGCACAGCAGTGAAAGCGAGGAATCGAAAGTAGCTGGCACTGTAAATCCCCCCCCCCCCCCCCCCCCCCCCCCCCCCCCTCCCGATGCTCGTATACCGTGAACCGATAGGGCCGCAGACAGCGCCTAGTCATTGGCAGCGTAACTTTGGCCTACCCAGTCCACGAGAGAACCTCGTCTGGAACAGACATAGACTTGTATTAGCCTTGACAGGCTGCAGAAATTAAACGAGGTGAAAATAGTTGTTGTTGGGCGAGTGCTAGCCTTTTTATATTCGTTTGTTCAGTTGTGGCTTGATAGAGGTTCGCATAAGAATTTCAGAGGAGTCCGTCAAGTTTTCAGTCAACGACTATAACCCTTCGTCAGTCTTTGTGCTTCGCTATCGTAGCTCTACCTGCAAGAAGCATAGATTCTCACGAGCCTCTGCGGCACGCAGGGGCTCATGAGAATCTGTGCTTCTTGCGGATGGATCTACCGCTGTCTTTGCCCGTTGGTTTTCACCACCCTTTTTTTTTTTTTTTTTTTTTCATTTTTTACTTACGTCCGCCCGCGCCTCCGAAAGAGGGCGTTATGGGTTTTTGTTGTACGCCTGTGACTGGAGCGGGAGCAGTCAGTCTGCGGGGCCGCCAGCCGCGGCTTGTCATTTGTCTTCCAGACACTTTACGAAGATGGAAGCTGTTGGCGATGGACAATACGTCCATTTTCTGCGCTCGGGGTGGGATAAATGGTGTTGTACCACGGACATCCGCACGGTCGTACCGCCGATGCGGTCCTGCTGTAATGTGTCGCCGAGACTCGTAGCCACAGCCCTGAGTTTCAGCACCGCAGTTTAATGTACCGAGATGGGCTCTATCAAATTATACCCCATCTCGCCGACTGGAGGGCACACTGGGTGATTTTCACACAACACAGCATGGGCTGCAGCTTCTCTGGCGAGGACGTAAGTAGTTGTTTTGTGTACTTGTATAGTCAGTAGTGGTGTTGATGTGTCACTGTAGGTCTCAGCAGGCTGACATCACTGCCGGCGGTGAGTGACCAGAGGTGTGTGTGTGTGTTTTGTGTGTGCGTGTCAGTGAGATTTGCAGCTTGGACGCAAGCGAAGGAGAGGGATCGATCTCTTCAGGTTTATGTTGATTCCCTTAGTCAGTCCCTCATCTTGCGCCTTCTAGTTCTGTCTGCAAGAGGCATAGACTGTCATGAGCTCATGACAGTCTATGCATCTAGCTCATCAAGATCGTCTCCTGCTGCTTCTCAAATTGATGATCTTCTTCCTGGTATGTAAGGTTGCAATAGTACGTGCTGAGCGTTTTTGTGTCGCCAGATTTGCTGGCACTCTTTGTGGCTATAGAAAACTGAACGAGTAGAAACCGGAGAGAGAGAGAGAGGCAGCTAGCGTACAGCAGATCCTGCCCTCACGTACAGTACCCTCACAGCTACTTGCAGACGAAAACCACTTCATTCCTGACTAAATTCTTTTGCAATGTTTCGTTCAGCTTCTAATCAGATCGGCCAATGTTTTTAAGGGCTCTTTGCGTGCTCCCTCGATTGCGTTGCAGCATTCTTGTAGAATTCTACAGAGGGGTTGGAGGGGCGGGAAGGGGGGAATGGAAGAGGGGGGGGGGGGGGACGGTGCGGCCTGGGTGGACTGTTGCTTTTGTCACTTTCATGGCCAAACACAGCTGGCGATGGATCGACCGTGATGGCTCAAGAGTGGTGCCGGATGTGCGTGGACAGACGCCAAGCTAATGATACACAACAGACCTTGAGCTGTCACTGATGAGCCATAGCCATGCCTCGCGACTTGTGTTTAGCTGTTGAGCCTTTTTGCTATGTCAGGTGGGGCGATGATCGAACGACTGGGGTTGAGGGCGGGTGCGAGGGGGGAGGGAAGAAGGGCAGCGGAGGCTGGATCAGGAGACAGATTGTTCCCTGTCAGTCAAGCCTCTTGACTCAGTCGATAATGTTAGAATACTCGATACTCTTTGTGCGGCCAGTCGTGTGCCATGAAGCTGTAGATGTCTGCAAGAGGCATAGATCCTCATGAACCTCCGCAGCTGCGGGGGTTCATGATGATCTGTTTCCTCTTTTTCAGCTTTACTTACATGTGTGTCCTTTAATTACAGGTAGAAGTTACATTAATTATAGGTAGAGATTGGATCCTCGCTCAGGCTGTGATGAATTACATGTATATGACAAATATGTTCACTACTATTTCTGTCCACCTGTTGCACGGCCGGGTCTGGTTTCCTGTGCACGTTTACTTTCTGTTTTTCACTGTTATTTGTCATGTGGGTACAGTTAACCCATTCAGCCCTGATGCACTACAGCAGGAGATGGGTCCACCATGATAATTTAATGGTAGTGCCAGATTAGCTTGGGCCTGTCGGCACCAAGCTAATCTTGCACTACCCTTGAATTATCATGGTCGATCCATCTCCTGCAACAGGTGCATAGTCGTTAGATGACGCCTCCAAAATGTGGGAAATACTTGCGTCGGGCTGAATGAGTTAAAGGGTTCGTCAGTATATCCTCCGCAGAAGGAACTTCACCATTGGACATGCCTGTTGCTACACTGCGAATCGGCAAATTCCTGGCACATGATAATGATCATGTCAAAATATCTTCGAACTGTGAACTTCGACCATGCCGATGCGTGTTCTGAGTGTGATAGTGCGTGATATAAAAATTTATGCTTTGCGTTAATGCGACTCAATCAGTTCCATTGATTTGTCACCCCCCCCCCCCCCTCCCTTTGCATCTCTCTCTCTGTTCACATCGTGATCTCCTACTTCCAAACCCGACTTTTCAGTCGATCCAGATATGTATGTCCAGCAACTTTTTCCAGGTCTAGAATGGTCTTACAGAGCTATTTTAATATTTGTTTCTTGCAATAACCCTGCTATCTCGAGGTCAGCAGTGCACTAGGGTAGGCCTAATGCTGTCTTTTCACGTCAGCTTGCGCGCCTACCATTTTGTCAGAAGTTTATTGCAATTTCTGTCTTTTTGCTGCCCACGTCTACACGCCATTTTCTTCAACAATGTCCCGTCTGTTTTTCATCTGTCTACCTTGTTTTTCCCGCTGTCCACTAATTTCTGCCGCTTTGCTGTCTCCGCTTCCTCACGAAATCCATTTGTAAGAGGCATAGATCCTCACGAGCCCCCGCCTTTGCGGGGGCTCGTGAGGATCTATGTCTCTTGCCGAAGCAAATTTATACCTGTGTTTCGCTGTCCTCTTGCGCTCTGTGCACGATTGTCTTGACTTGGTTCTCGACAGTCTATGGTGTGCTAAGCCGGTGCCCAGACAAAAACAAGAAAATCCGAAAAGTGTTGCGGTGACGCTAACAACCAGTCAGCCAAGCCGCCTGTTTCCTCCTTCTCTACCAGAGCCAATTGGACATCCGTCTGCTGGTCTGTGACTGTGGACCTTACGACTAGAAGTTGTTAGGTCTAAAAACACATGCCAGCACACACATTTTATCGAAGCCGTAATGCCCCCAAAAGTCACAAGGGCAGGCTGCACACGTTTGAGAATCGTCTGCTAAGCGTCACTTACGAAACTTCTGGGAAGGGGATCGATACAACAGATGAAAGTTATTGTCAGATGTCAGATAAACTTTAGGCCCTGGTCAGGAGATGAATCGATCGTGGTAGCTCAAAGGTGTAACTGGTTTCTAGGCATTTCTTAACCTAGTATTTATTAGGTGCGAATCTTGATCGTCCTCAAATCGATTTTTAAGTCCAGACGATTCCATTGAGCTGACACCCTTTAACCCCATCACTGCCAAGAAAAATGGATTACCACTCAACTGCAAGAGGTATAAATACTTATAAGCGCTTCCGCTGTTGCGGGGGCTCATGAGGATCTATGCTTCTTGTTGAAAACACTTTGTGTCGATGTTTCTTTGACAGCTGGGGATCTCAGACGTTGATTCTACTTTTAGAAAAATCACAATCTGCGTCTGCTGACAGGGAAGAGGTTAAATCTGGAGTGGTCTCTTGAGCTGGCACGGTCGATCCACCTATATGAAATTGAACTTGGATCACAACAGACGATACAAAAGTGTAACCCAGTGGCCTTCAACAAAAAAAAAAAAAACGGATTTTACAATCACATGCGCAGTGCTCAGGACTTTGGTTACCAGCGAGTTCTGAACGCACCAAAACCCCATTGCATGTGAATGTAGCAAGAGGCATCCCAGTGAAGAAAGTAATTTAAATTCCTCGCGCCTACAGCGGCCGGCAGTTGGCCCGCACGCGGCCGACGATCTTTTGCGTACTGGGTTGTTTCCTTATCCCATTTTTATCCCAAGTCCGCATTTCCCAAATTTTAGAAGTGTTACTTCACAAGTTCTGTGTCCCAGTTCAAGGCGATGGGTCGACCTTGATAATTCTAGGGTAGTGCCAGATTAGCTTGGCAGTGCCGTTGAATTATCAAGGTCATTACATCTCCTGCTGCAGTGCGTCGGTGCTAAATGGGTTAATTCTGCCAAAAAACACAGCTCCTGTTTGATCTACAGGAAACGTAGGTCCGCTCTGGTAAGTATGTCCTCGTAGGTCTGCAAGAAACATAGCTTGTCACAGGTCTGGAGAAAACACAGGTCCTGTTTGATCTACAGAAAACGTAGGTCCTCTCTGGTATTATGTCCTCGTAAGTCTGCAATCAACATAGGCTGTCACAGCTCTGGAGGATACACAGGTCCTGTTTGATCTACATAAAACGTAGGTCCTCTCAGGTATATATGTCCTCGTAAGTCTGCAATAAACATAGGCTGTCACAGGTCTGGAGGATACACAGGTCCTGTTTGATCTACAGGAAACGTAGGTCCTTTCTGGTTTATGTCCTTGTAAGTCAGCAAGAAACTTAGGTTGTCACAGGTCTGAAGGAAACACAGGTCCTGTTTGCTGTACAAGAAACACAGGGGCCAGTTGCATGAGCGAGCTTAGTCCTGCACCAGCCACTAATCAAGGTGCGCCACTGCACCAGCCACTAAGCAAGGTGCGCCTCTAGCTGTGCACCTTGCTTAGTGGCTGGTGCAGGACTAAGTTCGCTCATGCAACTGGCCCCAGGTCCCATTTTGTCAGAGCTCAGTTGCGAGAAACATAATGGTCCTCCCAGGTCTCATTTGCAAGAAACTTGGGTCTGCTAAAAACATAGGTCCTGATAGGTCTGCAAGAAACACATTTCCTCATATGCCTGCTAAAAACACAAGTCTGCATAGGCCTGCTGAAACATAGGTCTGTATGGGCCTGCTAGAAAATAGGTCCTCATAGATCTGCAAGGATAAAAGGTTCCTCATGGGCCGGCTGGAAACATTTATAAGTCTTCGCAGGCCTGCTAGAAACTTAAGTCTTAAGGCCTGCTGGAAACACAGGTCCTCATAGACCAGCAAGAAACATGGGTCAGCTCACACTGGTTGTCTCCTTCGATTGCTGCGCTGATAGCGCAGCAATCCAGGGTGACAACCAGTGTGAGGCCGGCTAGAAACATGTCCTCATAGACATGCGGGAAAGTAACATAGGTCCTCATAAGTCCACAAGTAACGTAGATCCTCATGAACCCTTACAGTTTTGCGGGGAGTTCGTGCAGATCGGTGCCGCTCGCAGAAGAGCTATTTTCCCACACGCCGCGAAGGGATGCCTCTGTGCCTGTTGGAGATGGGTTGTGGTCTCTTCAGACCTGTCGGTTCCCACACGCGTAGTGAGTGACCACCACGTGAAAAGCTTGGCTGTGTTAGCTGAGCTGTCAGTCCTGGCATTTCATTTCACTATAGTCGCCAAGGCCTTGTCATTTCTGTCGGGGACACACGTCGCACATTACTGTCGCTTCCACTTTGGCCCCAGTAACTGCCCAGATGAAGTCAACACCACCCAGCGGCAAGAGGCATGGAACCTCTCGTGACTCCGAAGGTCGTGCGTGGCTCATACGGTTTTGTGCCTCTCGCTGGCCGTGTTAGTATCCGTGTTCCTTTGGACGAGGTTAGCTATTTGGTGCTGAACACAATGATTTCAGAAAACATTGGGCCAGTGGCAGTGATTATGCTTGGTGCTTTCTCTCGGAAAATGTTATGAATTAATTTTGTAATGAATTATTTTGAAAGAGTATATAATTATACACACCAATCGTAATCACGCAATGCAGGAACATTTAACTCAGTCACGAAACGCCATCACTATATAATTGATCGACTATGATAGTTCAAGGGGGGTGCCTGAATAGCTTGGCGCCTAAGGGCGGCAAGACATTCTGGCACCACCATTGAACTATCATGGTCGATCTGTCTCCTGTCAGTTCTGAGTTGTAATGCAGTCTTCAGAAGGCAACTGCAAAATTTGGGGAAGCTGACATTAAGGCACAATGGGATAAACCATTAGACGCCATCCTGATGGCACCAAGTCGTCAATACACAATAAGTTTAACTCATTCCACCCTAAAAACACCACAGCAGGATAAGGATCGACCATGACAGTTCAAGGGTGATGCCAGAATAGCTTCTGGCATCACCCTTGAACTGTCATGGTCGATCTGTGTCCTGCACTAGAGTGCAGTCTTCAGGGGACAACGGCAAAATTTGGGGGTTTCGGTGTTGGGGTAGAATGAGTTAAAGTTCATGACGCTGCACAGTCTTAGAAACGTTTGTCTCACCTATCGACTGTCGTTTCTTCATTTTTATGCGAGAGCTAAGCCATCGTAAGCGTCAGTTAAAAGTTAATATTTTTTGTCGGTGTAGGGGGGTGGGGGTGGGGTGTGGGGGGGGGGGGGGTGTACCTTGTATTTTACTTCTTATTATACGAACTGTTAGTAGGTTAGCTTGGAGTAACCACTCATACTTATCCCCGACTGCAATCTCTCGCCTGACCTTTCACTTCTGTGGGCGTTGGGCAGGTGCGATTTCAGCAGAATGTTAAACGGCTTGTTGCGCGCCCGCTTGCTGTTGTCCCAAGTCTTAGGGTCTACTTACCATACTGTCTCGTCTCCGAACTCCAGGCGACACTCTCAGTCCGAGCTACGTCTGGAATCAGTCACGTACCTAGTCCAGCTCTGCGAGAGGTATAGATTCTCACGAGCCCCTGCGGCTGCTGGGACCCATGAGAATCTATGCCTTTTGCAAATGGAACGGCCTTGCCAATGAAACAAATTCTACAGTATACCTTCGCCGGAGGTTGCGCTTAGCCGGGGTCTCCGATTTGCGTATACGCATGATGTAGGTAATGCTTTCACGTTCAACGTCAGTAGATAGGTGGATAGGTCATGAAGACTCAAGGGTAGTGGCCTATCGGCGCCAAGCTAATCAGGCACTACCCTTGAGGTTTGTACGCGTAGCTTATCTAACACAAACCTTGAGCAACGACAGTCTTGCTACTGCAGTCGCTGGAGGAATGTCATCTTACGTGATGTTTGACGGTTCTAACAGGTGGTCGTCCTTGTTCAGTGGTTGACGGACGATTGTTTGATCAGCTTGGCTCTGGCAGTGACAGAATGGCATCACTTGCAATGGACTGGAAGTGAAAAACCACCTGAAGGTGCTCCTCACGTTTTAAGATCACAGAGATTCATGAGCGCAGCTGGAGGCGGCCGCCAGTGTTGTAGGCCTGTGACCATTACACTCTTTGGTTTTCTTAGGCTAATAGTCTCTTGCGTAACATCCATCAAGAAATCCGGCCGCTAGCATGGCTAGAACGACATATAGATGTGCTTATGAGCCCCCTAAGTTTTCAGGGCTTTTGAGCACCTATGCCCTCTAGTAGTCGTGACGTCATTGCCTTGGGTAATGCTGACAAACGTACGTTCCATCCTGGTGGTCCGGATCTGCGTCAACGACGGTTAAGGTGTAATTTGCAGAATGAGTGATCTTCTTTCCTGCGCAAGCCACAATGCTAGGTGCTTCGCTGTAAAATCCAAGCAAGCCACTTGGCAAGGTGCTCTGCGGAGGACCTTGCGCAGAATGTTAACGTCACTCGTGCATTTGACCCCAGCTGTTGCGTGCAAGATAAGGCTCGCCCATTTCCTCATGGTAGGACAAGGGGACCACAAGCATCTTAGCTCACAACACAGGACAGACACCTTCCGCATTAAGATGGTCCTACAGCAACTTTATTATTTTTTATATATATATATATATATATATATATATATATATATATATATATATATATATATATATATATATATATATATATATTGTAAAATATTTTTTTATTTTTTTTTATTTTTTTGAGGGGGGGGGGGGGGGGGTGGCACCAGCAAACAAAAACATTCTTTGTCATTCTTTAGTTCACACTATTGGCTTTGTGCGAAACCTTTTCCAGCAGACGATGCAAGTATCAGTCAGTTCATTATGTGTAAGTGTGTGCGGTAGGATTTAATGTTGGTGTGTCTTTGTTTTACATGCAGTACTTTTGTGCTGTTCCTACATATATTATTGATGGTAAGTAGCTTATCTGTAATAGCTGTAGCGCTTTGAGGCTTTTTTATATGGCAAACTGCGCTCTACACATGTGCTTTATTATTATTATTATTATTATTATTATTATTATTATTATTATTGCCAATACCATGTTTGCTGTCTTGGAGATTTTACACGTAAGCAGACACAGAAAGATAAATAAACAAAGAACCAACAAAATATGCAAAATAGAAGCAAGCAAACAAACAAATAAACTCGTACAGTTACTACATCTTTTGGTTTACAAGACCAATATCATAGGTCTGTACAGATTTTGAATGAGATACTCTTTTATTTTCGTGAAACAAAAGGTTTTGGATTCTGTACTGAATTTGTTTGGGATAATCTTTTACTTGCGTGAAACAAAAAGGTTGTAGAACAAGCTGACTCATTCGCATATATTATTACGCGGACCTGTGCAATGGACGGTTTGACAAACCGTTGATGTGAACAGTGTATCTACCCATTCCAGCAGCAAGTAGCATTGCTTCTCATAAACCCCTCCATATTGCAAGGGCTCGTGAGAATCAGTGTCACTTGTTTGCAGAGCATGGCCCTATGTCTCTGCTCAATTTGAGGGAAGTAATTTTGGTTGCCCTTACCAAGTGGTGTGCGATGTACAGACACCTTTTTACCAAAAACGGCTGGTCACATCATGCCATCACATAGTGGTGTGCGATGTACAGACACCTTGTTACCAGAAGTGAAGTACTGTTACGTCACTCAGTTGGAGGCTGTCATCCTTGTCATACTCGCTAACATGTGTGACCTCACAGCTCGTAGATTTTGTTGACTGAAACTTCAATGATTTTTTTTACATGAGGATGTGAATGGTTTAGATAGTAGCAAGGGATATAGATTCTCATGAGCCCCTGCGGCCGCAGGGGCTCATGAGAATCTATATCCCTTGCAGAAAAAACGGTGATAGGATTAGTGGGTTTAGATCCGCACTGATGGATAGGCTTGGAAATGTTATACAGTGTACTTGTCACAGGAAGGTATTGTTCGTCTGACATCGGTCGTGTGTATGTGTCCGCGCGTTCGCAAGAAAGCTTGAATAAATTGCATTTGGTGTGTGTGTGTGTGTGTGTGTGTGTGTGTGTGTGTGTGTGTGTGTGTGTGTGTGTGTGTGTGTGTGTGTGTTCAAATATCCGCTAATGTTCATCTTTTTTTTTCTCCTAGTGAAATTAATCATTTGATACGCTTCGCAGTACCAGGAAAGTATTGTTCATCGCACTTGGTGCATGTTGTATGTGTGTGCGTGCGCGCACACGTGCGTGCGTGCGTGCGTGAGACATGCTCATCTTTTTGATTGCGCACACATTGTTCATCATCTGTTTTGAGTGACGTAGTACGCCGAGCTCATCTCGCAGCTTTCAGTACGTGTTTAAATCTAAGCACCCCGATCCGAAAGGTGTCAAAACTTCCTTCATCATCTCCAGTAAACTTGCACAGTGTAGACAGCTTATATTATTTTTTTGTGCTTAGACTCGGGGAAAAGAAAATTAAACCTGACATCTAATATGCGTCGAGCTTATTTACTTCTTGTTTCACGCATCTTCCCGAAAGCTGTCCAATAAGCAACAGTCATCGGGCCGACTGCGGCAGACGTGGGCCCGAGGACATTTTGTAACATCTTCCGACATCCAGAGTATACATTCTTAGGAGACTCTTCCAATTGCAGGGGTTTATGAAGATACTTGTGCCACTCGCCGGCTAAAACTGATCAGACCGATTTACGTCTGACTCGATTCCTCAGCTAGGCGAATGATCCCATGGGTTGTACTACATAGATATTTACCTGCTAATCTTGTTTTTCCTGACCACATTTTCCATCATTTTTGGTCGATAGGTCAGCAGCTGTTTATGACTCTGACAGTCCGCTCCGTCATAAGAATGAGCGTCCAGTAGTCGGCTACTCTCGTTGAGGAACAGATGTAAATCGGGGTAGGAAAAAGCGTGAATCTTCATCAGTCATTGACGTACGTAAGAGTTGAGCATCAGGTGCCAGTTACGTGAGCGAGCTTAGTCCTGTGCAAGCCGGCACTAAACAAGGTGCTCCGCTACGAGGGAGGTTAGTCCTGCGTAAGCCAATAAGCAAGGTGCTCCGCGACATTGGCTTGCCCAGGACTAAGCTCACTCGTGCCGCTGACCCCAGGGTCACGTACTGCTTCCTATTCTTTGAGCGATACCTTCGATCAGCGTATGTCATCTAACATTTGCCGCCGATCCTGGCCAGCATTGAAAAGGCAAGGGTCCTCATGACTCCCAGCCCATGAGGATCCATGCCTCATACAGACGGTAGAGATTTATTTGGGTTGCTCAGGTTTTCTAATTGAACGACAAGAAATACGCTTACAATCAGTGCATCAGGAATTTTTCGAATTCAGTACTAGGATCATTATTTCCCCGTCCGCCACATCTGTGTAACGACACCATGGCCAACAGCTTGCGGTTATTAGTTACATGAACAATTACAGATCGTCCTGTTTGCGTCGCAACACCCGGTGTTAATTGGCAAACCCGCCGTCAGTCCAGCGTTTCCGGAGAGGCAAAGATTATGTGGAGTTCCAGCGGCTGCAGGGGCTATCATGAAAATGTAAGTTTCTCGGATGTTGAGGTCGGCTCAGCTGTTTTTCAGCAATAAATGAGAATCAGTCTCTCGTTAGACTTAACCCAGATGAGGTCCCTCAGATTGTTTTTTTTTTTTTTTTCTGATCAGTGACAGAAAGAAAGAGATTCGTGCATGGGCTCATGAATAACTGTGCCTTTGTGTTGGTCTGGGAGAGCGTCGTGGACGACGCCTTGTGTCATTGTGGATCAGCGTCGATTACTTAGTCGCCTCCCCTTAAGCATAGGCATAGACTCTTACGAACTCCTGCAGCCTCGTCTGCAAGAGGCTAATAGATTATCATGAGCCCCTGCCTGCAGAGGGCTCATGATAATCTGTGCTTCTTGTTGGCAGTGATGGGGTCTATTTGTTTCCTCAGATTCGTTTGGGTTAACGCATTAAACCCCGAGGAATAAATTGTCAAATTTTGGTGATCTGTTTTCTGTGGTTTGCGTCACAGTTCTTGAAGCAGATCGACCATGATGTTTCAAGGATAAGGTCAGAATAGCTTGGCGCCTGTAGGCGCCAAGCTATTTTGACATCACCCTTGAAATATCATGGTCGATTTGCATCCTGTTGCATCGTACCAGGGTTTTGTGGGTTAATTCTGTTACTGAGCTCCCATCCCTCGGCTGCTCAGACCAGGGAAGGCATCGCCGGATAAGGTTGTGACTGGACATGATGTATAATACATCGGGTGCGTGTAACTGCGCCGAGCAGGCGTGATAAATCAGATTTTTTCCCCCGACTAGTATTACTGAATCATAGAACGCGTGCTGTATTCCGGTATGCGATCTGTGGTGACTGCGGCAGCAGCCAGATGTGCTGAAAGTGGTCGGTCATCAGGTGAGTTCAGTAGTATGCGGAGCGTGGAGTGGCCGACAGTTAGTGACATAACCCATTCAGCCCTGACACACGACATCAAGGTAAGGATCAACCATGATAGTTCAAGAGTGATGCCAGAATAGTCCCCTCTCCTCTTCATCTCCCGGGATTGCAAAAAAAGACCTGGGCAGTTTCGTGAAAAGATGGGGGGGGGGGGGGGGGGGGGGTTGGGGGGGGGGGGGGTGTACTGCTTCATGCAAGCCACTTTGTACAGCCCTTACAAAGCTCCCTGCGCGCGGTTTTACACCATAGTGCCATAGTGCATTTGAACGCCAGAGTAGCGCGTATTTTATTGCTCGCAGTATCAAGTTTCCACAACGAGAAAACGAGTGACTTTACGTACGTTGCCCGCATTATTCAGATGACAGTTTGATATGCACTTGTATTACGACCTTTCAGTTCTAGATTTACTAGGATGATTACAATGTAACCATTAAACCGGGAACTGAAAGGTCAGCTCACAACGTATTTTTTGTTGTTAGTATTTTGATCTTCTTAGTTCTTATTATTGAGTGAGTGGCAAGCCTTCTGCCACCCGCGACGCTTCCACTTGCTAGAGGCCTAGATTGACGAGCCTTTGGCGCCAGTTGTGAGTAAACTTAGTCCTGCGTAAGCCACTAAGCAAGGTGCTCCGCTATAGCGGAGCATCGTGCTTGGTATCTTCGCGGGACTAAGCGCTTTCATGCAGCTGACCCCTACATCGTGGGAGCTCACGCGTCCCATATACACACAGGCATGGGATGATCATTGATAACTGGACACCAGTTGTGCTATTTACCCGGGTTAACCCATTCAGCCCTGACGCACTACAGCAGGAGATATCCCCTGCAACAGGTGCATAGTCGTTAGATGACGCCTCAAAAATTTGGGAAATATGTGCGTCGGGCTGAATGAGTTAAGGTGTTAGCACTGTGATTTCAAATCCATGAAAATGCTTGTGCCATCAATTTGTTCTTAAAAATATTTAAATATGACGCGTCCAGTCTGTTAGTACCTCTGCAAATTTTGAGTGTGCCTGTACTCTAAGGTAAATGTAAAACTAACTTATTTTCTAATCTCTTGAATATAATTATATTCATTCCGGGTTTCGCTTTCTATCCGCAACATTTCAAATAAACGGATACATGTAAGAGGTGACTTTCTTTTGGTTCAGTGAGCTTAGCCGGCTGAAAGTTAGAGCTTTATGGTTATGGCTGATAGACAGCAGCAAGCTAGTACATGTTTTCGCGAACAGAGTACAGAGAGGATTCTGAAGGTTTAAATTCAACAACAAACATGTCCATTCAAATGTGTCCACCGTGTTTGATACAGTCAGTGTTACACAACCCCAGCAGCAGCATTGTCCCACTTATTTTTAACACCAGAGGTGAAGAAAAAATGCGAGGGGCGACTGCGGAAGTGGCCTTATTGGAGGTGCTAGATTGGGATACCCGAAGAAGTGACCAGCAACGCAACGATCGTCCCAAGCCGCTTGCTTCTTCCTCAGAGGGAATTTACGATAACCTGACAGATTCTGCTTCACTGCCAGTAGACGCAGATTGCCGTTTCTGATACGGATACCGTAATTTAATCCATATCATACTGAGGCTAAAAGCTTCAAATTTGTACACTGCCATATGCAAGCTACATTATAGTACTTACAGATACGGATATAGACCAATGGCTTTAGTTCAAGGGTAGTGACAGAATAGCTTGGCGCCTCTAGGCGCCAAGCTATTCTGGCACTACCCTTGAACTATTTTAGTCAAACTTATTTCACACACTGGTATATTCCGAATGATAAGGGTTAATTCAACGCTAAGGCGCCCGAACCGTCCAAGGAACACGGATGCAACGTGGTGTCAGCAAGAGGCGTAGGTCCTCATGAGCCCCCGCAACTGCTGGGGCTTATGATGCTCTATTCCTCTTGCTGTTGATTAGGTTCACCTTTTATCGGCAGTGAAAGGGTTAAAGTAATATACGCCCATTGAACACGCGCGGTCTGTCTGCGAGAGGCACACATACATCCTCATTGATCCACAGATCGTCATGAGTAGGAGCTCTTTCTGATTTCAGTAATAATCTGCGTTCCGGTTTCAGGTCAAGTGTTGGGTGTTCTGTGGAAGTTTTTGAAAAACACCTTGAAGTTGAACGCGCGTCACACTTTTACCCTATCTCTGCGGTATGTAGCTCGAAGTTGTTCGTTAAGGCCAAGGTCTTACTTACTGTTGGCCTGAAACCGTAGACCTTGGCAGAATGTTGGCATTTGCATAGTAGAATCACGTTGTAATGTAAACGGATTTTAATTGTGTGCATGAATACCGTACGAAGTTAATGTGCAACAAACCAAGGGGAATTACTCAGCGCTGGACAGACGAACAGTTAGATCCCCTGCCCCCTCCTATCAGGCACCCAATCGCCAGCCCACAGAGAAATACGCAGGTATAGAATAGACGATCATTTGCATCTTCAAAAAAGATGCATCAGGTCTCTTATGTAACCCATGTCTTTCTCCGGAACTTAGGAAGTAGGCAGGGGAAACATACATACACAAACACGAAGGTGCATTACTATAAGTGGTCGGGTAAGTACCCTGAATTCCCACAGTAGATGCACAGAACATTACACAACAATGTAACGATACAAATTTGCCTCGAGTTACACTGAGATACTCACAAACCAGATAGGTGAGGCTAGCGCTGGCAGAATTGTACAACAAACCAAGGGGAATTACTCAGCGCTGGACAGACGAACAGTTAGATCCCCTGCCCCCTCCTATCAGGCACCCAATCGCCAGCCCACAGAGAAATACGCAGGTATAGAATAAGACGATCATTTGCATCTTCAAAAAATTAATGTAACCTTTAACATTACACTTTTAATTGTCTCTAGTTTGTTAGTAGTGTCGTACTATACTGCGTTTCAGATAGTCCTTAGTTAAGTGTAGCCCGTATAGTCGTTGTTGGTTGTTGTTGTCTTCTCTTCTTGTTATTGAACTTTGGCGGCATCCCTGCTGTTTTTAAGAAGTAACTCAGTGCAATTGACTGCCGCACAAGAAAGAATCACCTTGTTGATAGATTCTTATCGCTGTGGCACTGCGTGCACGAGATTGGAGGGAGATTCGGTGCACATCTTGTTTTGCAGTGTTAGTCTTCAGCTGCCAAATTTATGTAAAGAGTAAAAATGTACATCCCCTCCTGTCTGCAGGAGGCGCAGGGGCTCATGAGAAACTATGACTCTTGCTGATTGATATCGTTTACAGTTTCATCGCACCAGAATCTCAGCATTATTTACTGTCCGGGACAGCAATTCCGACACAGAAGTTGAAGCTTTTGTTCAGTTGACTTTACAGCGGTTAGGTCGAGATTGGCATCTTTCCCACACTGGTTGTCTCCCTCGATTCGCTTCGGCGGCAGCGGTTGCGAATCGAGTGAGACAACCAGTGTGCATCTTTTCTTGACACCAGTGTATCGTGACCTGTAGAGATCCTCAGGTGCCTTGGATATAGACGGATAAATATCGACTGATTGATTGAATAATTGGTTAATTAGTTCACGTCACAAGATTGATAATGGACGGCCATAAAGCACAGGGCGGGTTATGGGGGACAGGGACACCTGTGGACTATAACTGTATAAGGTACAGCCTGAACACCTATCAGTTCAGGCTCAGGCGCACTGCAACTGTGCCACTTTGATTGACCAGGTCCCTTCAATGAGCATGCTATAGAACAAGCCCGTGTTATTCCCCATGATGAGTGATTAAATGCTGATTTTAAAAAAAATCCATGTGGTAGTGTTGATTCCCGAGCAGCTGTCTGTATCAGTCTGAGCCAGTTGCATATAGCGGCGCACCTTGCTTAGTGGCTGGCCCAGTTCTAAGCTCGCTCATGCAACTGACCCCTGGTCTTGATTCACCATCGCGCCCTAAGAGAACAGCCTACCCTCTTTTACATAAGCAGCTACATTGTATTTACAGCTTGACAGCATTGTCTTCCATGAACTACCCGATATTCTGTGAGAACTGGGAACGGCTTGTATTTGGTAACTTAGTCGTCTTCTTATAGACTAGGGTCTAGGTGCATGAGTGAGATTAGTCCTGAGCCAGCCACTCAGCAAGGTGCTGCGCTATATAAGCTCACTCACGCAGCTAAACCCTAGTCTGTAGGCGCCGAGCTAAGCCGTCGCTATCCATGAGTCGTCATGGTCTGTCTTGTAGTGGAAGCGAAAGGATTCGACGGACAAAGCACTCCCTCTGTACCTGTCGTGCATCCAGGCGAGGAAGAAAAATATAAGACAGCGGAAACAGACTTGCGCTTCTTAGAATGACGCCTCAATTTGAGGGGTAGCTCGACTGAGCAGATATTGGTGAGGTCAGCAAGAGGAATAGAGTCTCGTGAGCCCAGTCCCAGGGTCTCAAGAATGTGTGTCTCTGAAGGCTGGAGAGTTTGTGAACCATTTTAAGGGACTGGAAGTGTGGGATCGGAAAGGGGAGAGGAAGGGGGTAGAGGGCAGTGTCACTTGTCTGTTACATCTCCCTCGCTCGCTTTCTCCGGCTTAGCATTACTGGGTCTACTCCAGGAGCCCGGTGCGGTCGGTATCATTTACAATCACTCCGCACTGTCTCGGCCTTTCTCTTCAGTGTATGGTCACAGTCTCACCGACCCTGTCTCAGTCACGCCAAGACAGTCGTATTGTGTTGCTGGTGTACATAGGTAGTTCACCTTTATTTAACTATTCGCGGTTCAACCGCGACCGCAGGGACTCATGAAATGTTAATTTAAAAAATGTTAGTTTACCGTAGCTACTTGCCTTATTTCGACTAGTGTGTGACGACTTCTGACGCCCGGGCTGTGCCTGTCCGCCTGCAGATGGCTAATAGATTCTCAGGAGTCCTTCCCGGCCGCCACCGCACGGGCGCATGAGAACTGATTAATCAATATTTGTGATAAAGTACAGATTTATCAGACTAACAGAAGAGCTCAAAAGGTCGCACGCCTACAAGTGTTGGTGCGGACTAGGCAGTGTACCCACCAAGCACAATACCGACGGGCCGAGGTCAGTAACAGTAACACTCGCACTTGCTGTACCGATAGCCAACAATGATACCGTGCGTGCCCGACGCGGCAGCACTGTGATAGTTGGGTATCCGGCTCCGTTTTTTCGCGGCAGATGATACACCGTGGCAGAAGTGTGTAACAGGTAATGTAGTGGTACTGAGAACAAACATCAACCCGTTTCGGCAAGAGTGATGCGGGGGGAAACCCTGGTCTTTGTTGCGAAGAGAAATGTGTCCATTGTACTAAGAGATACGTCCTCATTGGCACAGTTTAACTAGTTTAACTATGTAGAAAGCGAAGGGTGCACAGTGTCGACTACAGACAAGATGAAGAGTGCTCTTGCCTCAACCACATTTTTATGCAGAGAGAAAGTGCTCGTGTGTCATTGTAATGAGAAAGATCTAATTATCAAAGTCAGTTTAGGACAAAAAAAGATAGTTAAATTCGTACAGGAGATAGTGCAGAAAGGCGACAGGTTATGAGGAAAATGGCGTGACAAAACGTTAAAAGTGGCGTGACAAAACTTCAGTTACCGAAGAATACTTTGTGATTGACATTAACACATCCAGCCATCAGGTCGAAATCTCCAAATTGGAAGTGTACATTACAGTTCAAGACGTGGATTGCCTATGTTAGTTCAAGGGTAGTGCCAGAATAGCTTGGCCAAGCTATTCTGGCACCGCTCTTGAACTATCATAGTCAATTTATCTCCTAATAGTGTGTCAAGCTGAATGGCTATATTATAATAATACTTGTCAAAATAACAGTATTTATGATAATGGATCTCGCATAATACCGCGCATATATGAAGAAAGATGAAATGAAGATTCATGCAGGAGGTGCTAGACAAATTTTTTTCCCCTTTATTCTCGAACTGACATTAATGCGTCACTTCTCACTTCTCAAAGATAACACGATAGAACCAAAATTACGTAAGATATAAATAATGATGTCATACTGTGTATATTATTGTAGCAGTAACTATTAGTTGTTTTTTGTAATACAAAGTATCAAAGTAAAGATCTACACAATGCAGAAGACACAGACCGATGCTACGCTAATCATGGCGAAGGTTAAAATTGACATTGTGTGACGGAAAGGACATAATTGATTTATGCTGTGGAATTTTCTGGTTGATGTGACTCGTAAAGAAGACTAGGCTCATGTTCTAGTTTGTTGAGAACAGCGGACAGATATGTTACGCACGAGAGACAATTTGTTCATTGTTACTGTTTCGATATCGACCATACGACCGGTATATTTGACTTCTCTCCGAAAGTGAACTTAATTTAGAAACGTCTTGTGCCTTTTGGAAACCTCGTAATCCTCTATTTTTATCCAACCGTAAGACGGTAAATATATTGGGCCACACGCACTGTCTCAGAGTCGTGACCATTCGATGGGAGCCACGATGCGAAATTGCAAGCATAATCGGTGCATCTAGTTCGAAACACTTATAAGTATGCACATTACTTCTTCACGCATCTGTTCTAAGTGTACTTCATGGGCGGGGTGCTGTACCGTTGTACTGTAATTTGTAACTGAATATTATAGTGATAGCTCTGTCATCTTGGGTGCTGAGACGTGGTACTGTAATTTGTGTCTCAATATTATAGTGATGACACTGTCATCTTTCTGTCAGGTCTGTCATTGGCGAGTGGTCAATACTAAACGACGGAATGGTGTGATAAACTTACTTAGTGGGCGTGTTATTTTCAACGATCCCAGGCTCTTTTTGTGTTTGGCCAAGAGACCAACGAGTATTTAAACCATTTATGTCTTGACACACTACAACAAGATTTACATCAACAATGATTTTCAAGGGTGGTGTCAGAATAGCTTGGCGCCTCCAGGCGCCAAGCTATTCTGGCACCACCCTTGAACTATCACGGTCGAACTGTCTTCTTAAGTGCAGTGTAGCTTTGAAACAGGAACTGCAGAATTTAACCTTTGGGCTCAGTGTTATTAAAGAAAACGCCGAACTATTCTGAGTAACGTGTTTTATGCGGGCACAAATTGCTTTTGGAAACTAGCGGTGTGTCATATACTTAATTTGTGTAAGTTTGCATAACAGTAATATGCGTCATTACTACAAATATCAGCCAGTGTAGCTGTTCCATCAACAAAGAGTATTATATTTTCCGTAGATCGTCATCATAATCTACGTATGCGTATCGCTGACTGTGATCGGCCACATTTACATCATCAGCTGGAAGGAGCCAATTAGGGGTAAAATCGGCGAGTGTGTAGCCAGCTAGGTGAACTTCGTCCAGTGTGTCGCTAGTAGACTGAAATCCCATGGACGCGAGAAGACTGTTTGCCGAGTCAGAACACAGTTTTCAGTGACTTAAGCACGGAGCTTTGATAGCACCAACGGTGGGGCCGTGGCTGCTTTGCATTTCTACATTAACGGCAAGAGGCATAGATTCTCATAAGCCCTTCTGACGCAATGGCTCATGAGAATCGACGCCTCTTGCAGACAGAGATCGGACGCGCACTTGCACAGCCTCCGCACTAAAGACGTCATGCAGATCAAAGTCTGCGACTGACTTTTGACGCTTGGACACCATATATTGCAGGTCTTTGATAGCGCATGTACCGCTTCTACAAGTGGACCAGTGTGACATTAACCGATTCAGTATCAGACAGTCTCTGTGACGACTCAAACCGACTACTAAGACATGAATGAATGTGGCGGCGTGCAGCATCAGACATTGGATATTGGAGACAATCAACCATGCGATTGGACGTCTCGCACCGGATGAAACTGCTTTTATTCCTTTCTACTGTTGAACTTTTCTCTGGTTAATTGAACATTAGCGGATGCTTTTCCCCCGCCGTTCATGGGCCAATTTCTTGGCGAGGCGTTGTCACGGTTACGGAATTCATTCCGCAGTTTCCTGTCGTCTGAACGTTGGAAAGCGTACCAGAACCACTTCTGGCAGCCACTGATTTGGTCGGGATCATCTTTATCCTCTGCTGTGCTTCCAAAACACGCCATGGAGAGGTCAATACGCGTGCATCCTCTACAGGAATCGGTAGGCGTACCAGTGTCATCTTTTTCTGTTTATGGCCACCATCCATTGAAAATACCCGTGAAGGTTAAAGTTAAACATAATGCATGATTGTGGCGTAATTTTCAACTTTCCAACTTCAAGCCAATTTTGGTGTTGCCATAGATTAAAAAAAAAAAAAACTTGTTCAATATATTTTTATGGAAAATATGTTTCGTTGAAGGATTCTTTAACATTTATTCGAAAAGTGACCGAATACTGCTCTATGCTTTTTATGTCCCTTCTATTTATAGAAGGGACTTTTTAGATGGTTGGAGTGTTGTTAAGTCCCTTCCATTTACAGAAGGGGCATTTTAGAACGGGTCGCGGTGGGACGAATTTAATAGCATGTCCATGATGTCAAAGGCGGGCAGGCCAAACCTCTAACAATTTAAGTACCAAGATAAAAATTACGTCATGTCTAGTTACGCTAACCTCGCTGCTGAACGTACATTTGGCGCGAATCGCCGTATGTGCGTATCAGTGTAGTCGGCTAGACTAGTCACTGCGCTGGTAACTTCCCGCCTCGACTATTGTAATTCCCTCTATTCAGGTCTGCCCATGGAACAGGTATGTCGTTGCAAAGGGTTCAGAACAGCGCTGCACGGCTTGTTCTGAAAAAAACGCAAGGGCGACCATGTGACACCTGCTTACAGAACTCCACTGGCTGCCGGTAAAGTTTCGTTGCCAGTACAAGATGGCAACTCTGGCATACCGTCACTTCGACGGGTCTCTCCCAACTTACCTTTCTGCTTCACTCTGCACATACCAGCCTTAACGTTCTCTGCGGTCCTCTAGTGAGAAACTTTTGAAGGCTCCGAAACGTAATTTGAAAACTGTTGGTGAACGCTCATTCAGCTTCATTGCACCTTCATTTTGGAACTCGCTGCCTGCCAGTCTGTGAAACCTCCCTACTCTCTCTCAGTTTAAGGCTCAGTTGAAAACTCACATCTTCCAGCTTGCTTTACCACAGTCTTAGATCCGTGGTCCTGTTGTATTTATTTGTAATGTTTCACATCGTCTACTTTGTCCATTCACCTGTATTTGCCTTTTTAAAACTCTCCCTACTGTCTGCACTGCCTGTAGCTCTTGATATTGGATGTGTGTTGCTAAATGGTCTTAGCTTTATTTAGGCCCCATGTGTTAGGTTTATTTAACGTGTTTGACCGGCTGGCGACATACATTCAATGTTCTGTTTATTTATTTTTTTTCACAAGCAGTGCAGGCACGTCCTGAGAAAGCCTTGTTGCTGTCGGGACGTTAAGCAATGTACAATCAATCAATCAATTATGTCATTTTTGAATGCGTGTTTTAGCGCAATGAGTTTTTGCCACAAAAAGATTTTGCGCTTTACAAGAACCATTCATTACTATTATTATTATTATTATTATTATTATTATTATTATTTATGTGTGTGCGTATGTATTTAAACAAGAGAATCTCCGATATTTCTGTACACACAAACTTGAAACTTTGCGAAATACTTTCTTAAGTTGGTGGCTACGAGAGCCTACGAGCATATTGTAATTGAATGTCTCATTGAAGACATAAAAACAACCGTTTATAGAAAGTCGGTTGACCCAGATTAGAGTCCGTAATTTATGTCACATTTAATAATAATAATACCGTTATTATAATAATAATAATAATACCGTTATTATATACTTGAACTTTATATATTTACTTTACTTTTTATATTTACTTGAACTTTTGCATATAGCTAGTTAGGAGAAAGAAATTGGGTGAGTTCGTTAGCCAGCTTTTTATCCTTTCAACTTCTTTAGTAAAAATTAATTCTTTTCAAAAAATAATTAAAACAGTAAAAAAACCTTGACTTCTAGAGAAAGTCAGACAGTGGCGGTGACATAAAAGAGCCAACTCCGTCACCACGCAGACACTGACATAAATACTCTAAATATGACGTCATTCTCTCTCTCTGTCTCTCTGTCTCTCTCTCTCTCTCTCTCTCTCTCTCTCTCTCTCTCTCTCTCTCTCTCTCTCTCTCTCTCTCTCTCTCTCTCTAGATGCTTACTTGTGCAAAAAATTCTAAACGATGCCGCCCCTCCCTATCTCCGTGAGCTGTTTTCCCACAGGAATAGAGAGAACACGAGGAACAGCTTACTCCATCTCCCAAAACCGAGAATCGACATCTTCAAATCTAGCATATCATTTTCCGGTGCTAAGTCATGGAATAATTTGCCCTCTCATTTAAAGTCTATTTCAAAGTTATCTATTTTCAGAGCTCGCGTCCATAAATCTCTGCTGTCGATGTGAATGCTCTATCTTTCTACTTAGTATGTTGCTTCAGCACAGCAGATTGCTGCAGATTATGTAATAGTTCGACTGTCTCCATTAACATAATAATAATAATTATTATTACGGTATTTATAGTGCGCTTATCTTATAATAATTATAACTCTAAGTGCGCACTCACAACTCACGCACGCATGCGCACGCTTAGACAACGGCTCGCGTACCACAAAAAAAGTGAAATACATTACGACAGTCGACTTGGGATGGGGAGTGTGGTGATATAGTGCTAGAACTGTTGAAAGAGGTGAGTTTTGAGGGCGGACTGGAAGGAGGAGAGAGAGTGTTTCTGACGGAGAGAGAGTGGGAGAGTGTTCCAGGCGGATGGACCGTATACAGAGAAGGAGCGGGCGCCGAAAGTGCTGAGTTTGGTGCGGGGGATATGGAGGCGGAGAGGGTCGGAGGCAGAGCGGAGGGAGCGGGGAGGAGTGTAGGGGTGAAGTAACTTGGAGAGATAGGCAGGAGCGCAGTTGTTCAGGGATCTGTAGCAGAGAGACAGAATCTTGTATTGGATGCGTTGGGGGATGGGAAGCCAGTGAAGGAGTTTGAGCAGGGGAGTGATGTGGTCGGATTTTTTCTTTCTGAGGACGAGGCGGGCAGCATTGTTCTGGACACGCTGGAGGGTTGAAGTGGTGGAGTGAGGGAGGCTGGAAAGGAGAGAGTTGCAGTAGTCGATGCGAGATAGGATGAGAGAGACAGCAAGTTTGGTGGCAGCTTCGGCAGTGATGTATTTTCTGATCTGACTGATGCGGCGGAGGTGGAAATAGCATGCCTGTGCCGTGGCAGAGACAAAGCTGGTCATGGAAAGAGAGGAATCGAGGATAACGCCGAGGTTTTTGGCCGAGTCAGAGAGGGAGATGGGGGTGCTGTCAAGTTGAAGGTGGAGAGAGGAAGGGAGCTGGGAAAGTTTCTGGCGAGTGCATGGCTTCCGTTTTGTCGTCGTTCAGTTAAGCTTGTTTGCTGTCATCCACACGTCTTCGTAGCAGTCAGCCGTGCGAGTCAGTAGTGACTGAGTGTTGTCGAGTTTGTCTTTGTCTAGTAGTTGTGAGTCGTCAGCGTAGAGGTGGTGGTTTATGTGGTGAGTGGATGATATTGGACAGGGGAGAGGTGTAGAGCGTGAAAAGGACCGGGCCCAGGACGGACCCCTGTGGAACTCCGCAGGAGAGAGTGACTGGGTTGGAGGAGACGCCGTCGATGGTGACGGACTGCTGTCTGTCGGAGAGGTAGGAGAGAAACCAGGAGTGAGCAGAGTCAGTGATGCCAAAGGAGTGGTGAAGGCGGTGGAGGAGAATAGAGTGGTCTATAGTGTCGAATGCGGCAGAGAGGTCAAGTAGCGTAAGAAGGGAGATGTTGCCCGAGTCGGTGGAGAGAAGCAGGTCGTTTAGGATATGTAGAAGGGCTGTTTCAGTCCTGTGATGTTTGCGATAGGCGGACTGGAAGGGACTGAGGAGGTTGTTGTCGGTGAGGTGGAGGTTGAGCTGGTTGAGAACAACCTTCTCAAGAAGCTTGGACAGGAAAGAGAGATTGGAGACTGGGCGATAGTGTTTGAGTTCGTTTGGGTCGAGGTTGTTTTTTTGAGAAGAGGACGGACGATGGCGGACTTGAAGATATCGGGGACGGAGCCGTTCTCTAAAGATGTGTTGATGATGTCGGTAATGAAGGGCAGAAGTTTTGGAAGGCCGTCCCGGTAGAGAGAAGCTGGGAGGGGATCTAGTTCGCAGGTTTTGAAATGCATGGACTTTATGGTCTTGAGGACTTCATCCTGCGGAAGGACGAGAGGGGGGTGCCGGAAAATGGGGGGGGGGGGGGGGGGTCGGGAGGGCAAGGCGGAGAAGGCAGAGTGTCGAGTGTGTTGCGCAGAGTTTGGATTTTGTCGGAAAAATAGGTGGAAAAAGCTGACGGGAGTTATTCTTTTTTGTTTGTGTTGGGGAGAGGAGAGTCTTTAGAAGTGCCTAGGAGTGTGTTCATGGTGGCGTAGAGGGTTTTGGAAGAAGTGGATTCCAGGATTTTATCTCTCTCTCTCTCTCTTCGAAATACCTAAGATGAAACAGTTTAGTGTTTTGTGTTAGTTGTTCCAGGGCGGTTTTTTTTCTCTCTCTTTAGTTTAATTTTATTTTCTTTGTAAACTACATGTCAGGTTCATACCAGTTATATATATATATAGGTTCGAGGTGAGTGGGGGGGGGGGGGGGGGAGGGGATGGGTTCTTTTTACGTATATATTTTTTCTGATGTATTTTTATATGTGTAGAGTAGCAGGACAGTTTAGAAGATAGGCATTGCTATGCCCAAAACTTTTTATCCTGAATAAAAACGTTTCATCATCATCATCATCATCATCTCTCTCTCTCTCTCTCTCTCTCTCTCTCTCTCTCTCTCTCTCTCTCTCTCTCTCTCTCTCTCTCTCTCTTCGAAATACCTAAGATAAAACAGTTTAGTGTTTTGTGTTAGTTGTTCCAGGGCGTTGTTTTTTTTTCTTTCCTGTTTAATTTTTTTTCTTTGTAAACTACTTTGTCTTAGATTTTCAGAAGCTTGTTTTTGGCCTAAAATGTACACCTGCTGCATATCTAAACTATGTATGATCCGTGTCGCACTAAAAGTGAAAGGGGAAAAGTAAATAACAGTCAATGGCAGAAATTGTTGTGGACTGTCGCCCAGTCTATGCACTAGTCTCCTGGGGCCAGTTGCATGAGTGAGCTTAAATTCTGCACAAGCCACTAATCAAGCAAAGCGGAACACCTTGCTTAGTGGCTTGTGCCGGAAATACTTTATTAAGTGGGTGGCAACGAGAGCCTACGAGCATATTGTAATTAGTGGCTTGTGCAGGAAAGCGGGGAATCCTTGCTTAGAAGCTTGTGCAGGATTTTAAGCTCACACAGGGCAACTGGCCCCAGGCGCCAAGCTAATTAGCCACTACCCTGCGACTATTACAGGCTTATTATTTCTCCAGCGGTTTGGATGGCAGTGTTGCACTGTAACGAGAGATGAGATGACTTGCTGTGAACGGTCACGTACCCTAATTAGCACGTAGACCATTATCACACCTGGGGTCACACTCTCACGTGGGTTTAACGCGCCTTGATATTATATATATTGTGTGACGTCCGCACGGTATTTCTTGATTGACGCACGAGCGTTGTTGTTTTTGTTTTGTTTTTTCAAACTGACATGCGCGAGCTGCGTTCTATCCGTACCCCCAGTGGAGGATGACGATGCAGACCCAGTTATTGATTCGGGTCTCCGTTGTCAACTTGCATTATTTTGGGGGGGTGTGGATCGGACCCTTGGGCTGCGCTTTGTGAGAGAAACAAGTACCGAACATAATTCTAAAATCGAATTTCCCCAATGTAGCTATCATTTGAAGGCGTCATTACAATTCAGGGGACAGCTTGACCATGATAGTTTAAGGATGGTACCAGAATAGCTTGGCGCCTGTAGGCGCCAAGCTATTCTGGCACCACCCTTGAACTATCTTGGTCGACCCATATTTGTTGCAGCGACCGAGTTGAATGTGTAAATCAAGGCCTACCGTACTATTATGCGATAATTTATTGACTTTCGGATCGTGAAAAGTTATGGACCGAGAGCAGCAGGAATTCGTCCCCATTCAATTTTTGCGCCTTTCCGTGTGGTCGTCCGTGACAGCTGAGCGGGATGCTAGATTAGGTTGGCGCTTCTGTTTATTTGTTTGAAGCGCTATTTAATTTTGGACCCTCAGTTGCCGCTAATGCACTAGCGGAAAAATTTACCCGGTTTCAAGAGTAAGAGGTAGCCGGACACACAGACAGAACAGATCAACGAAAGAAAGACAGGAAAGAAAGAAACTAGACATTATGAAGGGAAGTGAGAAGAAAGTAAGAACTGAGACGAAATAAAATGAAGCATGGATGATATACATGCCAGCTGATGTGTCACTACTGGTGGCAATAAACCTGAAGTCAACGGGCCAGCATTTACCATTTACCAGATCATTTAGCGGATGCTTCGCTTGTTTCGCTTTCCCGAAGCACATTCCCTACACAACACTTGGCTCACATTTTGGACTTATCTCATAAGCACTCTGTGACTGGCGAAGGTGATTCGAGCGTGCTAGTTCACGGGCCGTGCCTAATTAGCTTGGCGCCTCTGGCAAGGCCTTTAACTAGTACGGTCGATCTATTTCCTGTGGTTGGTGCGTGGAGTGAAAGAGCAGGTATTGCTGACGCACGCGCCGCCATGTTGAAAAGCATCCTGGTTGTTTGTTCTGTCCATCGCTGGAAGAGAATATTAGTCTAGCATACACGCACTTTTTGTAGCCGCGGGTGTCTACGTCATTCCAGTCTCCTGGCTTGAACGTTAGGAACAAAATTTTTATACGGGCATCCTAGGATTTGAGCCTGCATGGCTCTGATTCCAATAGGATGACGAATACATGTCATGTATTTATCGCTTTATTTGATCCAGACGTAGGCTCGCTCAAATCGTCCAGTCTTTTGATGCGATCACGGGAAATGAATCGACAGTGATACTGATTAATAATCTGTTGAAGAATTTATTGTTTCGGGTTTTTTTAGCGTATCGCCGGTTTCGGTCTGAACTGTGGTAAAAACAAACTGTCAGATTCGCAACAATCACCGTTTTCAGTGAGGGATGGAAATTCAGGCTATTGCTGTTTATATCATAAAGTTCCTTTTGACGTTTTAAATAATCGATAAAATCGACGTTTTCCTATGTGACTTAATATTACTCAAGAGGAAAAAGGTTTCCTATGTTTGTGACGACATTTGAACGTAATAACTTTTGACTGCCTGTGACCCTGGGATGAGGGCCGGGTCTGGTCTGTTTGCTGATTGATTTGTCGATCTATATGTCTGGTCTCCTGACTGGATATGTGGATGGATGGATCAGTCAGTAGTATTGCGATTGCGCGCGCGTGTGTGTATGTGTGTGTGTGTGTGTGTGTGTGTGTGTGTGTGTGTGTGTGTGTGTGTGTGTGTGTGTGTGTGTGTGTGTGTGTATTTTGGCTTGATTTGAGGATGCGTGTGTGTGTTGAGTTTTTGACATACTTGTATATATGTATTTTTTAAAATAATTTATTTTATTGTATATAGAATGATGATAAATATATAACTGTTTTAGGTACGCTATTTTGACACGACAACGCAGTGATCTCTGTTTGAGAAAAAAAAGTATTTTAACAAAATCTGAATCTTGTAACCGTAGATCTCACATACATTCTGGGAGGCGTACTTCCCCAGTGTTCTGCTCACTCCAGAAGGCTTGACCTATTCACGGCCGCTCTTTTCCTCCCTTTGCGTCCTGATCTCTGGGCTGGGTAACATCACCACATAGAGCCTTACCAAGGTGGAAACTCCCACATTCAGTATTGTCTTTTGAAGGTTTCATTTTGGTTCAGCTGACAGGCAGACCTTGATTACACCAGTTTTTACATTTCAGGAGGCGTGTAGATTTTGACAGTTCGAAGCGTTCGGCACCTCATGAACCGTTATGGCCGACTCATAACCAATAGTGTATCAGGGCTTATTAAGGGCTATCACAAAAGTCATTCGGACCGACGTCGGCCACCGTTGGCCCGCGCACGGCCGTGCGCGGGCCAACGGTGGCCGATGTCGGTCCGGTGGCCTTTTGCGCACTGGAATGCGTGTGCACAGTTTTCTTTTCTGTATCGTCGACTAGTCAGAGAAGTGGATGTTTGTGTGTGTGTCATGTAAAAGGATATGTTATAAAGAAACGCAAGGATATATATTATGTACTTTGACCCATGTAACAGGACTTCCGTAATAATCCGCTTGTGACGGGAGTACTTGAATATTATACCAGTTATTCGCGGAGATTATCCTGGGTTGACCCAAGCGGCCGGTGAGGGTTTTTTTTTTTTTTTTTTTTTTTTTCGGTTTCGGCACACGTGCTAATCGTCTTATACCACAAAGTACACTTGTAAAGCAGGTATTAGATTACTGACCGTAATATCGAATACCATTTTGTAGCAGTTGCTCCTGAGGGACGTTTTACTTCCAACGGGTTCGTGAAATTATAGGATGATGATGTTGATGATGATAATAATAAAGAGGATTGCTATGGCACCTGTACATGGTACAATGCTCTAGTCTCCGTGTGATACAAAAACTCGTTCCGTTCTGACGAACTACAGAGCAGATAACAGCAGAGAATGAAATTGGGCGAAGAAGATGGGGATGGATCGGTCACAGTCTGAGAAAGCCAGCTTCCAGTATCACTAGGCAGGCATTGTCATGGAACCCCCAGGGAAAGAGGAAAAGAGGTAGGCCGAGAAACTCCTGGCGTCGAGACCTCCAAGCAGACATCAAGAGACTGGGAACCACCTGGAGTAGAATCGAAGGAGAAGCACAGGACAGGAGTTGCTGGAGGTCTCTCGTCGACGGCCTATACCCGGGTAGGGGTGACAGGCGTAAGTAAGTAAGTAAGTTCTGACGAACTGTCGCGGGAGACGGATGACCCATGATAGATCAAGTCAAGTTCCAGATTAGCTTGGCGCCTTCCCAGCCACCAAGTTAATGTGAAACTATCAATCCAGACCAAAAAGGTGACTGCCAAGCGTGTAATATGCAAAGAAGTACCCAACGGAGAAAGAAACACGCTTAGAAAAGACGGGTACAACACAATTTATTAATATTTCGGGTAAATACCCTTTGTCAAAATAGACAAACAAACAAACAAAAATGTGAAACTAGACTTGAACAAACAAACAAAAATGTGAAACTAGACTTGAACTTTCATGGCCGATACGTCTCCCGACCATAAAGGTGTCTACCAAACGTTTAAAATGCCAATTAACAAACAAACAAAACAACACGAAAAAACGCAAGGAAATAAAGATTTCTCAGATTTGTTTTGAGCCTCAACATAATTTGAATACTACGTTCCCGAATATCTGAAACTAGCCTTGAACTATCTTGATCGATCCGTCTCTCGAACCAAAATGATCACTGAGAAGCTTGTAAGACGCAAACAAATGCAAAAAACAAAGAAAAAATTGTAAACAATTAAAGAAAGAAAGGTTTTTTAAATTGTTTTAGACCTCAATTTCATATTAGGCGAGTATCAATGACCCTACCGCCACACCCCAGTATGGAAGAGACAGACCTTTTTGTAACTTACCTGCCGCGTATTATTTTCCTGATGACGCTGAGCCTCAAATACCTAACCTCGGCTTCCCTCGCACATTATGGGACACATGGCCCGAGTAGTGTGTTCCATTGTAGCACAGCTCGTATTTCCTGCGCCGTGAACGTGCTCTGTGTCACTCGGAGGAGATCAATGAAGATAGTCTTACTTTGTGGTGTACGCATCTGGAATAGATCTGTCTGCAAGAGGCATAGATTCACATGTGTCCCTGCAGGTGCAGTGGCTCATACGAAAGCATCACGTGGGTTATATTGAGAGGACTACTGGAAAGTGATCCAGAATAGATCTGTTTGTTTTCGCATGACGCAATTATTGCGTCATGTGACAACACTTCTACTGTGGACCATTATTGACGTTTGCCGATATTTACTGTGTTTATTCGATTGTGTTTCTCATTTGAACAAAGATACCCCTACGCAAGGAACATGTTCTGAATTATAGGGGATGTTTCTTTTCCTTGATAAATCCGCTGTCCTACACCGTGAAGTTGTCGCGAAAATAAATTTCAATGTTGTGTTCAGTTCGCACTATGCAAACATGCATTCGACCTATACGATTCTAGTGTAATTGTTTCCGACTAACATTCAGCCCGACGACCGTATTTCCCAAATTCTGGAGGCATCATCTAATGACTATGGACCATTTGCAGGAGATGGATCGACCATGATAATTCAAGGGCAGTGCCAGATTAGCTTGGCGCCTGTCGGCGCCAAGCTAATCTGGCACTGCCCTTGAATTATCATGGTCGACCCATCTCCTGCTGTAGTGCATCAGGGCTGAATGGGTTAGCGAAGGTTACAGTCGAATATGAGATTCGGACAGTGTCTGTAGCCATTGTTGACTCTTGTAAGAGTGTACCATTGTTGACTCTTGCAAGAGTGTACCATTGTTGACTCTTGCAAGAGTGTACCATTGTGGACTCTTCTTGCAAGAGTGTACCATTGTTGACTCTTGCAAGAGTGTACCATTGTTGACTCTTGTAAGAGTGTACCATTGTTGACTCTTGTAAGAGTGTGCCATTGTTGATTTGCTCTACGCTTTAATGGGGAGATGGGTGACTCGGTGGTAGAGCGTTCGACTCTCGTCCAAAAAGTCGTGGGGTCGAAACCAGCTGGGGTCCTCTTTTCGGTGCCCCATCTTTGAAATTACCTTCGCGGTGGACAAAAGACGTTAAGCCCTAAAACGTTTTTTCTATGCTCTAATGCTTTCCACGCTTTGCTGTATGACGTTCGGCTTATATGGCGTGTTTTTTTTTTTTTTTTTTTTTTTTTTGGTAAGAGGATACCAATGTTGAGTTACTCTGTGTCTATGATATCTACCATTTCTGTATGACGTGCGGCTTATATAGCTTAGTTGCTCTATTTAATCTGATATTACTCTCTCTTCTACGATTTCACTGCCTACGTCAGCCCCATTCTACTGGTTCAAGTTTGACTAGACAGCAGTCCGTAAATGGTGCTAGTTTGGCCCATTTCATTTCTTCACTCTATATCCCCTTCCATTCTATCTTCATTATCAACATTCGTCAACATCCTGTTTGGCCGCGTTGACCGCCATCGACTTTTGACTGTTATCTAGGAGGATCCTTGACACAATTCAAGGCAGCCACGCAATCAGTATTCATCTTATCATTGCTGGTGATACGTTTAGTATAGTATCTGTTTAGCCACATTTCAATGAAACATCCCCGTTAAACCCAGATGTAAGAGAACCAGCAAGAGACATAGATCCTCGTGAGCCCCCGCAATTGCGGGGGCTCACGAGGATCTATGTCTCTTGGGGATGGGACATCTTATCGTCGCTGATCATATGTTAAAGCATTGTATCTGTTGAACGGCCTGTGAATGGTACGTCCGGTGAGCTCCCGTTTGGAAACCCAGATGTAAAAGCAACCAGCAAGACACACGGATCATCGTGAGCCCACCCCCGCAAATGCGGCTCACGAGGGTCTGTGCCTCGTGCAGATGGTCAGTTTTTGCTGAAGAAGTTACCCATGGATGAAGAGTTTGTTTCAGAAGTGTGATAGTATTGTAAAGAACTTTTGATGCAGGCCAGTTCCAGCTGCAGAAATGTAGCTTTACTCTGACGATCAGAAGAATAACAAAATTCAGCATAGTTTGTTATCACTATAATCAGCAGTCAACCCATTATGTTTGATTGTAAATTGACACGAGAAGGAATTGACATTTGGATTTGTACTGAACAGTTGTGAGCAAGTTAAGGATTTGAATCACGAAGATAATTAGAAGGTTTCTATCTCGTCATTATTATTCTCCGTTTCTATGGTAAATAATCCTTCTGTTTATCTTGAATCCCAGAAAGTATGTAAATAAGCTTCATGGTTGACCATGAGGTGGCAGGAGTCATTTCTTACTCAAGACTTGAACGTATCAATTGATTAGCACAAGCAGACGCACTGAAAACATGAACTAATGTACTTGTTTTCTGTTGGAAGTGCATGATGGTTATGTGTTTCACGCGTCACGGCCTCTCTCAGAGAAAAGTAAGCCAGCTGTCCGCATTGGAGTGATAAATAGACGTTTGAAAATCAGACGCAGGTCAGATTGCACGTGTTTCGACGGGAACTGGATTAAATGCCCGAGGGATGAAAAAAAAATGCGACATCGCATGTTTGTCTGCGCTTTTAATCCACAGTTCGCGTCAAAGGAGTTCAAATTTACGAAGCACATCTGTTGACAGTTGCATTTTATCATAACAAACCTACCCTTTTACTGTCGGTAGCGTATTTTGTCGAAGTGATTCCTGTAGGAATCACTTCGACAAGAAAACCTCACTACCGATAGGTAAAGGGTTAAAGCGCCAACCTAAAATGTCTCCGTTTCTCGTGCTTGTGTGCACTGGAAACTGGATACTATGCAGGTCGGGTTACCGGCAGTGGATTAGTAGAGTTAACTCCGCATAAGCCCTCATCTCGAGGATAATGTGTATTCTACATGTATCTGACGTCAAGGAGGGTGGATTCTCTCCTGATCAACAGCAATGGCTCATTAAAATCTACGCTTATTGCACACCGAAGGGGGCTGGGTTGAGGGACTGGAGGGGGGGGGGGGGGACCTGAATAGATTGCTGTCACTTGGAACTTGATATTTGTTGCGTCATGCGGTCTGTCATATGACGCGCTACCTTATCCCTGTCACTGTTTAGATGGTATGATGTATAGACAGGAGGCGGGTGATGCAAATGAATCGCTTTCCATTTCGCCGATTTTGCGTCATGCGGTCTGTCATATGACGCGCTACCTTATCCCTGTCACTGTTTAGATGGTATGATGTATAGACAGGAGGCGGGTGATGCAAATGAATCGCTTTCCATTTCGCCGATTTTGCGTCATGCGGTCTGTCATATGACGCGCTACCTTATCCCTGTCACTGTTTAGATGGTATGATGTATAGACAGGAGGCGGGTGATGCAAATGAATCGCTTTCCATTTCGCCGATTTAACCTCTTCACTGGACGCTGCATCTGAAATCGTAAATTTAACGTCAAAGGGCCGCAGCCGTCAAAGAAACATGGATACAAAGTAGTTCCAGCAAGACGTATAGATCCTCATGAGCCCCCGCAGATGCGGGGGCTCATGAGGATCTATACCTCTTGCAGTAGGATGGTGTTGAGTTTTTTCTCAGTGAAGATGATGCGCATGCGTTTTGAACGATGCAGGTCTGCTAAGCCTACAGAATTGTGGACTTCGAAAAACCTGAGGACTCTTCCGTATGTTGGAACATGCTGCTTTAATTTTTTTTTTTTTTTTTTTTTTTTTTTAATTCTAGTCGTAGAACGTGCTTCTTTAATCTTCAGATAATTACGCTTTCCAGCCCTGTGTTTGTTTATTGCTTTTATCTGTTGTTCTCAGGGATACAAAGTGTATCCTCCAACGCGCATCGGACGGTTGAGCAGCAGACAACCCGTCCAACAAGAGGCATACATCCTCATGAGCCCCCGCATTTGCGGGGGCTCATGAGGATCTATGCCTCTTGCAGTTGGATGTTGTTGGCGGTGACCGGGCAGTTGAGAGGTTATTGAGAATCTACAGGCCAATTTTGATATTTAGGTGTTATTGTACCGGAAACCAAACAGCGTGGTTAGCGATAATAGTCGTGATAGTACCGCACTCAGAGAGCCGACAGAGGTAACTGCTGGACCAGCTGCGGGCCGGAACGGATATGGATCGACTTTGACGACTCGAAGCTGATGAGCTTTGCCGTCTCGGTTGGTCGTTCCATCGCTTGAAACTGCTCAGTGAAGCACCGTGACAGCTTCCCAAAGTTTGAGTATGGTAGCCGTTTGGGCGTTCATGGTGTGTAACATGTAAAGAAAGTGTGCGTTGTTGAGACTGGCCGAGAAAAAGAGTGACTATTACTGGCACTGACTGATAGATGCAGAGTGAACCATGCGAACGTGTAGCGTGCGGCGAGAGAGATGGAGACTGCCACCACTGATATTAAAAACACATTTGATACGCTGGCTCCACTCGGACACAATCTGAAATAAATGAACGGCATGAATCCCGATGACTGAACCTAGGGAGAGACGGGGGAAAAAGAAGAAGAAAAAGGTCCGATCCACCATCTTGCGCAAGAGGTAGATTTTCATGAGCCCCTAGCGTTGCAGGGGCTCATGAAAATCCGACTATGCCTCTTGCAGGCCAATTGGTCTGAATGACGGATTGCTGTTTGTGGACGGAACTTCGATGATCTCAACCTTTTGTGGAACATAGGATGCCAGTTTTATTAAGAAAAGCAATAGGTTTCTCACGACTCAGTACGCTTGTAGATATAGGGAATATACACACTGTTGAAGTGCACATAGGTATTTATGATTTATAAGCAAATGGACTTACACTTTCATCTTGCTGGGTTTTTTTTTTTTTTTTTTTTTTTTTTCCATGGCCATTGATGGATTTTGCACCGTGTAATGATAGGAAACTGTCAGTGAGCGAGTGTGTGAGCGCACATTCTGGGGCAGTGTCATACATGCACACTCTCTCGTTCTCTTATTTCTTCTTCTTTTTTTTTTTTTTTTCAGTTGAAATAAATTACTCATAAATTACTCATAAATTACTCATTGTTTTGCTATGCTCTAGCTTATCCTTTAAATCATTCGAGGCGCCGCGCATCAATAGCTGCGACAATAGCATGCAACTAAGGCCATCTCACGGCGGAAAAGCTGCGAAAGTGTCGTATAGCGTTGCCGCCGGCAACGCCATACGTCACTTCCGCTGCTGTTGATGCGGGTCCTCTTGAATGAGTTGAGCGCTTTAGTCCCGAAGTCCTACACCAGGAATGGATTGACCATGATAATTCAAGGCTAGTGTCAGATTGGCTTGGCGCCTTCAGGCGCCAAGCCAATCTGGCACTAACCTTGAATTATCATGGTCAATCCATCTATTGCAACTGGTACATAGTCGTTAGGTAACACCTCCAAAATTTGATTATGGGAGGAGGGGGGGGGGGGGAAGGGGGAGGTTATCAAGAGAGAGAGAGAGAGAGGGGGGGGGGGGGGAGTAGTAGTCTAAACTGTCTTTGTGTCTCCGGATCAGTTCTTCTCAATCACATGCTGGGTTCATTTTAGTTTAGTGTCGGTCGCGAGAAAAGTGTACAGAATAGTGCTTTCCAAACACACACACACACACACACACACACACACACACACACACACACACACACACACACACACACACAAATCCAGTATATGTTGTATTTGTGAAGATCGCTGTTATCATGAACATTTTCCAGTACGAATTGTAAAGGTCGTCGTTATAGCCTAGGTGCACTAGAGGCGAGTACAATGATGGATTGGGGACAAGATACACAGGTGGTCTAAGCGTGCGCCAATATTGCGACGGCAGATACCATCGCTGTCACTTCAACTCGTTTATAAATATTTACAGTCGGTTTTACTGTCAGACGAACTTCGTAGAAGAAAATATGATTGTGTCATAAACTGTGCGGGGAAACTGGAGAGAGAGAGAGAGAGAGAGAGAGAGAGAGAGAGAGAGAGAGAGAGAGAGAGAGAGAGACTGTTGGCTTTATCACTGATAATTTAGGGTCATGCACAGCACCCATAGATATTTTGTTTTTCATTAGAGCACATCCGTTGAAGAGCATAAAAAGTGTATTCTGTTCTTTTTATAAAGTGCAGGAATTTTTGTTTGTTTTCTTCTTTTGTTTTCTTTAAAATTAACCCATTTGACCCCACGACCGCATTTCCCAAATTTTGGGAGGCGTTACCTAACGACTAGATACCAGTTCCAGGAGTTGGATTGACCATGATATTTCAAGGGTAGTGCCAGATTACCATAGCGCCTAATTTGGCACTACCCTTGAATTATCATGGTCAAGCAAACTCCTGCTGTGGGGCGTCGGGGCTAAATGGGTTAATGTAAGCCCCACCTCCCCTTCCCCCCCCCCCCTAAACACGCACACACGTTGTAAATATTGCAAAATAACGACTTCCACCTCAGTTCTTTTCAGATTTGAACACGTTCCGGAAGTGATGCGTCTCTCTCTGTTCTCTGAGGATTCAATTTATTCTCTGACAGTCGGTAGCCTGCATCGTTTATTTCCAAAACGCGCAGATTTTCAGGAACCCTAGCAACTGCAGGTGCTCGTGAGAATCTGTGAGCTTTGCTGTTAAAAATCGTGCCATTTAGTTTTTGTACCAACCCTTCTCCTCCGTAGACTGGGGCAGTTGTAGGGATAGCATAGACCGCAATTCCTCTACAAAATGCATTGTTGTTGGTATCTACCATAAGGCTGTTAAGTATAGATGACAAACTTGCATTTTTACAAAATCTTCGGTTGTATGTCTGATGAAGACAAGGGCACCTTCTTTCTTCTTTTTTTTTTAAATAAATTTTGTTTGTTTATTTAACTAACATCTGTGCTCCTCAAAGAAAGGAAGTTTACGGGTTTACATTTATGTCTATGATTGCGAAGGACTGTCAGGTGTGTGTTGGCCGGGAGGGAGGGGACATCGATTTTGTCCTCAGCCATTACCAATCATCGGCAAGAGGAATAGATTCTCATGAGCCCCTGCAAACGCAGGGGCTCATGAGAATCTATGTCTCTTGCTTGCCAAGTTTGGCCTCATCACATCCTCAGTTTGCGGCTGTCATCAGGATTTAAGTGTGCGACTCGTCACATCCCGCTGTTTCCTGACCTGTTAGGGGAGGACCATCGATTTTTGTGTTTTTATTTATTGCGACGTCTCTCCGCTCGAGTTTCCGTTTAGTTTCCGGATGCGTTTTTTGATGCACACTGTTCGGCAGACGACAGTGACATTGAAAGGAAATGAGTGAAGAAGTATTCACGCTGAAAAAAAAAAAAGACTGACGCCCGGTTGAAATAATTGCAGACGTTGTGAAATTTGCATAACATGTTGACGCAGAATTTACAAAATGTGGGAGGTTGCAAGTAAAAATGTCACTGCTTCAAACATACGGACGGCATTACTTGTTTCATTCTGTATTTTGTTTTTCTTGTGATTTTGTTATGTCTGCCATGTACAGCCGCTGGGATCCCACAGAGAGAGAGAGAGAGAGAGAGAGAGAGAGAGAGAGAGAGAGAGAGAGAGAGAGAGAGAGAGAGAGAGAGAGAGAGAGAGAGAGAACTCAGAAAAAAAATATTGTGAGCCTCCGGCCTGTACTGAGACACAAAAACAAAATTAATACATATTTGACATAATTACTAAACACACACCAAAAGGTCTTAATGTAACCTGTTTGTTTTAGCATACATGTACTTTAACACCAGCAAACTGTTCTGTAATCTACTATAAACTACTTTTTGTTTTAGCATACATGTACTTAACACCAGCAAACTGTTCTGTAGACTGCTTAAGTATAGCTGAAACCCTCCTGGTTTCATGGCATAATGTCCCCCACCCGGGTCTGCCCTGGGGGACTTGGGTGGGGTTAACTACTTTTTAGTTCTCAGGGTCACCCTGGTCAGCCCCACAGGGTGGGTTTTCCCCTCTAATCTGGGGCATGTGTTTCTGTCTACCCTTGGTTCATTCACCTGGATTTTCCTTTCTTAAACTCTCTTTACTGTCTGCGCTGCCTGTAGCTCTTGATATTGGATGTGTTGTTAAATGGTCTTAGCTTTATTTAGGCCTCGTGTCGTAGGTTTATTTAACGTATTGGACCGGCTGGCGACATACATTCAATATTCTGTTTAGTTTTTTTTTCACAAGCAGTGCAGGCACGTCCTGAGAAAGTCTTGTTGCTGTCGGGACGTTAAGCAATGTACAATCAATCAGTCAATTCATGGCATAATGAATGAACATTGTAGGCGGGGAAGTGGCGCAGTGGTTAAGGCGTCTGCCTCTAATGCCAAAGGTGCGAGGTTCGATACCTGGTTTCGGCGTTGGATTTTTCTTCTCTGGTGTCACCGTCTGGGCAGTGGGCAGATGTTCACATCTGCACGGGACATAGACGACCCCGGCCCCCACGAGTCCCCTGCTGCCTTGCAGGCCTGGCCGCTTGGCTGCGGAAAGGCTAAGGGAGGAAACCCCTGACATCAAAGCCCCCGTGTCTCCGGGGAAGGCTTTTGAGCCAGAGACTAAGACAAGGACAGTCTGATATAAAACCTACGACCCGAGGACCTCGATGCCACCGTCCCAGCTTGCTAGGCCATGGCAAACGAACCAAGGGTTTAAAGGGTGGGGCCAGTACTGCGCACACTGCACTCCACCAAAAAGCTCCACCGCGCAGGCTTTAGGAAACGCCCACGGACTTTTTAGGAATGAACATTGCTATATTTCGAATAGCAGAGAGAGAGGAAGGGGCACTGTTTTACACTGATGGTCTCCTTCGATTCTCTGCCGCTGATGAGCAGTAGCAAATCGAGGAAGACAACCAGTATGGCATTATCATTATGCATCACACAAATGAATCGACCTTCACAGGCGCCAATCTAAGTCACCCTACCTTTGACCTCAGCTGTCATGAGTACCTCGGAGTCTTCAGCTATCCCGTACCGTTTGCGGGAGTACTTCCCACATAGCAGGGCCGGATCACTTACATGTTTGGGGTGGGGGGGGGGGGGAGGGCAAACAATTTTGGAGAAATTAACCACCTAAAACAGACACGTAAAGCAGAGTTTTGACTGTTTTGAGTATGGCTTTATTTTGGTTTTTTTTCTCACCAAGGTGAGCAAAGATCATCCTTCAGTGTATCAAGTTTTATGTTGTAGTTTTTATGGGGGAAGGGGGGTGGGGGGGCATTCCCCCCCCCCCATGGATCCGGCCCTGCATAGACCCTCTCGCGGTGTACACCACAAGTACACATTTATTCAAATGAGATGCCTTGCGTGGACATGTAGTCATACGAGTCGAATAGCCAGGTCCTTCCATCTGCAAGAGAAGTAGCAAAGGAAGTCTTACAGTCTGGTGGCATCTTTTGCCCTGCCAGCAAGGATGGACTCAAGGAGCGCAATAACCTACGATTGGTTGGATCGGCTGTTCCTTTCTCGCCCTAGGCGGTAATTAGTCTCCCTTTAATATCGATCTCCTGGTATTTACCGCCCTTTAATTTCGTGTCACTTCCCCTTTGATGCTCTCGGGCAGTGTGAGCTATTACGCTTGCGTCGTGTGGTACCCTGCGAGTCGCATAAAAAGGACAGATAATAATTTGTGTAGATTGCTTTCAAGCTATAGACAGATCAATCCATATAATCAGCTTTATTTTTTTGTGAAGATTCCTCGTCATATATTCGCGAACAATCTCAATTATCGGTCTGTTAGACTATGGCGCAGGGCTGTTAGTGATCAGAATAATTTATTGTTTGTTGCCATCACACTAATTAGTCCGGATTTCTTCAAGCATTTTGAGGCTGACATGCTATCGGAGCCGTCATTTGTTTCATTCTTCAGTCTTTGAGTTACACTAGTAGCAGAATGTAATGTTTGTGGCATGTTTAGTTGTTCCCAGGCCCCCCAAAAGTTTGTGAAATACACAACTAAGGATGCCAGAAACACTAACAGGGGTTGCAGTCGAAAGTATTGTGACCCCAGGGGTCAGTTACACGAACGAGTTTAAATTATGCACAAGTCGCTAAGAAAGGTGTTCCACTATAGCAGAGCACCATATTTAGTGGCTTGCGCCTGATCTAAGCTCGCTCGTGCAACTGAGGCCAGATCATCTGGACCATTTTTGGTTTGCTATCCATACTGAGTGACGCCCAACGTCCCCATGTCAGACTTTCTGGTGTTGCAAATTAATATGAATCCAGTCAAAGCATGCATTCATAATAAGTTGCCCCTGCAGTTTGCTTTGGCCCGTGAGGATCTATGCCTTTAGTTAATGGTCATAGTTCGTCCGGAGTATCTGACAGTTACATGGTGCATTCAGATACGCCCAGAGTTGCATGAGTGAGCGTTAAGTTCTGCGCACGTCCCAACGCAAGGGTAAACTTCCTACGCAGGCCACTTGGCAAGGAAGGTTCTCCGCTACAGAGGAGCACTTTCTGTCTTTAACTCATTGTACCCCATGACCGAAATCCCCAAATTTTGCCGTTGTCCTCTGAAGACTGCATTGCAGTACTGAACACAGATCGACCATAAAAGTTCGAGGGTGATGCCAGAATAGCTTGGCGCCCATAGGCGCCAAGCTATTCTGGCATCACCCTTGAACTATCATGGTCGATCCATATCTTGCTGTGGTGTGTCTGGAGTAGAATGACTAAGCACTAAACGTCCCATATGGACTGGTTGGGTTTGAGCGTCCGTCCGTCCGTCCAGTTATTACGTCATACACTGGTTGTTTCCCTCGATTCCCTGCGCTGATAAGCGCAGCGAATACAGGGAGACAACCAGCGTGCACTGTCACGGCTTTACCACACTCACGCAGCTGTCGTGGAGCTGTACACCGCACGTCACCGTCGTGTGTAAACAAAGTCTTGTTTGTACATGTCTCTGCCGTCAGGATAAATGCACATGTAGCTGTCAGTCATTAGTACTGGCTGTGCTGGACTAAGAGATAATAGACATGACACCATTGCAGCGTCAGTGCAGTGAGTGTGGACTGAACGTCATATCAGTTCACTGACTACTGACTTAACCCATTCAGCCCTGGCGCACTACAGCAGGACTGAGATGGGGTCGGGTCGACCAAAGAAGTACCCAACGGAGAAAGAAACACGCTTAGAAAAGACGGGTACAACACAATTATTAATATTTCGGGTAAATACCCTTTGTCAAAATAGACAAACAAACAGAGAGATTAGCCGCTACTTATCTTCATTGGCAGAAGGAATGTGGCAACACTAGTCGGGTCGACCAAGATAATTCAAGGGTAGTGGCAACACTAGTCAATTCGACCAAGATAATTCAAGGGTAGTGCCAGCTTAGCTTGGCCCCTGTCGGCGCCAAGTTAATCTGGCACTTTCCTTGAATTATGGTCGATCCATCTCCTGCAACAGGTGCATAGTCTTTAGATGAGGCCTCCAAAAATTGGGAAATACGTGCGCCGAGCTGGATGAGTAAAAGAACATTGGTGTCATTTTTAAGAGTCGGCAAGCGATTCCGTTGGACCGACTGTGAGGAGATATATGCTTTCGGAAATTTTTGTCTGATCCAAACCGCGAAAAAACTATTCTTTGTTTCAGGTGCTTTTTTTTTTTTTTTTTTTTCCTTTCCGATTCCTTGATATTCTTCAGCGGCGCCATGTCTTTGTCTGTTTAACCCGTTCAGTGCCGAGAAAAATCAAACGCTGCCCAACTGCAAAAGGTGTACATCCTCAAGAGCCCCATAATTTGCGGGAGGGGGGGGGGGGGGTTGTGAGGATCTATGGTTCTTGCTAAGACCACTTTGCCTGTGGAATCTAGGGCTTTTTGTCTTGAATTAGCAAAGATCGCAGACACACAGTCTGCGTCAGCTGGTACTGTACGGGTTAACCCATTCAGCCCTGACGCACTACAGCAGGAGGTGGGTCGACCATGATAATTCAAGGGTAGTGCCAAGCTAATCTGGAATTATCATGGTCGACCCATCTCCTGCAACAGGTACGTAGTCGTTAGATGACGCCTCCAAAAATTGAGAAATACGTGCGTCCGGCTGAACGAGTTAATGTTTTCAATGTCTTTCGTCCAATGTATAACCCTGTTTCCTCAGTGGAACCTAAATCGGGAGCCTGTCCAGTCTTCTATCCACAATTCAGGTTTTTTTTTTTCTCTCTCCGTAATCTTTGGAACTTGTAAGGTAATCGATAGTCTGCGCCGGGAAAGAAGGCATCCTTGTTTTGGTTTGAGGCGTTGTGGAACCTTATAAGCTCGGTTAGTCAGCTTTTCGGCTAATCTGCCTTCCGGTCTAATGCCTGGCTCATGCCAGAACTCTGTGAGCGAACGACATCCACTGCAAAGTGGCATAGATCTGTATGCTCTTCACAAACAATGGTCTCATGAAAAGCTGTCTCTATAGGCATTTGCATCGGTGTTTTTCACTGAATCGGTATCTTTTGTGTTTGATTTATGATTTTCTGACTGACGCACGCAGCTTCCATAAATGCTCAAAGAAATGAACTCGTTTGCATTACATCTGGCGGAGAGGCCATTGGGGTTTCTGTATAAGACTGTGTTCGTTTGTTGACTTCGTGGAGGTATTGTTCATATTTTGCAGCAAAATACAATGCTAATCGTCGTGAACGGATCGATTAGAATATTTCAAAGGTAGTGCCTGGTATCATTCCAGGCACCAAGCTGATCAGCCTTGATTTGTATTCTCAGTTCCAGGCACCAAGCTGATCAGCCTTGATTTGTATTCTCAGTTCCAGGCACCAAGCTGATTAGCCTTGATTTGTATTCTCAGTTCCAGGCACCAAGCTGATCAGCCTTGATTTGTATTCTCAGTTCCAGACACCAAGCTGATCAGCCTTGATTTGTATTCTCAGTTCCAGGCACCAAGCTGATCAGCCTTGATTTGTATTCTCAGTTCCAGGCACCAAGCTGATCAGCCTTGATTTGTATTCTCAGTTCCAGGCACCAAGCTGATCAGCCTTGATTTGTATTCTCAGTTCCAGGCACCAAGCTGATCAGCCTTGATTTGTATTCTCAGTTCCAGGCACCAAGCTGATCAGCCTTGATTTGTATTCTCAGTTCCAGGCACCAAGCTGATCAGCCTTGATTTGTATTCTCAGTTCAATCCGTTTCGCGCAGTTGGCGCTTAACTGCTTCAACCCTACGCACGTATTTCCCAAATTTTGGAGGCATCATCTAACGACTATGCACCTGTTGCAGGAGATAGATCGACCATGATAATTCAAGGGTAGTGCCAGATTAGCTTGGCGCCGACAGGTGCCAAGCTAATCTGGCACTACTTTTGAATTATCATGGTCGATCCATCTCCTACTGTAGTGCGTCAGGGCTGAATTTGTTAAAGACCGAATAGGTGGTATCAGAGACCCCTCGGTTGGTTGTGTGCCAGAGCAGAGGAAAGCGAAAGTAAGCCCCCTATACAGTCCCTCAGTTAGCCCCTTTCACCTTAAAGGACATAGAATGTAATGATATAATCTGTACCTCCTTTGGGCAGAGAAAGGCCTAAATTACGTCTGCAGATTGAGCAAGTCATCCGGGTTTTAGTCTTCTGTGACCGCCTAGGTAACGGTTCTGTTACAGTTGCAGACGATGTAACCGACCGAGAGAAAGAAGTCTGCACACGCTCTATGGCACACACGCAAGTCTTGCAGTTGCATTTGCGCGCTCACCCATTTGTACCATATGCAAGAGGCACAGATTCTCATGAGCCCCTGCATCCGCAGGGGCTTATGAGAATCTATGCCTCTTGCTGGCGGTTGTGTACCTGATTTACTTAAATTTGTCTTTGACGGCGGAAGGCATGGTGGGTTCAGAAGGGTGGCTGTGAGCTCGATCATGTAACAGGTCACAGAAACCAGGTAGAAACTTCCCCCACTTCATTTGCAGGCGCCAGTTTTGTTGGGATACACGTGTCCCGCCAGCATTTTACAGGAGGAAAGGTTTTGAGTCGTCCTACCGCGTGCTGGGATACACGAATGCGACCAAAGACATGTGACTACAAATTGTACTTAAGAGACACAGTGTGTTGGATGCGTTTGTCTGCTAAAGACCTAACATAAATGCGTTGCTGACAGTGAGTGAAAGGAAACAAATGTGGATGCGCTGCCTTCCTGTTTTACATATATAAACGTGGCTACTTACATTAAAAAAAAAAAAAAATACTCATGCTAGAAAGATTTAGATCTGGGGATCAGGCCGCTTTTAGAATTGTAAGGAAAGAAGCTTACGTGTTCGGCGCTGCTTTCTCGTTGGAAATTATTTGGGCACGCGCCGCGCTTATCGTCAGTTTTAACAAGTTATCTGGAGAATCTGCGCTTTGTGCCAACTGCAGCATTCGTTTGCTTTACCTGGCGTGCCGGGAATTGGAATAGACAGTTGGTTTGTTAAATTGTGCGTTTTCTGCTGTGAATCACTGACTGCTCACTTGGGTTTTTTGGGGTGATCTTTCACCAAGATAAACTATGTGCAGAGGATTTCTTATCAGGGAATTCCGAAGACCTCAAGCGGTAAATTCAGATTCATAATGGTGCTGTGATTGTAAAAGAGAGGAAATATGTACTGTAGACTCCAATATATACATCGCGAAACATTCGTGTTTCTTGACTATATAGCATGTGTTTCTGTGCTTCTGGCGCAGTTTGCCAGTTCATGAAGAGCTTGTAAGGATCTTGTACAAGTTACTACTACAACTCCTCAACAAGGACAAGACTGACTTCGTTACGCCTGACTTCATGGTTCCTTCAATAACAAGCGTTTTCGAAAAAATTGCTAGAGTTTAACGAGCGGGAAATTTCGTGTATTTATTTTGTGGTGATTAAAGAGCCGGTTTGCAGAATTGAAGTACACCACTGCCGTCATTTGGAGAGTATAGTTTAAATCGCTCAACAAACTTGACTTTTTAACTTTGTTATTGTATTTGAAGAATGCACGTGGGAAACACTTTGTGACAAAAGATTGTATGAGTTCGATGGACACTAAATTAATATTGTTTGAGAAATGTGGACTGTCTTACCCATTGACGAATTCTGAATATGTTTTGTGTTTATTTTTAAACATTTAAAAGACATGGCGACGTCAGATTTCCATGTTCATCTTACGCCGTGGCATCTGTCTTGCGATCCAGTAAGTATAGGAATCTGTCTTTTCCATCTCCTTATATGCAGCACTTACTATTTGCAAGAGACATAGAATTATGAGAGCTTATGAGAATCTACTATGCCTCTTGCAAGAGGCATAGATTCTCATAAGCACTCATAATTAACGTGAGTTGTTTTTGTTTGTTTGTTGTTTGTTTTTTTGATGACGCTTGAGACAGTTTTGATTTTAGTCACGAACACGTTTGGCTTTTAGACCAGGAGAGAGCCTTTTCAAAGAAGACCATACAACGTCTGGGTCGACTTTGTACCGAAGTGCCTTGAACGCACGTGTTATTAACCGGGACACCATATGTTTCACCAGACCGTGGGGTAGGTATGCAGGGTCTTTTCCGTCACTCTCCTTTGGTGTTTACGCTGTTTAGTTCTTGATGCGTGCAGTGCGACACTGTCGCATTCTTCAGCCTCGTGAATATGGATTGGAAGAAAGAAAGAAGAGTAAGCGTGGGTCCCTTCCTGATTTTGTTTTTTAAGAAGAGGAGGGACCTGGGGCGGGGTATCCTTTCGTTATTTTTTATTATTGGAAGGTCAGATTATAAGTTTGATAATTGTTTGTTGACCTCCAGCTGTGAACCATCCTCACACATTCCACATTATTCCGGTAGACCCCCGCAGTTTTTATCAGAGCAGTTTAACCATTCAGCGTGCATAATTATTATTCTTTAACGCGGCAATGATTCCATTCATGTGTAATACTTTTAACCCTTTAGCTGTCCATAGCGCTTTTTGTCGAGGTGATTCTGACGACAAGCACTATGAACAGCCGAAGGGTTTGAGGAGACGAGGGTCCGTTGTACTCTATACGAAAATCATTCAAACCTAGTCAGCACCTCATCGAGACCTTGGCATCTCCGTAGAGTCACAAGTACCATTACAGTCGAAAGGACAAATGAGAATCTGTGCATCTTGCTGATAAAGATTTTCTAAAGCCTGTCGTTAAATTGAGGGTGTTATTTCGGGGAGTACGTTCAGCTCACGGCAGTCTGTTCCGCCCAAGATCTCCACGAAGCGAAACATTGCCACAGCTCAAATGTTGAGTAGACTGGGAGAACTAGTTTAACTCATTCAGCCCGGCGCACGTATTTCCCAAATTTTGGAGGCGTCATCTAATGACTATGCACCTGTTGCAGGAGATGGATCGATCATGATAATTCAAGGGTAGTGCCAGATTAGCTTGGCCCCTGTCGGCGCCAAGCTAATCTGGCACTACCCTTGAATTATCATGGTCGACCCATCTCCTGCTGTAGTGCGTCAGGGCTGAATGAGTTAAAACAAACTGGAGGAAATGTGCTTGAAACAAATAGGTCAACTGATCAGTCGAGGTGCCAAACTTCAGTCAACAAGGCCTTTTTTTCCCCTTCTTTTTTTTAACTTTCAGACACGAACTCTCAAACCACCTACTTAGGGGTCTGTAGCGTTTCTTGTTTGCATGATTTCTTCAACTCTGTAAGTGTCTGGAGTAGTTTTTGTGGACGTGATTCCTTCAGGCCACAAGAACGCCTTCAGGGAGCTGTGATAGCAGAATCCTTCAGGAATAACGGCCACAAGAACTACTCCAGGCAGCTGTGATAGTAGAGAAGGAATATAACGTTCCTGCAAAGTACAGGTCACACTGGTTTAACCCACTGATCTCTAAGTCCGTGAAGAGCTGTAAATAGTGGGTGGGAAATTTGGGGGCCATAAATAATAGGTTTACGTCTCCTTAGCAGTCAATCCATTATCAAGTCTGGGCGAGCGACGTGCGCCTGTATGTGTGTGCGAGCGTGTGTAATCTTTTGCATAAGAGCTCGTGCGTCATGAGCGGTCCTTGTCAACCTGTTTAGACCAAACGTGTTTAGTTGACGGCTGGATTAAAGTAACATTACGCATAAATCTGAAGACACGTTTTTGCATCGTTTGTGTTATGTCTTGTCGACACACCTAATGATTTTAAACAGCAGTTTGGACACGCAGCAAAAGCACATGCGTAATCGCACTTATTTATTCTGTGCAGCCGTTAGTGTTTCAAACTATTTTTAGCTGTTTCTCGTACTGATAACACTGTATTTATAGAACGGAGTGGAGTCATTGTCAGGTTACTTGATATTAAGACGACGTGTGCTGAACTGGATTCTCCTGTGTCTAAATGAACCATAACTGTGTAGCATTTCGTAACCGTTTGTTACAGAAGTGTATCTTTGAACATTTACCGCGGTAGTGGGCCTTTAACTCACTCTGCCCGCGACACACCACAGCACGATATGGCTCGACCATGATAGTTTAAAGGTGGTGGCAGAATAGCTTGGCGCCTATAGGCTATTCTGCCACAACCCTTGAACTATCATGGTCGATCTGTCCCCTGAATTGTAATGTCCTCAGAGGATAACTCCAAAATGTGAGTTTTTCGTACCTCGGGCACAGTGAGTTAAATTCTCCAGTCCAATGCAATCCATTCATTCAAGGCGCCCTACGGCATTTTTGCAGCTATTGACGTGGGGCTCCTAGGTGAATTAGTTAAAGTGTGCGTGGTGTAAAATTCGTGGTAACAAGTCGTTGATTCCTTGGTGCCGCTTTATGGAACACATTGCCAATAAAATTGGTGCTAATTAATTGCGTCCCAGAAGGCGGCACCAGGAGAATGTTAGACTTGTTATGAAAAAGCTGTCAGTCTAGAAAGTGTTAACTATCGGCATCAGAGGGATAGTGCAGTCGCCGTCACGGTAATGATCTGCCGTCTGGCGTCGCCTTTTGACGTCTCATACGTCTGGTTGAAAAGTCGCAAACACTGAGTCGTTATGTGTCTGTGAGCGAAGTAGAGACAATGAACATATCAGAGTAGAACATTTCTAACAGATTGCGCTTGACAAGCTAATAGACGTCTCATATGTCTGGTTGAAAAGTCGCAAACAGTCGTTATGTGTCTGTGAGCGAAGTAGAGACAGTGAACATAATCAGAGTAGAACATTTTCGAACAGATTGCGCTTGGCAAGCTAATAGAAATTTGAGGCAATTCATTTTTGACAGAAAAGACAAAAAATGCTCATACGTCACAAACATAACCCATTCAGCCCTGACGCACTACAGCAGGAGATGGATCGACCATGATAATTCAAGGGTAGTGCCAGATTAGCTTGGCGCCTGTCGGCGCCAAGCTAATCTGGCACTGCCCTTGAATTATTATGGTCGATCCATCTCCTGCAACTGGCGCATAGTCATTAGATGATGCCTCCAAAATTTGGAGAAATACGGCCGTCGGGCTGAATGAGTTGAGTAGGCTCATGGACATTAAAAAACATTCTAGGTCTGTGGTATTCCGCTCTGTTCTTGTTTGTTCTTTCTTCTTTTCTTATTTCCTTCATGCGCGCTTAAATAAATAAATAAATCAGCGCATTAAATAGGCGCATACCCAATTGAATATCGGCTCAAAGCGCCGCCGCGAACTGAACCAACAACACGCTCACGTGAATCACGCGCATTCATTCATACACTCTACATAAACACAGAACATTCACGTGGTGCTAAGGGCAAGCTCGAGCAAGCTACTGACGTTTTGGGAAATTCAAGTCGTTTTATATTTTGAAATTTGGTAAGTGGGCTGAAACTGGTACCAAAATCGTGGGGGAGGAAGAGCCGGAGTCCCCGGAGAAAGAACCCCCGACGGTCCGCCCGAATTAACAGATTGGTCATTCCACCATTTGGTCTGGGCTGTGACAGAACGTTATCGCGTTTAGTTGCTACCACTTTGTCTCTCGCTCTCTAATCCGGGCGGTAACCCGGGCTTTCGTTTGTTTACTTGATGATTTCGGAATGGAAGGGGGCCGAATGGAGGGGGAGGGGGGGGGGGGAGGGGGCCGAGGGGAGAATTCGATCGATAGGAACTTTGACAAGGAGATAGTAACGTGTCGTTTTATCGGGCTTAGCACGCAAAAGACTGTCGGCCGCAGTGGGCCGGCGCACAGTCGTTCGCGGGCCCACTTCGGCCATATAGTAGTCATTTGCGTGCTGAGTAGCCATTTTATTTCATCATGTCCAGGCAGTGCCTTGCATCTGCAGACAGCATGGAGTCTGATGAGCCTCTCGATTAAAAAATGCAAGAGGCATAGATTTTCACTATGTCTTTTGTCTGTGCCTCTTACTCGCAGAGATTGTCCTCGGATTGAGGGAGTGGTGAAGTTTACTGTGCCGCTCTGCAGTTCTCTCTTTTTATGGGATGGGAGTGCACAAGGTGTTCGATCATTTTTAACCCATTCAACCCTGACGCACTACAGCAGGAGATGGGTCTACCATGATAATTCAAGGGTAGTGCCAGATTAGCTTGGCGCCTGTCGGCGCCAAGCAAATCTGGCACTGCTCTTTAATTATCATGGTCTATCCATCTCCTGCAACTGATGCAGTCATTATATGACGCCTCCAAAATTTGGGAAATACGGCCGTCGGGCTAAATGAGTTATGAGTCATGGGCTGGGCGGCTTTACGCGTCTTACCAGAAGGTGAGCTGCCTGCTGATTCTGCTTGTATTTGTGTTGATACAATGTGCATGCATTAAGTTCGAGTTTGCTTGTTTGTGTGCGTGCGTGCATTTATACGACAGTGGCTTAGGAACCGGAGGGGCAGCCCCCCCCCCCCCTCCCCCCGTAATATTTGTAGAGAAAAATTATTTAACCACAAACACACAAAAAGATTTTACTTTTCGAATTTATTTTGTAGATAAAACAATTCGGAAGGAAGAATCAGAAGATTTGAATGTATCCACAGTCGCACCACTTTGGACACCCCCCCCCCCCCTCACCGGGAGGGGGGGGGAGGGGGGGGGGGCCGAAGTGGTGCGACAGTACAAATGATACAAGAGGCCGTTCCCCCTGTTGTTTTGATTTTGGAGACTAGAAAGTAACATGTGAGGCATGCTGGACCCTCCCAGTCTCAGTCTGCGAGACGTCCAGCTCTTTACTTTCTGTACAGCGGACATGCATAATGGGAATTCGAAATTCGTAAATAGTCAGCCTGAAAGTTAAACAGAGCTGCTTTTCGTTTAGTAAGAAAACACGTGAAGTAGTGACGTACCCTGATACTCCTGGAGTCTCTAGAACCTTGACGCTATCAGTATCACCCCCCCCCCCCCCCCCCCATCCCTCATAACTTACAACATTCGTCTGTCCGGCGCCACCCAGTAAATAAATGACATCGAGCCGACGTCGGCCCGAGGACCTTTGCTTAATGAGTCCCCTTCTGCACTGCTCCGCATTTCATTGGCAGTAATCAAATAGTCTTTCACTTTGCCTGTTCAATATTTCCAGTCTGAAAGCCCTTCCCCTCCTGATCAGCAGACATTAATGAAAGCCGCCCGTGAGAGGAAATGATATAGATGCTGATTAGCCGAGGGCCTGTAGGGATCATGAGAACGTATGTCTGTTGCATATATGTAGGAATAATGGCAGAAGGCGTTTGCAGGGGCTTATGGGAAGATGTCTCTTTCAGCTAAATTAGAGGGAAGGGGGAGATTCTGTGACTGTGATAGAGGACGAAATGAAGGACTCGTATTGTCCAGTGCGCGGGATGGAGGTGCGATTAAATCGAAGTCATTGCCTCCGCCTAAAAAGTCTACAATTCTGCGGTGAAGACTTCTCTATCTGTGCAATAAGCATAGAGCTATTTGTAAGAGGCACATACTTACGAGCTGCCGCACCCTGAACGCATTACAATCCAAAAGATGGGACGCAAATGCGGCGGCAGGCATGGATACTCACTAGCCGCCTCATGTGCGTCCGTCTTTTGGGCTGCAATGCGTTCAGACGCATCGCAGCTCAAAAGACTGACGCAAATGCGGCGGCTACTGAGTATCTATGCGTCTTACCAATAACTACAGATAGAGAAAATCAGCTGGTGAGACTTGGTCCCGAGGGCGCTACTTTTCGCCTTTCGAAACCGATGGATGCCTCCTAAAATTCTGTCCAACTCCCAACTGCAGCTGTGTTCCTCAGAGAAGAGGTCAATTGTCAGACTACGAATGTCTGCACCGCTGTGCCAGAACATTCTAACGTCTTTTGACGTCAAGGTATGGGGAGATGAGATGGGCGGAAGGAGATGGTGGGGGGGGGGGGGGGGGGGGAGGTGATGGAGGAGGGGAGAGTATCGATCGCCATGGACATGCGTCACAACACGGCTCAAAGAATCAAACCGACGCTGTGGAAGAGCCTGCCTACGCCAGTGAGCAAAAGGTCCTCGGGGCGAGATTGGCCACTGTGGGCGCGCGCACGGTTTGTGTTCGGGTCGAGAGCGGCCGACGTCCGACGTCTGAGGACTTTTAGTTTACTGCCAGTGTCTGTATTATTACAAGCTGATCTTTTCCACCGCACACTGAACCGTAAACGCCGCATATAAATTTACGTTCGGTCCTTTTGTTAGTTCCTAGGATGGGGGTGGGTGGGGGGGTGGGTGGGGGGAGTCTCTTAGAATGTATCGCTGACCTTTGCAGCTGTCGCCGTCCTTTCGAGGCATTTGTTGTAAGTGTTGCTGTTCTGCTGTTGTCATCCCGCAGTATCAACGTACGGCGTGACCATTGATAACACACAATCAATGCTGTGCGAAAATATAGCGTGGCAAATTACGGACCTAAATATTCATTACGTAAAATTAAATAATTAAAACGTTTACGTGTACTTTATAACATCCCTTTTACGAGCAGTGCGTACGGAAAACACACACACACACACACACACACACACACACACACACACACACACACACACACACACACACACACACACACACACACACACACACACACACACACACACACACACGTTCCTCTCTCTCTCTCTCTCTCTCTCTCTCTCTCTCTCTCTAACACACGCTAGCTCCCTCTCCTCTTTCAAGGAATGCCTCCTCGAGTACTTGTCCGCTGATACATAATCCACCACAAGAATCCGGCGTATGGAACATGTGCTTATCGTAATCAAAGCATGCTGCCGTGTGGTTTGTCCATACTAATAATAATCGCCTAATTACATAATTCATGTTTCTATTATAATCTAAATAATTGTTGCTGCCGTAAGTGAATTTTCACTGTGATTCGAATGATTTGCTTATATATGTTATCATTTGCGCGTGTCTGTGTGTGCGTGCGTGCACGCGCTCGTGTGTATGTGTTTGCGCGCGTTGCGTGTGTGTGTGTATATATATTGTTGTTGGTTTTTTTGGTTTGTTTGTTTGTTTGTTTTGGGGGTTTTGTTTTGTATGACCGAATGGATGAATGAATTTTATTCAATGTCTTTTCATGTTTAATGTCTCCTAATCTTAACTTTTGTGTAAATTGGTACTATTACAATTATTACCCTGTGTTTGTAGAGTAGCAACGGCAAGTATGAATAATGGCACATGTGCTAATTACTTCATCCGTTGAGAAATAAAGTTTCGTTTCGTCTCTCTCTCTCTCTCTCTCTCTCTCTCTCTCTCTCTCTCTCTCTCTCTCTCTCTCTCTCTCTCTCTCTCTCTCTCTCTCTCTCTCTCTCTCTACCAGTCTATCACATTGACTCAAATACTGTCTCCTTTATATCTTCCTATCTCAGGGACAGAACGCAGAAAGTACTGCTAAATGGCAAATATTCCTCTGACGGGTTAGTAACTTGCGGTGTTCCACAGGGGTCTATTCTAGGGCCCTTATTATTTAATCTATTTATAAATGATCTGCCACTGTGCATATCTCATTTAGACGCAAACTGCGATCTGTTCGCAGACGACACGACCATACACACATCTGATAAAGATATCGCAACCATTAATAAGGTACTCCAACAAAGTCTTGATGAAGTAGCAGGCTGGTGCAGTGATAATCACATGATTATTAGTATTCCAAAGACAAAGAGCATGTTAGTTACTACACGTCAGAAACAGCAGCATGGCCTACCACCTTTAACACTCTCCTTAGATAGCCAGCTTTTTGAACAAGTAACTAGGCATCGCTTATTAGGCGTTATAGTGGACAGCCAATTAAGCTGGGAACCGCATACTGACTCTATATGCAAAACAATCTCCAAAAATCTGTTCCTGTTATCAAAACTACGCCATATAGTTGATACTGATATCCGTAAACTCTTTTTCCGTGCCCATATTAAAACGCATTGTGACTACAGTTCTACCTTCTGAGATAGATGCAGCGAAGTTCCCATGAAAAAAGTTAATTCCTTGTATCGTCGGGGCATTAAATGAATACTTCACGGTCCTACTTCGACTGACGAAAAATTAAAATCTCTCAAGTTGCTAACATTGAATAAACAATTTGAATTTAATCGCTGTGTTCAACTGCACAAAATCATGCACGGAAAAGCCCCACCCTATCTAAAAACTCTATTTTCCGACAATAATAGGAAAAACACGAGAAATACATGGGTGGGACTTTTCCGGCTACAGCCGGATTTCCGGATTAATTTTTTTTTTCCCCCACGTAAAAAGTGCCCCAAGACCCTCGCTTCAGGATTCACCTTTTTTTTTCGGTCCCACCCATGGAAATAGTTCGATCCACCTTCCAAAAATTAGATTAGACATCTGTAAAACCAGCCTGTCCTTTTCAGGCGCTAAAGCGTGGAATATTTTACCTCCACACCTGAAATCAATTTGTAAGATTAGCGTCTTCAAAGATCGCCTCTATAAATATTTACTTCAGAAGTAATAGTATGTTCGGCTCCCATATGCTACTATTCATATAGTTAGTGACAAGTTTCCTATTATTTAATAATCTTCTACTGTTGCTGCAGATTATGTTTAGTAATAGTTCGACTGTCTGCATTAACATGTCAGGTTCATACCTATATACATACACACACATATACCTCTCTCTCTCTCTCTCTCTCTCTCTCTCTCTCTCTCTCTCTCTCTCTCTCTCTCTCTCTCTCTCTCTCTTCTTCTTCTTCTTTGTTTCTCGACATAATACGCTTCATGTTTTTAAATTTTTGCTATTTTGTTCTCCCCATCTAGCCTCCAAATTATTTGTTATGTTTTTTTCTAACTTGTTTTTGATAGTACACAAAATATCATACCTACTTATATGTTATATAGTTATGTGCGCACGTACGTGTGTATGTGTATGTACAAAAGTGCGCATGTGCACGAGTACATGTATATGTGTGTCTGTGTGCGTGTGTGTGACGTTTATTATTAGTTAGTTTTTGTTGTTTGGTTGGTATTCCTTTTTTTTAAGTAGCTTAGCAAGGACAGATTGTAAGAAAGGCCTGCGCGCCTAATATCTCAATCCTTGGAAAATAAAGTTTCGTTCGTTCTCTCTCTCTCTTTTCTTTTCTTTCGGGGGGTGGGGGGGGGGGGGGTCTTTTTACTTATATATGTTTTATCTTTTGCTGTATCGTCTGATGTATTTTTTTATGTGTAGAGTAGCAGGGCAGTTTGGAAGATAGGCATTTCTATGCCTAAAACTTTTTATCCTGAATAAAAACGTTTCATCATCATCATCATCATCATCATCTCTCTCTCTCTCTCTCTCTCTCTCTCTCTCTCTCTCTCTCTCTCTCTCTGAAAATAAGGCATGCACGTCTGTTAGAGTGAAAAAGCAGAGCCTTTGTCACACATCACCACCAGTATACATGAAATAAATGCAGGAAATCTGCAGGTGGTGCAGAGTGTGCTTTTCTCATTACGATGCCTTGTGTCTGCTGGAGATGTAGATCCTCATGAACCCTGTAGCTTACCATCGGCTAAAGGCTAAGGACATGGGGTCTCATCTAACCTCTGTAGAAGGCATAGGCCCTCATGCAGCTTTCCACAAGAGGCATAGATTTTCATGGGCCCCTGCTGGGGCGGATCGGTCTGATACGTTTCGTGCTAATAGTAATACTCACAGTTCGTCAAAGGGAGAGAGTTCTGGGGGATTTAGCGTGTGACTGTCTGAGCCACACTTGACTGCGAGAGAGTTTGATTCAACAGACGGTGGAGGAAAGTTTGGCACGTGGCAGATACCTTGACGAGAACTGTGCGTCATATTCATTTCACACATGCCCACAGACTTTTAACCCTTACTGCATGAAATTAATTTGACTATGATAGTTCAAGGGTGGTGCCAGAATAGCTTGGCGCCGAAGGCGCCAAGCGATTCTGGCACCACCCTTGAACAAAAATGGTTGAGCAGTCTCCTAATCTGTAATGTGGCCTTCAAAGGACAATTAGCAAATATTTTTTAAAAAATCAGCTTCAGGATTTTATGGGTTAACATCCTTGCGCATGCGACCACGGGCACTGTCAATATTTTGGCTGCATGCACCAGGGGATGAAAACTGCTCTGCTATATAATATACTTTTATGTGAGCTGAGTGTGTGTGTGGCTTGAGGCTTTGCCAATTGTTTGTGCGTACGCTGCCTGCTTTTACGTTGATAATAAAGCCTGCTAGTGGTCTCAGCGGTCAGTATTACATTTTACTAATGCCAGACGCCTTTTATTCCTCATAGTTAAGGCAGTTGTCTTAACACATTCTACACCAGGACCGAAATCCCCACATTTTGAAGTTGCCCTCTGAAGGACTGTATTACAATTCGAGAGACAGATCTAGCATGATAGTTCAAGGGTGGTGCCAGAATAGCTTGGCGCTTTAGGCGCCAAGCTATTCTGGCACCACCCTTGAACTGTCATGCGCGATCCATGTCTTGGTGAGGTGTGTCGAGGCTGAATGAATTAAACTGCTCAATCCTATATCCCGTTTCTCTAAATCCGGGATGTGTGTGTGTTGTGTGTGTGTGTGTGTGTGTGTGTGTGTGTGTGTGTGTGTGTGTGTGTGTGTGTGTGTGTGTGGACACAAATTACAGGTCAGAATTTTGCTTAGGACTTGCAGAGAACTTGGCCCTTTGTTTGTGTACATGTTCACTCGGTCGACCCACCATATCAGTGTGACGGACCACAGTCATGGTGTCATCAAAGGGGGCTGTATTCGTAGTAGCCAGAATTGGAACTGAATAGAGGAACTGAATAGGTAACGTGGAATAAGCTGTCCGCCCTACCGATGTTAAAATAATGTGTGTGTGTGTGTGTGGGGGGGGGGGGGGGCGGGGCGCTGGTTGGCTGACTGGCTGGTAACGTAACCAGAAGGGCGACTGACGGACCTCGCCATTACATGAGGAACTAGGTTAACCTTATCAGTCCATCCGTTTAGCAGCCCTCGATCGTCTGCAGGGGGCATATATTATCATGATCTCTGGCGGTCTGCAGAGACTCACGAGGATCTATGCTAGTTGTAAAAGCCCAGCCTTAGTTACTAGTTGTATGTCCCAATGCCGCGTTTTCACCAAACTTTGTGGGTGTCACCTTATGATTATGAACCAGTTGCAGGAGATGGAGTGACCATGATAATTCAAGGGTAGTGCCAGATTAGCTTGGCGCCAAATGGCGCCAAGCTAATCTGACACTACCCTTTAATTATCATGGTCGATCCATTATAGTGCGTCAGGGCTACATAGATTAACCCGTTGATAGAAATACCGACATTAATAATAATAATACCGTTATTATATAGGCGCTTTTTCTCAATTTTGGGGAAATCGACTCAAAGCGCCGCGCCTGAAACCCAACACACTCACTCACGAAACAGACACGGATTTACGCCATTAGGACAAACACAGTACAAACACAGTACAAGACAAACGAAGGGCCAGTCAGCTACTGAAGTTACAGAGATTTTTGATCGCTTGTATTTGAAATTTGTAAAGTGGCCTGAGACCGGTACCAAAGTGTGGGGGGTGGGGTGGGGGGTGGAAGAACCGGAGTACCCGGAGAAAGAACCCCCGACGGTCCGCCCGAATTAACGGTGACACTTACCAGAAGAGAAAAGTCCAACGCCGGAACCCGGTATCGAACCTCGCACCTTTGGCATTGGTGGCAGGCGCCTTAACCACTGCGCCACGGACCGCCCCATTAGATTTTGCCCTCTTGTTATTCTGGCACCCACCCTTGAACTATCATTGTCAGTAAGGGAGACAGACTGACAATGATAGTTCAAGGGTGTTGCCAAAACAACTTAACATGAACGTCAACTGCAGCAGCCTTAATTATGATCAAATGTAATGTGCGAGCGGAACCTCCACGCGAAGAATGGGGAAGCTGCACGTTTCGTTCATGTTCTCAGTCCAGATTGAAGAGGTTTTTGAGATTCCAGTATACATACAACTTGACCTGGTTCCTGGGAGCTGAAGTGAAAATATTGACCCAGCAGGTCAGCCAGGCCACATCACGACACGACATGGGGCCACACCTGGCCCGGCCACAGTGGTGAGTCGGTCAAGTTGGCTGGGGGAGTTATTAATCTCATTTTTGATAGGAAACTGCATGTGGCGTGAGAAAGTGGACGGAATCAAGTCACTTGATTTACTTCTAATGTTCCTGTCGTGACGATTTGGGGGTGGAAGAACACTACCAGGTATTAGCGTTTCTTTGTTACATGACTGTGTGAGTGTATTAGCTTGACCTACAACTAAGAGCAGTACATTACGATGTAGCTCTATAATCACCGAGATGGAACTCCGGTATGCAGTGAGCGGAAGTTTATTGTAGCGTTGCGTTCATCCAACTGATTGTCCCCAAACCCGGCCGGACAGGCGTGCATGGCCTGTAGGCACACGGTTTATCGCTGGATGCGTCTAGGATCGATAGAGGTATAAAACCCACTATCGCGCATGATGGATTCTACCCGTATTACTATTAGCGTTACGACTGCTTCGTCCAGCGCTCGTGTTTGCACATGTCCGGGTGGACTCTGAATAAAGAATTCTGACAGAGCACCAGTCAACAGACTTGTATGGCATTACCGTTCCATCAAACACCGATAGAAAGAGGGGGGGGGGGGGGGGTTTGACCATTTGTAGGTTGACATTCTGCCCCGTCCGCCAGACGTTATGAACTTGAGTGTAAATTAACGCGGAAACTATCGCTATCGTTACAGTTTCATTTATTCAGACTTTCACGAGTCCTTTGGGCAAGAAGCATATAGACCCTCATGAGATCCGCGTTTCGTAATCGTTTCCTGCATGTATAAACACGTGTATGTATTCGAGTCCGGCGTAAGCAAGTGGCATAGATCCTCATGAGCCTGCGCATTCGCGCGGGCTTATGAGGATCCATGCCACTTGCAGACCAGAGTCATTTATCTGTAGAGGCGTTATTATATGGGAGTCACTTCACTGTGGGATTGTGCGAAACCGTGAGGGTCTGTGCCACTTACAGACGGAAGAGTACGGCAATAACCCCACTAAGGCCGGTGCTTGGGGCGCATGAGGATCTATGCCGCATGCAAACGGGATCGAGTGTTCAGCAGAAGCCTTACGGCCGTCACCCCCACTAAGTGATGTTTGCCTGGCTTACCTAACACTGGTTGCTGATGTAGGCCCGTAGTCGCGCAGTTAGGGGACTTCTTTGAGGACAAGAAGAAGCCTGATGAGTTCAGCGTACTTGGCGAGGAAAGTATGAAGAAGGTGGGCATTATACAGCCTAGGTACTAACGCGGTGGAGCGAGGAATCAAGTGTTTCGTGGGCTTTCGCTGTTTTGCAGGAGGATAAGTGATTCTTGAAAGTACGTGCACTATTTTTATTACACAATTAGTGATAGTTATCATTGTTTTTTTTTTGGTTTGTTGTCTAAGGTCATCTTTATAATGCCGGGTTTTAATACGTGTTGTAAAAATAAAAAATTTGCGGCAGAGTTGGGCCATACCGACCCCGGACTTACTTGTAGGGATTTTCTAAAGCAGTGCCGAGTTGGTTAATTCTTGTCCAACGTGTTCTTCATGGGTGAGTGTTGGAATGTTTTTGTTCGAAAGACTTTTACAGAGGCGCGCAAAGGCACAGGTGGAGGTTGACATGAGAATGATTTTAACTCATTCAGCCCCGATGCACTGTAGCAGAAGATGGATCGCCCGTGATAATTCAAGGGTAGTGCAGATTAGCTTGAAGCCATCAGGCTAATCTGGCATTGCCCTTGAATGATCATGGTCGATCCATCTTCTGTAACTGGTACACAGTCGCTAGGTGAAACCTTCAAAATGTGGGAAACGTGGCCTTGGGGTTAGAAATGGGTTAACTCATTCGCGGCCAGCCGCATCCGGGTGCGCGGTTTATGCCGCGCATCCGGATGCGGCTGGCCGCGTACGAGTTCATGAACACCTGTGAACACGTAGTGAGGTTGACTCAAGAATAATCTGAAATTTAGTTGACCTCGGTTTGGGTCTGAGACCGAAACCGATGTCAGCTGAAGTTCAAATTATTCTTATGTCAACCTCTCCCTTGTTTTCAAAGGTACGCTCAGAGAGTGCCTCGCAATGGCTCCCAGACGCCTCCGCGCTAGTCGCCTTTTCAAAAACAAGTCAACTGGACACTGATTAGCATGCGCCGATCGTCGGGGGGTCCATTTCCCTAGTGGTCGGCACGTAATTCCTCGCGGGAATCGCCTGTCACGTGGTTCTAGTTAGTGACAAACCCAGTGTTTGAGAGACTTTCAAAGACGGTCTTTAGCATAGAACACAAGGAGTTGCTCCCAGACCAGGTGGCGGTGTGGATAGAAATCTGTACAAGTTTCACTTTGTGTCTGCTTGGGATGCGCAAAGCACAGCCGTTTCCGCCGCTAAAGAACTGTCAGCGAAATACAATATTCGTCCGTAGATGGTGACTGCAACTTTCAGTTTTTCAGCTGGCCTGTCGAACGGTATTATTATTATTATTATTTTCTCTCGCATGAACAATACTACCAACAACAACAACAAAAGTTTTTGTGTTTGGGAATTTTCTGGAGTGCGTCAAAACTGTGGGTATTCTGCAACAAAATTTGGAACCCTTTCACTGCCGAGTATTGGTTTTCACGATCCCACTGCAAGAGACACAGATCCATCATGATCTACGCCTCTTGCTGATACCACTTTGTATCCATGTTTCTTGGACGGCTGAGGTTCTTTGGCGTTGTGTTAAATAAAGGTAGCAGAAACTGCGCCCACCGGCAGTGAATGGATTAATTCTTTCATGGCGTAGTTTGTTTTGGCGTTAGTGTCCAGCAGCTGTTTATTTTATCGCTTTTGATATGTAACACTATGCGCAGTTAATGTTCAGGGAATTTCGAGCAAACAGAGTAATTACAGCAGTGTAATATACTGTACTCTGACCTCGGCGTTAAATTGTGAAGTGTTGTCACCTGACAAAAATGGTGCCGCGTTATTACCAAACAAGCACTGAGAGAGAGGTAATTGCTGGAAATTCCCGACATGGTCAGACTTTCTCCTGTTGCTAGTACGTACTCATGATATGACGCATCGCAGATGTTGTTAATTTCTTGAAATCTTGTGGGAAAACGTTATTGGCTGTATTAATAAAAATAATAATTAATAATTACGGTATGTATAATGCGCTTATCTTATAATAATTATAACTCTAAGCGCGCACTCACAACTCGCGCACGCATGTGCACGCTTTAGACAATGACTCGCGTACCACAAATACATTACGACAATCAGCTTGGGGTTGGGAGTGTGGTGATATAGTGCTAGAACTGTTGAAAGAGGTGAGTTTTGAGTATTGAAATGGGACAATGCCTCTAATTACCAAACAAACACGTAGCGCGGTGTAACGACAGGCAATCCGTTGCATTGTGTTCGCGCCACAGCCTGCTGTTGTGTGTGTAGCCATTGTATACATGCTGAACACATGTAATGTACTTAGTATTGATCTGCTGACCGCCACTCGTTAACCCTATAGCTGTCGGTCGCCGTCTTGGCCGCGATGATTCCTGCAGGACAAAGACCGCTACCGACAGCCAGAGGGTTAACCCCATTCAGCCTTGGCACGACGTGGATCGACCTTGATAGTTTAAGAATAGCTTTGCGCCGAGGATCGACAAAATATAAACCGACCATAATAGTTCAAAGATGGTGCCAGAATAGCTTGGCGCCGAGAGGCGCCAAACTATTCTGGCACCATCTTTGGACTATCATGTGTGATCTGTCTCTTAACATGAAAGCAGTCTTCCGAGCCTCAATAACCTATACTATATTAATTGTGTATACAATTTTTTTTTTTTTTTTTTTTAAACCACCTTATCGTTCCACGAGGGGAAAAACTTGGGCTGGCTCCCCCCCCGGGGGAGACGCGTCACCGTAGCGCAGCGCTACCCGATCTTGCTATTTATATATTTATTTATTTATTATTCGTCAATATTACCTTGTAAGCTTAAGAAAATAAGCTGTCTTCGCAGAATCGTTTGTCGAACGCCTTGTTAGCATGATTCCTGACTTGGAAGACAATGGAGTATATGCGCTTGCTGGGTCAGTCCGTGTGACCTCTCCAGGGCGCAAGCCTGGGCAAAGTGTATGGAGATCCTGGGATGCCCAGGCGTCAAGATCCCCCTCTCGGCCTCGGCGATGTAGTCCAAAGGAATGCTAAGCAGTACGTTTGGCACCAGTTTGGCTGCAGGAGCTGCCAGAACAGTGCATGAACACAGTCAGCTGTCTGCCTTCGGGGCTCCACTCCTGATTTGATGGGTTTACTCCCCCACATTTGGCCGTGTCCCTTAGGTTGCCTTTAAAGGTAGGTTTCACACTACAGTACATATTGAAACACGTCGTGAAAATGCTTTTTCTTTCCTTTTCTGCCTCAGCTTGTAGTTCTAGGCATGAGAAGCACGTCGAAAGTCAGCGGCTTTCCAGCAGAGGCACGTGGTTCCTTTTAGAAACGTCAGCTAATCTTAATCCTAATCCTGTTTGACGTGTATGTGACGGTGACATTTTTTTTACGGCTGCAGTATAACCACTGAAAATACGGCGTGAAGGCTCCGGCCGCCCATTTGGCACCTCGTTAATATTCAAGAGTTTACAAATCAGTCTCAAACAGACCGCAACAGTCCCTGGTCCACTCTCTAGACTAATGGTGTGCGGCATATTAGCTCCTCCCCGACCGAGAAAAGTGAACATGATCCAACTGCAAGAGGCATAAATCTGATCGCAGTTGCGGGGGCTCATGAAGATCTATGCCTCTTGCTGAGACCATTTTGTATCCATGTGCCCTAGACGGTTAGGGTTCGTTGACGTTGAACTAACAAAGATTTCAGAGCACAGTTCGCGTTCTTTGGCGGGGACAAGGCGGTCAAAGAAGAGCGTAACCCCCTGTTTGATCATAATATGATTGTGAGTTCGGGGCTTTGAGGCTTTTCAGGGGAGCTGGGGAGTTCAGGTGGTAGAGCGTTCGACTCTGGTCCAAATAGTCGTGGGTTGCAACCCAGCTGGGGTCAGAATTCGTTCAGACCCGTATTTCGGTGCCCAGTCTTTGAAAACATCTCGATCCGTGGTGGACAAGAGTCGTTAAGCCCTAACTGTTCATGTTTTCTTATTTTGTTTTTGTTGAGGCTTTGTTCATGGCTGCGTTCATTCTGGATTTCGGCGCGAGGCTCTCAACCGTTGGTTGCTGTCGCATAATGCGACGAAAACCTTTAATCAACCCAGCCAACTAACCAAACAACCGAACAGACGAGGCGCTGCGTAATTAGGCACTTTTTATTTTTTATTTTTTTATATACAGTATTTCAGCTACCATCTAGTTTGGATGATAGACGGATAGTCAATAAAACTGTGCCTAATTAACCCCATCAGTGTCAGCCGGATTATGGGTACAAGGCGGTTTTAGCAATAGGCATGGATCCTCATGAGCCCCCGAAACTGCGGGGGCTCATGCGGATCTATACCTTTTGCAGTTGAAACCGAGCCAGGAATATGGGTATTGGCGGTTTTGGCAATAGGCATGGGTCCTTATGAGCCTCCCGCAACTGTACCTCTTGTAGTTGGGGTGATGCTGACATTTTCTCGGCAACGAAGGAGTTAACCCTCTGAACCCCACGGACTGGATTTCCATACTTTTGGAGGCGTTGTCTAACGACTATGTACCAATTATAGGAGATGGATTGATCATGATAATTCAAGGGTAGTGCTAGATGAGCTTGACGCCTGAATTGATCATGATCAATCCATCTCCTGCTGCAGGGTCCCGGGGCTAAATGGCTTAAGCAGCGCCTTGGTGCTGGACGTGAAAGGGTCACTGCCCGATGCTCCCAGGGAGATGGGACACTCATTTCGTTGAGCAGTCTGTTGATTCAGTGTCAACAGAGGGAACAGCCCGTTTTTTTAATGTACCACTTTGTTTGTTGCACCGCAATCGATAGGCCGTCATAATAAACGGGTGCAGGTGGCCGCGGCAGTGTTTATAAACCCGAGTAAACGGCATTGCACCTCTTAATCTACGACAGGCTTAGCTTCGCATAAATCTCGGCAGCTGTGGGAGCTGAACGAGGTACATAGGCCTAACATCTCATTCTTCCTTAGGGGACTTGAGAATCAGGGTTTAGTTGCATGAGCGAGCTTGATCCTGCGCCAGCCACTAAGCAAGGTGCTACGCTGTAGCGGAGCACCTTGCTTAGTGGCTGGCGGGGGACTAAGCTAGCTCACGCAGCAGAGCCCAGCTCCTTGTGCTGGTTAGTGATACCCGTCTCCTAAGCATCTTATACAGGCAGAGGAGGTAACCGAGGTTCAGGTCGATGGCGGTCTTGAAATCAAACATCAAGTCTCCTCCTTACAAAGACTGAAAGCGGCATAGATTCTCATGAGCCGATGAAGGTTCCGGGGCTCATAAGAATCTGTGCCTCCAGCTTGAATGGGAGGTGTCTGCCATGTTCACATCCTCAATCCAAGTCGGAAGGAATAATCGTGGCGAAGCTTTCCAGTCATGCTGTTTTGAAAATTAAACTCTCATCTGTTGTCGAGTGGGCATGCCCAGCCGTGTCAAGTTATTCGACGTTGAACTTGAGTTAACCCATATAATCCAACCCCAAGACCGCATTTCCAAAATGTTGGAGGCGTTTAGGAGATGGATTGATCATGATCATTCAAACGGTAATGCCAGATGAGCTTGGCGCTTGGATTGATCATGATAACTCAAGGGTAGTGCCGGATGAGCTTGGCGCCTGAAGGCGCCAAGCTCATCTGGCACTACCCTTGAATTATCATGATCAGTCCATCTCCTGCTGCAGGGCGTTGGAATTAAATGGATTAACTAGGCAGAGGACAGTGTATTGTAATGCAAGAGAGGAAAAACATAAAACAACCTATCTCTCGTCCATATTATGTTACAGGCTCTTGAATGTTGAAGCAATTTTTTTTCCGTCGACAGTTGATTTATGAATTTGGTATCATTGTTATATGGACGTTGCGTGAATTGTGGGTTCCATCATCAGTGATAAACGGCCAGACGAATGTTGAATTCAGTTTATGTTTAGTTTGGTAATAAATTGACGTATGTTAAATTGCATTGTGTTGGTCAGTGTTGACGGATTATTGCTGTCAAGAGTGAAAGCGTTATTACACATGTGCGCGTGTACGCAATGACCAGACTCTTTCAAGACGTTTCGCAACCGGATTCGCGGCATAAAGCCGCGAATCCGGATGCGACACGTGTCGAATGAGTTAACAGGATAAGTCTCCATGCAATGCTGCGGGAAAAGCAAGCCGACCTGTGTTTCTTTTATAGGGATGGTCAGGTGGCGTTTTATCTGCCGCGTTTTTAAAGTTGAGTATTGTAAAAACAAAAACAATTTTTAAAAAAAATAATTTTTTTTGGTTAAGTTTCGCTTTCTTGATCGGGCCGCAGAGGGTACTTGGGCCAACTTCAGTCTTAAGATTAAAGATTCAACAAAACGTTATTGCCTGTTTTAAAATGAATAAAACAGAAAATTTGTGTTTAGGTTCCATGCGCTCTTGGCTGCGTTGGCCAGCTGAGGATGAGGTTGGCCTGTTAGATAACTGATTTGATACCTACCAGTTAACACCGGCAGATCAGACGGTGGCGAGATACGCACAAACTTTGCCAGGGAGAGTAACAAGGCCACCGCACACCAGATCACGCCTCCGGAGCAAAGGTATATAGCGGACGCTGGTCCGATCTGAAAGGAATATGAAAGGTCCATAATAATTCTCACCAGCGTGGACGCGTTATCGAAGAGAACTCGTGGTCGACTTTTTGAGGGCTGGGGCGGATCTCGTATGGGCCTTTTCGAGCGCGGCAGAGATGTCATACTGAGCGAACATTATTGAAATGAACTCGATTATATGTGGTGGCTTAGTGGCGATGACATTTTCGGATTGTTATTGTACGTCCCCCATACCACTGAATCAGCTGCGTGATTTTCCAGTGTTGCCGTTCACGGATTTCAGTCACTAAGTACACCTTTCTCAGTGCGCAAAAGGTCATCGTGCCGACGTCAGCCGCCGTTGGCCCGTGCGCGGGCCTACGGCGGCCGATGTCGGCCCGTCTATGGCCTTTGCGCATTCGGATGTTCCTGAGCTGAATGAATAGAAGATATTACAAGGACTTAAGCTTTCCGTGACGAAGTGTTTAGTCTGATGTCACTGAAAGCTAATGATCATCCCCCCTCACACGGTGTCATATTAGCGAGAGCGTGGTCAATAGATAACGAACTCTGCGACCCGACATACCCCTAAGTCATAAACAAGGAGCAAAGATCCTCATGAGCCCGTGCCTCTTGCTATCTCCCTTGTATGATTTCTTTCAGGAAGAAAAGGGGAGGGATCTGGGTGGTGATGGGGAGAGAGGATCGCTCTTACTTTCGAACAACGATTGCGATCATTGCGGCGCTCGCCTCGGACCTGATCTAATCTCTGGCTGCCATACTAATTGGTTCTGGTGATTTGCCACTCGCTCATTTTGCCTATGCATTAGTGGTGGCAGGCGTGTGATTTTGTGTCGTCTGTGTTAACTCATTCAGCCCGACGACCGTATTTCCCAAATTTTGGAGGCGTCATCTAATGACTATGCACCAGTTGCAGGAGATGGATCGACCATAATAATTCAAGGGCACTACCCTTGAATTATCATGGTCGACCCATCTCCTGCTGTAGTGCGTCAGGGCTGAATGGGTTAAGTATTTTTTGGAGGTCTGTAGGGTTCATGTTCACGTTACAAATTGCTCCTGACGGAACCTGAGTTCCTGACCGAAGCGGAGATAAGGAAAGAGGGTGCTTTTGTGTGGGTGTGGGTTGGGTCGCCGCACAATGGAAGCATGCTGTTCTAATAAATAACCGTGCGTACTACATGAGAATAGTTATTCACAAACAGATTGCAGTCAGCTGGCCATGTACGCATGCTGGAGATCACGCGAGTGCTATTGTCGCATGAGTGTGTGCGTGCGTACATTTCTACAGCGCGGTTTTCCAGCATTACCTGCGGGAGATGGATCGGTCGCGATAGCTCTGGTAGAGCCTGAACGGGCACTACCTTTCAGCTATAACGGATTGGGCAGGCGCCACGTTTTCTGGTCATGGCAGCACGATCTCTGCTGTGACGTGTGTATAATGCATCACAGACGATTCTTGAGCCCTAGTGCGCAGTGAGCCATGGGGCCGGCGTCGGATGCCGTCAGCCCGCGCACGACCGTGCCGCGCGGGCTGACCGTATCCGACGTCAACCCGATGGCGTTTCTACCTAAGATTTTTTTTTAAAGGTGTGTGTGTGTGTGTGTGTGTGTGTGTGTGTGTGTGTGTGTGTGTGTGTGTGTGTGTGTGTGTGTGTTAGGTGAGAAAGTAAAAGATAGTAAACCGGTTACACTTGGGCCTCTGGAAAAAATGTTATAATTCGTTATATATCTGACCTTGTTATTAAATGTGAGCGAAGTACCCTGTGTATTTCTTGGTCTGGGGCAGTCTGCGCGGATTGGATTTTCCGCCCGTAATTGTATTAGTTCACGATTAACTGTATGTGAATATTAACATAAAAGTGTACTCTAAGAAAATTGTGTCTGAACTAACTTTCTGTAGCAGAAATAGGCTTCCTGTGCGTCGGCTTTGATTGTTGTATGACAGTCATACCGATGTTTAATGGATTTTTTAAGAGATTTTTTTTTTTTCCACATTAAATGGTGTCGGATAAAAAAATCTAATGTGCTCTGTTTTCTCTGTTTCAGAGGAGAGGGGGGATTTCCTATGAAAAGACTGACAAGAATGCGATATATGTTCGAGCTTTGGGTAAGTTTAACCCCAACGTCCTCTCAGCAGGAGACGGACAGACCATGATAATTGAAGGGTAGTGCCAGATTGGCTTGGCGCCGAACGGCACTACCCTTCAATTATCATGGTCGATCCGTCTCCATCATCTGGTTAATGGTTGTTAGGTGACATCTCCAAAATTTGGGAATAGCAGCCGGGGCGTTAAATGGGTTAATTCTGAAATACTGGATAAAACACTTGCACGCAGGCACACACAGCGACACACACTGACGCACACGCACACACGTGTGGAAACATGCACGCGCAGCAACATGTACCCGTCTGCCCCCTTTTCCACCATTTTCCCCAATTGTACGTGTGTGTATGTTTGTACATTTCTGCAGGTGTGTGTTCGATTTTTAGGGTAGGTCATTTTTTTCGACTTCCATGTTCAGACTTGTTAAAAAGGATTTGCCATGTACGTACATACGTACAGCACAAACATGCAAGGATGCCGGGTAAAATAGATGCGATTTATTCTACTCACAAACTGAGTAGAATAAATCTGAGATTTATTTTACGCTATGTGTGTGTGTGTCTGTGTGTATGTATGGGTGTGTGCATGGGTGGCTGTGGGTGTGCGTGGGTGTCACTCTGTCAGCATGCGGGTGTCTGTGTGCAGGGGACGGGAGGATGAGGGGTAAGGCAGATCGACATGACACGGACCTACAGATTCTGGAAGCCGATCGCAAGATGATAGAAAGTGAGTACCTGCTGTATCAGTTCTTGATGCTGACTGTGATAGCCCCGTGGTTGCACTTCGTTCTTACAGCCAACAGTATACACCCGGGAATTTGTCGACCCCTCCCCTGAAAAACTGATCACGATCCAACTGCAAGTGACATAGATCCTCATGACCCCCCGCGTTTGCGGGGGCTTATGTGGATCTATGTCTCTTGGTGACACTACTTTATCTCTATTCCTTGTGCAGCCTTTGGCGTCGAATTCACAAAGATTTCACAGTGTCACAATTTCATATTTAATTTTAGCTTTTATTATTCCATGATCTGTTAACAATAAATTCAGAGAGAAAATTGTGATGCCGTTGATTATACGTTTTATGGTTTCTGATTCAGGATAACAAAAGTTCACTGATTTTAAAGCCATATGATTAGTTCGAGCCCTATGTCACAATTATTCAGTCTGATCCAAATCAAATTATCACTTTGTCATGCAGAAATATCATTATGTGTGTGTATAATACATAGTTTTTATATAGCGCCCTTCCCCACGAACAGCAAGCTCGGAGCGCTTTACAGCACATAAAAAATAAAAAATAAAAAGGAGAAAAAATTAGAACGCACTCACTCTTTAAATAAACATCTGCTCGCACCATGTAGGCGCATTCCTAACACGAAACACACACACACACACACACACACACACACACACACACACACACACACACACACACACACACACACACACACACATATATATATATATATATATATATATATATATATATATATATATATATATATATATATATATATATATATATATATATATATATATATATATATATATATATTGTGCTCATGGCGCTGAAGAAAAAAGACAATAAGATTGAGAAAGAAAACAAGATGGGATGAACCATAATCCACAAAATCCCGTCTTTATAAGAGCTTTCCTCGCTGTCAATGGTATCTACCTTTTACCTTTGATGTTGAATTATCTCCAATTGAAAAAGTCTCGCAGATCTGCCAACGCGTCAGTGAGTTCTGTAAGGCGCGCAGGGCATACGCGTTATTGATTTGTCAAGCGTCATTTATCATGACGTAAGTTTTAGTTTTTACGTAATTTTATATTTTACGTGATATGAGTTTCACTTTCGCTTCATAGGCTTGAGAAAATGGTGACAGAACTAGAACTTCTCGGTACAATTTCAGTCTTGCTATAATTTGTGTGAAAGCAGGTTGACTTTACCTAGCTACATGATGTACTAAGTACACGGGTCACCTGCATGCTCTTCTGAAAGCCCGTCGATGTGTGTGTGTGCGTGTTAGTGCGTGCGTGCGCGCGCGCTCGCTCCAAACATGTCCAAGAGGCATAGATCATCATGCGTCTGAAGGGCACATGAGGATCTGTTCCTCCTGGAGCTGCGCGCATGTTTGCGAGAGAGAGATAGAGAGAGAGAGAATGACGTCATCTTTAGAGTATTATATCACTTTTATCAGTGTCTGCGTGGTGACGGTGTTGCCACTCTCACGTCAGCGCCACTGTCTGACTTTCTCTAGAAGTAAAGTTAGTTTTTTTTTATTTATTTTTTTTTATTTTTTTTTTTTAGTGTTTTAATTCTTTTCTGAAAAGAATTAATTTTTACTAAAGAAGTTGAAAGGATACAACGCTGGCTAACGAACTCATCCAATGACTTTCTCCAAACTAGCTATATGCAAAAGTTCAAGTAAATATGACAAATATTACGGACTCTAATCTGGGTCAACCGACTTCCTATAAACGGTTAGACGTGTCTTCAATGAGACATTCAATTACAATATGCTCTAAGGCTCTCTTAGTCACCCACTTAAGAAAGTATTTCGCCAAGTTTCAAGTTTGTGTGTACAGAAATATCGGAGATTCTCTTGTTTACATACATACATACATACATACATACATACATACATACATACATACATACATACATACATACATACATAATAATAATAATAATAATAATAATACCGTTATTATATAGGCGCTTTTTCTCAATTTTGGGGAAATCGACTCAAAGCGCCGCGCCTGAAACCCAACACACACACACACACTCACGAAACAGACACGGAGTTACGCCATTTAAGACAAACACAGTACAAACACAGTACAAGACAAACGAAGGGCCAGTCAGCTACTGAAGTTACAGAGATTTTTGATCGCTTGTATTTGAAATTTGTAAAGTGGCCTGAGACCGGTACCAAAGTGGGGGTGGAAGAACCGGAGTACCCGGAGAAAGAACCCCCGACGGTCCGCCCGAATTAACGGTGACACTTACCAGAGGAGAAAAGTCCAACGCCGGAACCCAATATCGAACCGCGCACCTTTGGCATTGGTGGCAGGCGCCTTAACCACTGCGCCACGGACATACATACATACATACATACATACACACACACACACACACACACACACACACACACACACACACACACACACACATACGCACATACATATATACATACGCACATACGGCGCTTCGCGCCAAATGTACGTTCAGGAGCGAGGTTTGCGTAACTAGACATGACGTAATTTTTATCTTGTTACTTCAATTGTTAGATGGACATGCTATTAAATTCGCCCCATAGCGGCCCGTCCTAAAAAGTCCCTTCTATAAATAGAAGGGACTTAAAAAATGAGAAGAAGAAAGGATGAGATACAAAAAAACAACATTAACTGTCATATTTGTCATTGGCATTTGCATAATGTCACTATTTTCAAGAGTATCAATGTGTTTTTACCTTTGCTTTTTTCCTCTGTCAAATTTGGCATTGCCATTTGCGTAACAAAATATATAGTTACACATTGTCATAATTTTCAACAGTTTTTGTCTGCCGTATTGTGTGTGTGTGTGTGTGTGTGTGTGTGTGTGTGTGTGTGTGTGTGTGTGTGTGTGTGTGTGTGTGTGTGTGTGTGTGACAGCGACTTGAGCCCGCATTTGTGGACAGACAAGCTTGAAACTTTAGGATATTTTTCTCACGTGAATTCTCCCGAAGCAGATTGTTTGTTTGTGTGTGTTTGTGTGTGTGTGTGTGTGTGTGTGTGTGTGTGTGTGTGTGTGTGTGTGTGTGTGTGTGTGTGTGTGTGTGTGTGTGTGTGTGTGTTTTAAATTACGTTACATTTTGACAAGAAAACGGCCGTTTCACATACAAAAAACCCGGTTGATCGGCATTTGAGTCCGTAATTTTTGTTATTCTTACTAGGTAATTTGCATACAGCTATATTAAAGAGATCTATTGAATGGGTTCGCAATCCAGCGTTGTACCTCTTAAAACGTTTTGAATAATAATTAATTCTTTTTTGCAAGTTTTGGATCCACTAATATACTCCCATCAAACAGCCAGCTCTGGAAGAGGCTGTGTGGAAGAAAACAGTCAACCCTGGTAGAGGCTGCGTGCCTTTCGAATGAGTAACGTAAAAATCAATTTCGTCACTGTGTACACGGCGTCGTGCGACTAGCGCTGCCATGACGTCAAGATTATAGTGACATCATTTTGCTGCTCGTCTTATTCTTCTTCACAATTCCTGTCGCTACACGAGCCCACAGCACGTACTAATGGCGGGAAGCGCCGTGTGTCCATCTTCATTTGTGTGTGTTGATCATACGTTGGCTTAGAGAGTAGGGAAATGGATCAGAAGGATAAGCTTTAAAACATGAACAACTCTGAATGTTCCTAAAATATAAACGCATGTGAGCTCTAAACAATACGGTAGACTTTGGGATGAAATCCTCATCTTGTTAATGCCTATTTTTTAGCTCACGTGCGAAACAAAAGTGAGTCTATGTTTTTGGCCAGTGGTCGTCCGTCCGTCGTCCGTGGTAAACTTTAATGTTGGCATTTTCGCTGAGACTATTCAAGCCACATTCTTCAAACTTGGCCCAGCTCAGGGATACTTTGTGGTAAGACCTTTCTAAACATACCAATTCGAGTGACCTCTCACAAAGGAAAAAGGTCACAGGGGATCAGGAAATAGGTCAAAAATAGCTATATTTTGACATAATTTATTTTTTCTCAAATACTATTCACAACTTTAAACCCAAACTTGGTACAAAGATACCTGAGGGTAAGACCTTTCAATACGTACTAATTTGGTTGATCCCTCAGAACGGTCAAGGGTCACAAAAGCTCAGGAAATAGCTGAAAAATAACCATATTTTGACAAAATATGCTTTTTTCTCAAATACTATTTACAACTTCAAACCGAAACTTGGTACAGAGATACCTGATGGTAAGACCTATCTATGCATACTAATTTGGATGACCCCTCAGAAAAGTCAAGGGTCACAAGAGCTCAGGAAATAGGTCCGAAATAGCCATATTTTGACAAAAGATGTTTTTTTCTCAAATACTATTCACAACATTAAACCCAAACTTGCTACAGAGATACCTGATGGGAAGACCTTTCCATGCACACTAATTTGGTTGATCCCTCGGAAAGGTCAAGGGTCACGAGAGCTCAGGAAATGGGTCTAAAATAGCCATAATTTGACAAAAGATGTTTTTTTTTTTTCTTTTTCAAATACTATTCACGACTTCATACCCAAATTTGGTACAGAGATACCTGATGGTAAGACCTATCTATGCATACTAATTTGGATGACCCCTTGGAAAGATCAAGGGTCACAAGAGGCTGGCAAATGTGTGTAAAATGCTGATTTTTGATAAAATTGTAGGTATTCCTAGGTAGCTATTTTTGCACATTTTTCAACTAAATTTGGTACAAAGATAGCTGATGATAAGACCTTCTTATGCATACTAATTTAATCGATTCATCACAAAGGTCAAGGGTCACGGGGGGTTGACAGATGTGTGAAAAATGCTTACCTTACATTTTCAAAAAACATGGATTTGCTGGTGCAGAAGCCAGCCCTTGTCACATAGGTCATACATATGTAAATCGATCATACACGTGAGCCATAATGACTTTGCCTTTCTTGTTTCTTGTTGTTTGAAATGGGGCTCGTCGGAGCACGTTTCATAACCGGAATGCAAACGATGTGCTTAGCGGGCGGGCCCCTAATTCTGGCAAAGAAGTAACGAGGTAAAAATAACGTCATGTTCAGCTACGTTAACCTTGCTAGAGGACGTACGTTTTCCCGTCAGATGCCGTGTGTGTGTGTGTGTGTGTGTGTGTGTGTGTGTGTGTGTGTGTGTGTGTGTGTGTGTGTGTGTGTGTGTGTGAGAGAGAGAGAGAGAGAGAGAGAGAGAGAGAGAGAGAGAGAGAGAGAGAGAGAGAAAGAGAGAGAGATGATAATGATGATGAAACTTTATTACACAACGATAGAAGTTTTGACAGATACAAATACGTCATTTTTCAAACTTGCGGTTGCTAACATACTACAACATCAAATATACTGAAGACAAGCAAAAATATTTAACGCAAACAAAAATCATAACTAAATAATAAAAGACACACTCAGTACAGCAAATGATACTTAGGTGACAATAAACAAATACGGAAAAGGAAGTAACACTTCAGCACAAATTACTTAGGGGGAAAAAAATTGCGAAAGAACATATATAGTAAAAGCAAACACAAGGTGCTAAGAATCCAAAACATACATACACACACGTTTACAGGCGTGTAAATGCACGCACTCACATATACATTAACATAACCTTTCATCAGAATGACAGGATAAAGAATAACACACACACACACACACACACACACACACACACACACACATATATATATATATATATATATATTTCCCTATTTAGCTGCTCATCTATACGTATTCCAAGGAAGGTGCATTCATGAACTTGTTCAATGGGTTGGCAGTTTAGACTGAGCGTTAGTGGAGGGGTGTGAAGTTGATGTTTTTGTCATGAGGTGATTAACACGCTCTTCATCTTATCAGGATGTAGTACCTATCAGGATGTAGTACCATGTGGTTTTTATAGCACCAATCAGAAACTTCGTCAAGACTGGATGGTAAACAACGACTAATATCATTACTGTTCTTACCAGAAACGTGAAGGCTTGTGTCGTCCACAAAGAGATTACAACTAACCTTAGGGTCGGAAATATGTAAAGGAAGGTCATTTATGAAAAGTAAAAATAGGAGGGGGCCTAGAATTGATCCTTGAGGAACTCCAAATTTAACATGGCCTTGCATAAAGTACTGACCATGAACATATACTTTTTGCTTTCAGTCTTCCAAATAGGATCTGAGAAAGGTTATTGTAGTTTCGTCTATGTGGTACGTTGTAATCTAGGCAGGGGATCTAACTGTTGTCTGTCCAGCGCTGTGATTCCCCTTGGTTTGAGTACTGACAATTCTGCCAGCGCTAGCCTCACCTATCTGGTTTGTGGGTACGTTGTAAGCTTATGTAACAGAATCTCATGGTCTAGAAGATCATAAGCTTTTTTAAGATCTAGGAAAACTGCTCCCGACATTACATTTTTATTAATTGACTCTAGCCAGCAATCTACAATATATGTGAGAATGGGTCGGCCGGAAACCAGACTGATGAATGTTTAATAAATTACCCTTTTCTTGGAAATTAAGGAGATGCTTGTGAATGTGCCGCTCTAATGGCTTTGACAAAGCTGAGAGTAAAGAGATCTTTACTTACTTACTTACGCCTGTCACACCTCCCCGGGTATAGGCCGTCGACGAGAGACCTCCAGCGACTCCTGTCCTGTGCTTCTCCTTCGATTTTACTCCAGGTGGTTCCCAGTCTCTTGATGTCTGCTTGGAGGTCTCGACGCTAGGTGTTTCTCGGCCTGCCTCTTTTTCTCTTTCCCTGGGGGTTCCATGACAATGACTGCCTAGTGATACTGGAAGCTGGCTTTCTCAGACTGTGACCAATCCATCCCCATCTTCTTCGCCCAATTTCATTCTCTGCTGTTATATGCTTTGTTCTCTCCCAAAGTCTGACGTTGCTGATCTTTTCTGGCCAGTGGATTTTCAAAATTCTTCTAAGGCAACTGTTTATGAAGATATGTACTCTGTTGACTGGTTTTTGTCAATCTCCAAAAATCTGCTCCATATAGGAGAACTGCTTTTACGTTGGAGTTGAAAATCCGGACTTTGGTGTGTTGTGACAGCTCTCTGGAACTCCACACTTTTTTCAACTGGAGAAAGGCTGCTCTGGCTTTACCGATTCGTGCTCTGACATCTGCATCAGTGCCGCCTTTTTTTGTCTATGATGCTCCCGAGATAGGTGAAGGACTCCACCTCCTCCAACGGGGTGCCAGCAAGTAAGACTGGTTCTTCCCTGGTTGCGTTCAGCCTCATTGTCTTTGTTTTCTGTTTGTGGATGGTGAGGCCCACTTGGGACGAGATGTCAGCAAGCCTCGTGGCCTTGTCCAGCATTTGTTGATGAGTGTGGGACAGTAAAGCCAAGTCGTCTGCAAAATCGAGGTCGTCAAGCTGTGTCCACAGTGTCCATTGTATTCCACTTCGTCTGTACTCTGTGGTCCTCTTCATGACCCAGTCTATAACCAGTAGGAAGAGGAACGGAGACAGCAAACACCCCTGCCTGACACCGGTTCTGACCTGGAGCTCCCTGGTGAACTGCCCTTCGTGGATCACGCGACATGTCATGCCATCGTAGCTGCTCTTGATCAGGCGGACGAGCTTTGTGGGTACACCGTAGTGTCGTAGGAGTTTCCACAGAGTCTCTCGGTCCACGCTGTCAAATGCTTTCTCGTAATCCACGAAGTTGACGTACAGCGAGGAGCTCCACTCCAGAGACTGTTCCACGATGATGCGGAGAGTGGCGATCTGGTCTGTACATGGTCGGGTTTTCCTGAATCCTGCTTGCTGGTCTCACAGCTGGGGGTCAACGGAGCTTTTCATTCTCTCCAGGATGATCCTGTTGAAGACCTTTCCTGGTACTGACAGAAAGGTGATTCCTCTGTAGTTGGAACACTTGCTGAGGTCGCCTTTCTTGGGAAGCTTGATTAGGTACCCCTCCTTCCAGTCAGCCGGCATCACCTCCTCTTCCCAGATCTTTCCAAACAGTGGGTACAGCATCTCTACTGTTGTCTCTAGGTCTGCTTTCAGAGACTCCGCTGGGATGCCATCTGTCCCTGCTGCTTTGCCGTTCTTCAAAAATGCCACTGCTCTTCTGATCTCTTCCCGGCTGGGTCTGTCACAGCTGATGGGTCGGTCGGTCTCTGCTGGCTGGATGTCTGGGAGGTCGGATGGGCTGGGTCTGTTCATTAACTCTTCAAAATACTCGGCCCATCTGTCGAGTTGGTCTGCTCTGTCTGCAATAGGCTTGCCTTCTTTGTCTTTTACTGGTCTTTCTGTATGGTCATACTTGCCCGACAATCTTCTGGTAATGTCGTAGAGCTGTTTCATGTTGCCGCTGCCTGCTGCCTTTTCTGCCTCTGCTGCCAGACTGTGTAGGCGCTCTTGTCTGCCCTGATACTCCTCTTCACCTCGCGGTTGGCTTCCGAGTATTCCTCTTGTGCCCTTGCTTTGGCTGCTCTCGTGCGACTGTTGTTGACAACTGCTTTCTTCTGCTTCCTCACTTCTATCTTCTTCAAGGTCTGTGCCGACAGCCAGTCCTTGTGATGGTGTTTCCTGAACCCTACAATGTCTTTGCAGGTTGAGTTCAGCGCCTCTTTGACTGCCTTCCACTGCTGCTCTGTGGTGACCGCGTCCTCTTCAATTACTAGCTCCTGTAGCGCTTGAAACCGGTCGGACAGCACCAGTTCGAACTCTTCTCTCACTCCAGTCTCTCTCAGGAGGCCTACATTATAGCGCTGTCTTCTTGTTGTCTCTCTTTAACTTGAGCTTTATTCTTAAGGTAAGCAGATGGTGGTATGAGGCGACATCTGCTCCCCTCCTCACTCGAACATCTTGAAGGGATCTTCTAAATTTCTTGCTAATGCAGATATGGTCTATTTGGTGCTCTGTAGTATGGTCAGGTGAGACCCAAGTTGCTTTGTGTATTCTTCTGTGTGGAAGATGCTGCCTCCAATGACAAGTCTGTTTAGAACACAAAAGTCTACAAACCTCTCCCCGTTCTCACTCATCTCCCCATCACCTCTTCGTATCCGGTGTTGTCCTCCCCTATTTTGGCATTAAAATCGCCCATGACGATGGTGATGTCTCACTCCGCACATTTGTCCACAGCACTCTGGAGTCGGTCGTAGAACTCTTGTTTCTCTTCCTCCTCACTGTCATTAGTGGGCGCATAACACTGGATCAGCTTGATCTTTTTCTTGGTTCTAAAGGCTGCTGTGATAATCTTGGCCCAAGAGGTTCCCAGCCCATCAGCGCTCTCTGTGCCACTGGTGACAGCATGAATGCTACTCCTTCTGTATGGGGGACATTCTCCTCTTCATGACCTGAATACAGAATCATCTCCCCACTTAACAGCCTTTTCTGGCCAGACTGCGTCCATCTGGCTTCACTGATACCTAGCAGGGAAAGGTTGTACCTTTGCATTTCCGCTGCTATCTGGGCGGCCTTGCCGCTCTGGTACATGGTCTTGACGTTCCATGTGCCCATGGTTGTGTCCCTGGATAGAGAGAGGCGGCTCGGTCCTGTGGCTTCCGAAGACTTCCGGCTTTCACCACAGGACGTCATAAATCTTCTGGTAGAAGAACCTTCCTCCTCCAGGAAAGGAATTGCTGTTTGTCTTTTCGTCGGCGTTTTTGTAGCTATTTCCTTATTTTCAGGGTGGGGAAGCTACCCCCACGCCCAACCCCCTTACTAAGAGGACCAGGGGTTTTCTGTCGGGGTCACCTTCCCTTAGACTATGTTGGTTCACGGCACCTTATTTCATTCGATGCACCCCTTCCGCGAGGGACCCCCTATCCACCACCCAGGGGACGCGCCTCAACGCCATATGGTCCCAGCGCGAGGAGTAAAGAGATCGGTCGGTAATTATGAATATCTTCGAGTTCTTTAGTTTCGGGGATGGCAACTACCTTTGCTTCCTTCAGGACTGTAGGAAAAGTACTCTTATTTATACACAGATTAAAAATGTATGTAAGGGATTGCATAGTTTAAGGCAACGACATTTTTAGTGATTGGTTATTTATACACAGATTAAAAATGTATGCAAGGGATTGTATAGTGTAAGGCAACGACATTTTTAGTGATTAGTTATTGTAACGCACGCAGACTTGCCCACAGTCGTACGCACAGACTCTCACGCAACAGACGCATACACCGCCACTGACTCAGACGGGCGCATTCATGCGGTAAAACACAACACACGGGCTCCCTTTCTAAAGTAACCTTTATACACTATAAATGAAAAAGAACGACTTAAATGATTATCAACTATGTACACTGTTCTAGTATCACACACACACGTATCACAATATCTTTGCCAGGCTAGGTCTTAGTCTCACATTGCCTCCAACCTGTTTGATGTTGTTGCCTGGTTACGTTGGTCCTTCTCACGTCTAGGCGTGAAAGTCCTTCGTCGTACGCTTATTGCCGTCCTTTGGGCACGGACGTCCTTGTTCTCGTACTGTACTCAGTTCTCGCTTGGACTTGGGTGTCTTGGTTCCCAGTCAGACTCACTCTCAGAAGAGCTGGAGGGATGACCTCACGTAGGTCCCACCTGCGACTCGACGTCTCGGCGTCCGTCTTTTCCACTCTTTACAAGAACTCTGAATAGACAACAAAAGTCCCAACGCAACGTAACACTTGCTAAACACACAACATTTTGGATCAATGAGAAACGTCACGTAACCTGGCTGATACAAATAACTCACACGTTCATTCACACACACACACGTGCTTCATAAACTATTTTCGTATCACCCCCATATCTCTGTCACTATCTTGAAACAGACTATAGCCTAACTGACACTCTTGCTATACCTTACTCTATACCCTGGAAAAGACTATGCTTACCCAACCACGTACTATCTTCATAGCGGCTTAGACATACACACTTCATATTCCTTTAGTCATCTAACTCGGTAAACAACTGTAAACAAAAACACCGGTTACTTCACCGAATTCTAAACATACTATAACTAAACCAAACCGGAACACCGCTATACAACCACATTAATCTTACCACGCATACTGTCTTTAACTAAACAACTATCAATACTACGTTTATAGAAACATACCTGAAATCTAGGCTTCAGAGTCTTGGAATGCGGGCTAGGTAACTCAAACACAACCGTTCCATACGACAAGACAGCCCGCACTACCGATCTAGACCTCTGACAGTCACAGCTTCCGCCTAGAACTCACTAAACAGAACTCACTAAAAATCCCGTGCTAACCATGTCTTACAGATTTCCCGTGCGTCGAGTGCCACACGGACTATTGGCACCAACAAACCGTTAACAGAAACCGTACCGTACTAATCCTACTGTGCGAGCACTATGCACAAGCACAGAGCTTCATCACAGTTATCAATATCGTCAATCCTTCTACTTTTCTTATTCGGTATGTCAGAAATATATTTGCCGACATCTGCTATTGATGTATTAGGACTTAGAATTTTTGTGTTAAATTTGTTGCCTCGCTGAAAGATCTCAGAAGACTTGCTCACAAACCAGATAGGTGAGGCTAGCGCTGGCAGAATTGTAAACAAACCAAGGGGAATCACACAGCGCTGGACAGACAAACAGTTAGATCCCCTGCCCCCTTTTGGTATCTCTTCATGCATTAGGCACGGAAGCTTCAAATAATTGCTGATACAGAATGATCTGATTAAAGTGTCTAAACCTTCAGGCTTCAGTTTGGGTTTGTGAAACGTTCCTGCTTTTCTGTATGGACCCAGTCCAGAGTAATCAGTGCGTAGATGAAAGATGGTGGCCTGGCTCTCCCTGTTCAGCTTGTTGATGTCATCTGCCCATGGGCTGCAGCCGTCATTCATTTTTCGTTCCTTTGCATACTGGTAAAATGGGGGTAGGGCAGCAGATTCAGCCACTGTGGCCCCTAAATGCATAACAGCATCATAACATCAGGTTGGGAGTAACTGTGATACTTTATCCTAACCAATAAAACCTAAAAAAAGACCTATCAGTTGTATACAAAATTTCTGAGGGCATCAGAAACAACGTACGTTTCCCAATTTGGCAATTTTAAATGGGAAAAAGCTATCATTCACCACGAACATACCGTATAGGATGCCGACTTTCCTTATTTTCTTGCACTTTATGCTCACATTATTGAAACTTAATAGGTAAAGGGAGGTCAAAATAAAATGGAATAGCTTAAGTAATTTTTTCTAATTAATTTTGTGTATTTTTACAACTTGGGGGTAGGGATACAAAATCAACCACTGTGGCACTCACAGTGATCACAGCATCACCAAGTCAAGTTTATAATAATTGTGACATCTTGTTTTAATGATGTAAACCTGAAAATGGACTGTCAGTGCTATAGAAAATGTCTGAAGGCATCTGACACATTATTTTTGTCTTTTTTTTTTTTGCGATTTTGCGGAAATGGTCGTTTACTGGGTGCACAAATACCTTCATTGTGAGCCAGAGATTCAATATTTTTTCATTCTGTTTTTTGCAGAGGCTGCAGAAAGTGTGCCTTGACATAATATTGCCTGATTTGGGCTTCTGGAATGAATTCTGATATATTTAGAGGAAAATGTTTCTCAACCTCATTTTAGCACTTGCGAAGAGCGTGAATGGGGGTACCCTTGCGCCATCGGCTATATCTCTGGTGTGTTCCTAAGGATTTTCGGGGAACATCAGTGGCTTAAACATCTCAGGACATACTAAGGAACACTTTGAAACCCATCTTATTGAGTACTGGGGGTGGGGGGGGGGGGGGGGGGGGGGGGGGGGGGGGGGGGCGGCTGCGCACGGTAGACCTTCCTAGCTTATGGACTAATACGGTAGACTTTGGGATGAAATCCTTATATTGCTTCTTTTTTTTTTCAGAGCTGAACCAGCCAGACCACAAGATCCGATTCCGGTCGCGGTTTCTTAGCGTGCATAAAGTACACCGCAGACGGCGGCCGTTCATGCGACAGTCGCTGTCTCGTGAAAACAAGCAAGTGCTAGATGACTACTACCACCGCCCAACACAGGTGCAGCTTTGATTGATTTGTTTGGTTTTCACTCTTTGCATGTCGGTAGTGTTTTTTGTCGCGCTGATTCCGACAGGAATCATAGCGACCAAAACCGCTCCGACACGCAAAGGGTTTAGATGTGTATATAACACGTACTAGTGGTGGAAACATTGTCAGTCAGTGGCATTGTGGACCATTGTCAGCCAGTGGCATTATGCCGGCTGCTGAGGGGGTAAAAGCTGACTGAGATAGAACATTAACCCATTCAGCCCTGACGCACTGCAGCAGGAGATGGGTCGACCATGATAATTCAAGGGTAATGTCAGATTAGCTCGGCGCCAAGCTAATCTGGCACTACCCTTGAATTATCATGGTCGATCGATCTCCTGCAACAAGTGCATCGTCGTTAGATGACGCCTCCAAAATTTGGGAAATACGTGCGTCGGGCTGAATGAGTTAACCCGTTAAAGTGCCGAGAAAATCTGAACACCACCCACCTGCAAGAGGCATAGATCCTTATGAGTCCCAGCAGTTGGGGGGGGGGGGCTCATGAGGATCTATGCCTCTTACTGACACCACATTTCCATGTTCCTGGGAAGACTAGAACATTTTGGCGTCGAATTACCAAAGAATGCAGAAAACAGTCTGTGTCAGCTGGCACCGATGGGGGTAAATTTATGAGCAATGTACTGCCACTGTCATCTGGTGTACTGCTTTGCAAATTTTAAATCCATGTAATACAGAAATAATAATATAATGCAATGTATAGGGGCATCCATCACACGTGAAACTCACCTCAAAGCACCAGCTGCAATAGTCCATAAGCTAGGAAGGTCTACCGTGCACCCCCCCCCCCCCCCCCCCAGTACTCAATAAGATGGGTTTCAAAGTGTTCCTTAGTATGTCCTGAGATGTTTAAGCCATGTTCCCCGAAAATCCTTAGGAACACACCAGAGATATAGCCGATGGCGCAAGGGTACCCCAATTCACGCTCTTCGCAGGTGCTAAAATGAGGTTGAGAAACATTTTCCTCTAAATAAATCAGAATTCATTCCAGAAGCCCAAATCAGGCAATATTATGTCAAGGCACACCTTCTGCATCCTCTGCAAAAAACAGAATGAAAAAATATTGAATCTCTGGGTCACAGTGAAGGTATTTGTGCACCCAGTAAACGACCATTTCCGCGAAATCGCAAAAAAAGACAAAAATAATGTGTCAGATGCCTTCAGACATTTTCTATAGCACTGACAGTCCATTTTCAGGTTTACATCATTAAAACACGATGTCACAATTATTATAAACTTGACTAGGTGATGCTGTGATTACTGTGAGTGCCACAGTGGTTGATTTTGTATCCCTACCCCCAAGTTTTAAAAATACACAAAATTAATTAGAAAAAAATGCTTAAGTTATTCCATTTTATTTTGACCTCTCTTTACCTATTAAGTTTCAATAATGTGAGCATAAAGTGCAAGAAAATAAGGAAAGTCGGCATCCTTTACGGTATTTTCGGGGTGAACGATAGCTTTTTCCCATTTAAAATTGCCGAATTGGGAAACGTACCTTGTTTCTGATGCCCTCAGAAATTTTGTATACAACTGATAGGTCTTTGTTAGGTTTTATTGGTTAGGATAGAGTACCACAGTTACTCACAACCTGATTTTATGATGCTTTGATGCATTTAGGGGCCACAGTGGCTGAATCTGCTGCCCTACCCCCATTTTGCCTGTACGCAAAGGAACGAAAAATGATCATAACAATTGCTCCTCTGATGAAATATTTTTGTTGCCAGTTTTCTTAACAAAATATGCATATTGAGCATAAACATTTGTGATCATTTCATTAATTTCAATGTGACCCATCAATTTAATTGTAATTCTTTTTATTTAAGGCATGCTTAACAAGGGCTGCCGCTGAAGCTTCTACCGTCTGCACATTCAGCACTCTTGTCAAACTCGGGAAAGGTGTACCTCAGGGAGGTGTTGTGTCTGATGTTGTTTTTGGTCTACATTAATGACATCAGTACAACAGTACCAAGGTTCGTCTCGAACATCTTCCATGCGGATGACTTTGCAGTGTGGAGCGCAGCAGAACATAAAGAAATAGCATCCTCTAGAATCCAGGATGCTGCCAATAGAGTCAGCAGCTGGACTGAAAGAGGCAACTCAAACTGAGCTAGACCATCTCTTTCAATCAGACGGAAGAGGTCACCTCAAAATTGGAAACCTTCCAGTACCAAAGACAGACAGGCCAACTTTACTGGCAACAAATAAATTACTGGATTCACATGGAGGCCCCACATTGAAGCCATGGAAGCTAGAGCTGCAAAAAAAAGTCTCTGATGAAGAAACTGGTGGGGACCACATTGGCGCAAATTACAGCATCCTGGCACAAGCAAACACCTGCTCGGTCAGACCAGTTGTGCGGTACCACGATACATCGACAACATGAAACACTGCCTGCAAAACCCAAAATGCCAGGCTTGACAAGATGCAGAACATGGGTCATTCTCATGATGCAGTGACATTCTTAGAGCCATCTGGAGCACCCCAATTTAGGAAATGGAGGACATTGGAGCCACTGGAATGCAGCACAGCACACACGATAAAGAGACTTACTAAACATCGACAGCATGGGAGACTACAGGAGCAGACCAAGAACCGTCAGAATGCCCAAGTCTGAACCGCCAACTGAAGGTCCTGCAAAGGGCTAACACTGACGGCCTGGAACCAAGCCCAAAGATGTGTGAACAGCTCCCTTCAGATACCTGGACATCTCGAAAGAGCCTTCAAGACAACATAAACAATGTTCTAGGACTCTTTGCCAAAGGTCGCGGCACTGTACACAGCCATCTTGCTGGAGGTTGTGCACAAGCGCTACCCTCACAGCAGCTGTGATACCACACAAGATGCCATGCGGAATGAAGGAAGTGGCGTGTACATCTGTTGTGCAGACCGCACTACCTCCCTCTCCTTACCAGCTGGCGGCAGCAGCTCCAACTATCGTACAGATCTGCAGGTGCTGAACACAGCAGCAGAGCACTAGCTAGGGAAAGGCAGCAGCTTGATCCACTGATCTCACCAGGAAGCTTCAAGATAGACTGGATGCCCTGTCAACAAAATAGTGCTGCAGTGGATTCCAGTGCATTCTGGACTAGGTGGGAATGGAGACACTACAACAACAAAGTGATTGGCAACAGCAGAATGGCGGCTGCAGCCTGTGGGCAGATGACATCAACAAGCTGAACAGGGAGAGCCAGGCCACCATCTTTTCATCTACGCACTGATTACTCTGGACTGGGTCCATACAGAAAAGCAGGAACGTTTCACAAACCCAAACTGAAGCCTGAAGGTTTACACAGTTTAATCAGATCACTCTGTATCAGCAATTATTTGAAGCTTCCGTGCCTAATGCATGAAGAGATACCAAAATAAAAGAACGCTTAGCGAATGGCGGACTTCAGTAGAGGCGTAAACAACCAATCAGAATGTTCGGCAGAAAGACCATGCAGTCACTTTATGATCAGAGCTAAATATAGATCACTTGCAACAAGCGTCAGCATGATCGTTTGCAATGGAATAGTCACAAATTGGTGGAGAAAAAAAGAAGTAGACAAAAGTTTGCCAGCACGTTGTCATTTTTTACAAACTTTCACAGACCTTAAGGAAAAGGACTGAAATTGACAGACTTTCCAGGGCCCTGAAAAAGCCTTGTCATTTTTTATCAACTTTCACAAATGTTCACAGACCGTAAGGACCCTGCTGGACTCCCCTCATGAGACTGGGTCATGCGGAAACAGCCCTATGCGAATTTGGCGTCAAAAATCAGTCTCCTTAGCACATTCTCCAAACATGTCCATACAGAGAAGCGGTCAGCTGGCAGTTCTGACCAGAAGACACGCCCCTGTAAACTCTGAAAACATGCTGCCTAGCTCTTGACAGCTCACTTATTGGCAGCCAGAACAATATAAGATTTAAAGACGGCCATCAAAAAAATTAACGTTCCTGAAGGTGGAAGTGGAGATCTCGTGGTCGACATGTGGAAACTAAGTATTTTGATAACATTGTTTTGGCTATTAGGAACTATGAAACTTTATTACACATATTCATATTTACACATTTCTAGATGAAAATAAATGAAAGGAAAAGGGGAGACCTTACTAGCCCCACCTTACGCTAGGTAAAATATCACCTAAAAGACCAGCCACTTAAAAATAGTTACATTGATTGATTGTACATTGCTTAACATCCCGACAGCAACAAGGCTTTCTCAGGACGTGCCTGCACTGCTTCTGAAAAAAAAACTAAACAGAATATTGAATGTATGTCGCCAGCCGGTCCAATACGTTAAATAAACCTACGCCATGGGGCCTAAATAAAGCTAAGACCATTTAGCAACACACATCGAATATCAAGAGCTACAGGCAGTGCAGACAGTTGGGAGAGTTTTAAAAAGGCAAATACAGGTGAATGGACCAAGGGTAGACAGAAACACATGCCCCAGAGTAGAAGGGAAACCCACCCTGTGGAGCTGACCAGGGTGACCCTGGGAACTAAAAAGTAGTCAACCCCACCCAAGTCCCCCAGGGCAGACCCGGGTGGGGTCTAAAAATAGTTACAATTAAATTGATGGGTTACATTGAAATTAATGAAATGATAACAACTTTTTATGCTCAATATGCATACTTAAAAAAAAAAAAACTGGCAACAAAAAATATTTAAACAGAGGAGTATGACGTAAGCAATTTGTATGATTATTTTGCGTACTGGTAAAATGGGGGTAGGGCAGCAGATTCAGCCACTGTGGCCCCTAAATGCATCATAGCATCACAAAATCAGGTTGGGAGTAACTGTGGTACTCTATCCTAACCAATAAAACCTAACAAAGACCTATCGGTTGTATACAAAATTTCTGAGGGCACCGGAAACAAGGTACGTTTCCCAATTCGGCATTTTTAAATGGGAAAAAGCTATCATTCACCCCGAATGTACCGTAAAGGATGCTGACTTTCCTTATTTTCTTGCACTTTATGCTCACATTATTGAAACTTAATAGGTAAAGAGAGGTCAAAATGAAACTGAATAACTTTAGTAATGTTTTCTAATTAATTTTGTGTATTTTTAAAACTTGGGGGTAGGGATACAAAATCAACCACTGTGGCACTCACAGTGATCACAGCATCACCTAGTCAAGTTTATAATAATTGTGACATCCTGTTTTAATGATGTAAGCCTGAAAATGGACTGCCAGCGCTATAGAAAATGTCTAAAGGCATCTGACACATTATTTTTGTCTTTTTTTGCGATTTCGCGGAAATGGTCGTTTGCTGGGTGCACAAATACCTTCACTGTGACCCAGAGATTCAATATTTTTTTATTCTGTTTTTTGCAGAGGCTGCAGAACGTGTGCCTTAACATAATATTTCCTGATTTGGGCTTCTGGAATGAATTCTGATTTATTTAGAGGAAAATGTTTCTCAACCTCATTTTAGCACCTGCGAAGAGCGTGAATGGGGGTACCCTTGCGCCATCGGCTATATCTCTGGTGTGTTCCTAAGGATTTTCGGGGAACATGGCTTAAACAGCTCAGGACATACTAAGGAACACTTTGAAACCCATCTTATTGAGTACTGGGGGGGGGGGGGGGGGGGGGGTGCACGGTAGACCTTCCTAGCTTGTGGACTACAAGCTCATAATATAAAATGCGAATGTTCTGTTCACACACTGAATACAAACGTGGGGTGAAGGGGCACGCTAAAACAATTAACTCCTTATGCCCTGAGGACGAAATTATCATTTAAATTTTTTAATTTTATATATATATCATCTGAGGTGTTATGTTACAGTTCTGGAGACGGATCGACCATGATATTTCAAGGTTGGTGTCAAAATAGCTTGGCGCCTAGAGGCACCAAGTTATTCTTACACCAACCTTGAAATATCATGGTCGATCCACACCCATGGCTTTGTGTGTTAAGCTATCGAAGGTTTGGAAATTTGGATAGTTTGTGTTAATATTTTTTAAATACAGTGGCCTGAAACCACTACCAGTACCAAAGTATAGGGAAAAAGAGCCAGAATGAGAACCTTGAGAAAAAATCCCTGATATTTTGCTCAGCTTAACCCATATCATACTGAGGCTAAACGCTTCAAATTTGTACACTGCCATATGCAAGCTACATTATAGTACTTACAGATAAGGATATAGACCAATGGCTTTAGTTCAAGAGTGGTGCTAGAATAGCTTGGCGCCTAGAGGCGCCAAGTTATTCTGGCACTACCCTTGAACTATTTTAGTCAAATTTATTTCACACACTGGTGTATTCCGAATGATAAGGGTTTTAACTGTGACACAAGAGAAGGAAATATCACAACAAAACCCCTGTATTAAACCTCACACTTAATGGCATGCACTTAAACACGGTCCGCGGACCGCCGTCCGTCAGTCTGTTTTGTCAGAGGTCCAAACATTGTTTATGTTGCTTAACCCATTCAGCCCTGACACACTACAGCAGGAGATGGGTCGATCATGATAATTCAAGGGTAGTCTAATCTGGCACTGCCCTTGAATTATCATGGTTGATCCATCTGATCTCCTGCAACTGGTGCATAGACATTAGATGATGCCTCCGAAATTTGGGAAATACGGCCATTGGACTGAATAAGTTAATATTTTTGTCTGCTTGTTGTTTCAGAAACTGCTGAACCAAGCAAACAGATGGGATTTCAACATTTTCCATTTAGACACTTTAACTGGAGGTGAGCTGATAAACTACTTTCAGATGAGAGACGTGTTTGTTTGATTTTAAGCCTTTTTATAAAACAATTTTCATTGAATATTTTACCATTGTGGACCTGAAATTGTACTGCAGATGGAGCCACTTGAGAGTTTATGGGTATTGCCAGATAGTTGGGCATCTGAACATAACAAGCTAATCTGAAATCCAACCCAAAAAGGTGACTGCCACGCGTTTAAAATGCAGCGAATAACCCAACAGAGAATAACATGCTTAGAAATGACAGCTACAACACATTTTATTAATATTTTTCAAAATAGACAAACAAGCAAATCAGTCACTACATATCTTGTGAGTGAGAAGAAGCAAGGTGGTAACGTTTTTTTCCAAAATATGAATTAATCTGGCTAATCTGGCCCTGCCCGTAAATCTCGGTGATCAATTCAGCATTTAAAATTGTCCCCAGGATCAAGCATCTGAACACAGTCAGAAAACTGTCTGCAACAGACACTGCTGACAGTATTATGTATGGGTCCTTTGTGTACTAACTTAGAGCTTTATGATGTAAATACAATGCCAAATGTCGAAATTCATCGTTTGGAGGGTGTGTTGTTTTTGTACCCGAGAGCCCAGATTATCGTCTGCATCGGCCTCGTTTTGAATATGTGCATATTTACTAGTCTGCGTCACAAGGCAGAACCCGGTCAATACTGCAGATCACGAGGTCATCGGTGTGGTGAAGACACGTGTCAGTGTACATATGTACTGATGTTCTCCAGCATCCCTTTGACATAATTTTCCACGAGAATGTAGAATAAACCTTCCATACTCGCTATGCTGTCAAAATCAAAATGCGGGTTCCGCTTGACCTGCTTACTAGTAACGTGCTGCATCAGTCATCAGTGCACGGCCGGGGGCATGGCTTGTTCCACTTGGTCTCCGCGCCAAGCGACTGAGCTAGCATCCACGGTGCCTAGTTTGACCTTTGATCCTTTATCCCTTGGAAACACGAAACAGAACAGTGGTTTTTATACCCACTTTCTGCACTGCAATTTTACATCTCACACATCAAAGTCTACGTAACTGAAAGCATCTCTGGAAATGACAAATGCACCATCACAGCAGAAACACTACCTCTGTGAATCGAGTGAATGAGAGCCCACACAGACAAAAACGTGTCACGACCAGCGATGTGCTGCAATTTTGACACACACCGTAGTTTTCAGATCCTTGCAGCATAAAATCTGATAACTAGCTCATAACTTTATGATAAAACAGGTTTAAAATCTTGCGAAATCAGTAAGAGAGAAATTCTACTGAAGATCATAAATTCTGAAAATCACTAGCGCTCGTGGAACTATAGGAAGATCGACAAAGACCTAGATTACTTACTGATTCACATAGCAGGAAAGCGACAAATTCTGGATGGGCGGTCAAGCCAAGCTCAATATTCCCTTGTCTGATGTCAGTTCTACTTAGGGGTACCTTGCCTCTCTTCCTCTTTCTTCTCTTCAATTCCGAGTATGTCATTGTCTGCGCGAGTTGATGATACTTTCTTTTCTTCGCTGGTTCATCCGCCATCATGTCTCTGATTGGTTATAATTATGCAGATGACCTAAGGTCATCTAATAGTTATGACATCAGCTACCATCGCCTATCAGAAGCAATCTTTTGACGGTGTCCAGTCACAAGATTCCGGTGGCCTCTTTTCGCTTTGAACGGACGAAAGAAAGCATTTGGTGGGACAATAGGGTGGTCACTGTCTAAGTGGGTGTGTATACTGAATCCCAGTAAAAGCTTTTTGTGAACTGAAGCATTAAAAAACATCAGGAGTGCCCCTTTAACCTTTTTCATCCTGATACACCCATTGCTTGATGTAAATTTGACTGATAGTTTAAGGGTGGTGCCAGAATAGCTTGGCGCCTCAGGGGCCAAGCTATTCTGGCACCACCCTTGAACTAAAACAGTTGATCTATCTCCTAATCTGTAATGTAGCCTTCATTGGACAATAAGGAAATTTGACAAAATCAGCCTCAGGAGGATTAATAATGGGTTAACAGGTGTTTTTGTGGGAGAACAAATTAGGCAATCAAAGTTTGTGCAGATTTGGAAATCCTTATGAGCTTGAATGTGTTAGATTGAAACTACATGACTTGCAAATAACATAATGACATGTGTTTCCCATGCTTTGTTGCAGGTCGCACTCTGTTTCACCTAGCATATCATTTATTCAGGGAATACGGTTTCATTCAGTGCTTCCAGCTGGACATCATTAAGCTGATGCGTTTCTTCAGTAAGACAGTTCAGTTTCTCATGTGTCTTTTATGTCTTAATCTCTTCATGTATGCAATCATCAGAACTGTTCACAAATTCAATGATTGCATGCATAAGGGGGTTACTGATAAATATCAAGTTTCTTTCATTAGATGTAACTTTGTGCCCTGTAACGCAATGCGAGGCAATTTGCAAGCATGGCTTTAAAAGTTGACCACTTTTGCTTTGGTCACAGACAATTCCAAGTGTCTTTGGTGGATTTATGACTTGAAATGTAGACAGATAATACCGCACTAAAAAAAAAAAAATGGTGTACAATAATTACTATTAATGCAGGTAGCAGTGTACTTGTGCGTTTGTGCTTGTGCTCATGTGCTGATGTGAACTGGGAAGTGAGATGAATATTTGTGCACGCAACGGGAATCCTGGTCCAAAGTCATAGACCAGCATACAGTACTTCATACCTAATGCGCAAAAGGCCAACAGGCTGTTGTCCTGCGCACGGTTGTGCGCAGGCCAACAACAGGTCCAGCAGCCTTTTACACACTGTGTAGCCAACTGTTGAAGCTTGAGATGTTAGTGTGCATTTTGCAGCCTTCATAGAAGAGAACTACCATGACAGCAACCCCTACCACAATGTTGTTCACGCAGCAGACGTGGCCCAGGCTATGCATTGCTACCTCATGGAAACCAAGGTACTTACAGGCATTCATAGTGAAGCAGCTATTTTCATTTTGTTGATTAACCCTTTGTCCTTCAGTTTTGCTACTGACAGTCAACGAGTTAACAGTTTGTGAACCGATCACGGTGGAGTTTTGCTAGTTGAGCTTGAACGAAGGACTATGGTAACAATTGAATAAGCTCCTGATGTTTTGACTCGCATGCATTTGCATTTAATCCCTTACATCTTGAGGTTGAATTTTTAAAATTTTGCTTATTGTCCTATGAAGTCTACATTACAGATTGGGAGATAAATCAATCAGTTTGGTTCAAGGGTGGTGCCAGAATAGTTTGGCGCCTCAGGCATAGTCAAATTCATTTCAGACAGTAGTGTAACAGGATGAAATAGTTTAAGTGAGTAGACATGCTGAGCCTTATGACTCACCTGTAGCAAAAGTCAAAAGTCATAGAAGGTAGAGAACTGGTCTTGAACATGAGCTATTAGGATTTTGTTGTTCTTGTTGACTGTTTCCACCAAGATGAACATTTCTTTTTTTTTAGTGTCTGATGGACTTAATTAATTGATAATTGTGCACTGCTTTCATGCATTTTCAGTTGCGGGATGTTGTGACCCCACTGGAAGCCATGATGTCCTTGATCTCATCCTTGTCGCATGATCTCGACCATCCAGGGGTCAACCAGACCTTCTTGATAGCAACCTCCAATCACCTAGCAAACTTGTATCAGGTCAGTATCAAATAGATCAAACGTATCAAATACAAGAGTAGATAGACAAGAACTCACTGTGTTGCATGGATGTACCCTGACCCTTCTTGATAGCAACCTCCAATCACCTAGCAAACTTGTATCAGGTCAGTATCAAATTGATCAAACGTATCACATACAAGAGTAGATAGACAAGAACTCACTGTGTTGCATGGATGTAACAGTTTTGTGTGTTTAGTAATTCAGTTTTACGCTTTATATATAATTTCCTTCATTCTGAGGTGGGAAATGGGAGTCACTGTCTGCTAGCAAGAGGCATAGATTCTCATTAATCCTTACAGCCTGCAAAGTCTCATGAAAATATGTGCCATTTGTAGTTGGAAAAGCCTGGGAGAGTACTTTTTTTAGTGTATTCTCTATGTTTTCAGAATACGTCCGTGTTAGAAATGCACCATTGGCGGTGGGCTGTGGGTCTCATTCAAGAGTCAGGCATATTCTCACATTTTTCTCAGTCTCAGTGGTGAGTATTTCCCCTTGATTTTTTTAATCTGTAGTCTAGGTTTAGCTGTTGTGCTAGAAATCAGTGTGTGAATGATTGGGAGAAAGATGGAATGAACGAACAGGATGAGAGAGAGAGAGAGAGCAAGCGTGCACATACATGTTGGTTGGTGATTGTACATGTAATTTGCTTGCATGTTACTTTCACTTGCATATTAAATTGAAGTTACACAAGATGATGTTTGTTGGAAAAGATGTAATTTTTGGCCTGCAGGGCATCGGCCATCTGGCAACTGCGTTCTCTCATCCTGGCAACAGACATCACACGGCAGCAAGAATTTCTGGTCAAGTTCAGAGTGAGCGTCCTCTTCTTACTTTTAACTTTTTTCATCCTGATAAACTACTGCTTGAAATAAATTTGACTGATAGTTCAAGGGTGGTGCCAGGGTAGCTTGGCGCCTGAGGTGCCAAGCTATTCTGGCACTACCCTTTATCTAAAATGGTTGCTCTGTCTCCTAATTTGTGATGTAGCCTTCATAGAACGATAAACAAATTTTAAATAATCAGCCTCAGGATGTAATGGGTTAATGTACTGCCTGTTAACGCTTATCATTTGGAATACACCAGTGTGTGAAATAAGTTTTACTAAAATAGTTAAGGGTAGTGCCAGAATAGCTTGGCGCCTCTAGGCGCCAAGCTATTTTGGCACCACCCTTGAACTAAAGCCATTGGTCTATATCCTTATCTGTAAGTACTATAATGTAGCTTGCATATGGCAGTGTACAAATTTGAAACTTTTAGCCTCAGTATGATATGGGTTAATGTACCTTCCTCCACAACCCTTCCTCCTAAAATGTGTGTGTTGGTGCAACAAGGGCAGGGCATATTTGGTTAAATGTGTCCACCCTCTCTATTCATTCTGTCCATCCTGATCATTATAGGTCGTTTGACATCGAAGCGCACAATGTTTGTTTCCTCAAAAAACATTACCGATGCCATTACTACAATGGAACAACCTGTAGCTTACGTAATTTTAGCCAAAACTTACGACATGTACCCTTAGGGCCAAGGGAGGCCACCTAGGGGTGCCGTGACCTAGTACTCCAGGTAGCCTCCCTTCCCACCCCATACGGGTAACTGCCAGAGCAGCCAAGCCAGTTTTTTTCCTTTAGCTTACAGCGTAAAGACATGTGTTAGCCTACTGCAGTGTTTACCCTACAGGCTGTGTATGGTTCTGCACCGGTTGTACCTGCGACTTACAGGCTTGGTTCCCGGCTGTGCGCTCGTAGCCTGGCCTCGGAGTTCTTGGACTGTTGTCACTTGTGTGCCTTCCTCGTGTGCTGCGCCAGTTGTTGCCTTCGACTTAGAGACTTGTTCTCGGCTGTGTTGTGCCGGGCCTCGAATCCCTGGGACTGTTGTCTCTTGTGGGCCCTTCTTCGCGTGTTCTACACCGATGGTTCTCTTCATCTTAGAGACTGGTTACGGCGTGCTCTGCCTGGCCTCGGCACCATGTTGTTCCTGCGTGCTATTTCCTCGGTTACCCTCGGACAAGTTCGCGCTTGGCCGGACGTCTGGGACCTGCGTTGCAGACTCGAAGCCCTTGCCTCGGCCGGCTTACCTGTCGTCTGCGGCCCCTCGACCCTCGGTGGCGCCCCCTTCTGCTTCGTTTCAGGTTCTCCCTTTCCCCGCCCTCTCAGGTCTCAGTGTTTGCCGGCGCCCTTGGCGCCGGGCGGCGGCTTCACTCTTGGAGTTTTTTGCATTCAAAATGGTGAATTTTATAGGCGCTATGGTCCTAACGTATTTCACACAGATTGAAACGCGTCAACACCGATGGTTCTCTTCATCTTAGAGACTGGTTACGGCGTGCTCTGCCTGGCCTCGGCACCATGTTGTTCCTGCGTGCTATTTCCTCGGTTACCCTCGGACAAGTTCACGCTTGGCCGGACGTCTGGGACCTGCGTTGCAGACTCGAAGCCCTTGCCTCGGCCCGCTTACCTGTCGTCTGCGGCCCCTCGACCCTCGGTGGCGCCCCCTTCTGCTTCGTTTCAGGTTCTCCCTTTGCCCGCCCTCTCAGGGAGGGCCAGGTAAGGTCTCAGTGTTTGCCGGCGCCCTTGGCGCCGGGCGGCAGCTTCACTCTTGGAGTTTTTTTGCATTCAAAATGTTGAATTTTATAGGCGCTATGGTCCTAACGTATTTCACGCAGATTGAAACGCGTCAACACCGGGTCTCAGTGTGGCCAGCGACTGACAACTTTGGCGCCGGTCGGCGGCTTCGCTTGGAGTTTCATTTACGCATAGTGAATTTTATAGGCGCTATAGTCCAAGCGTAGAGCATGCAGACTGAATGGCGTCAGACCCGGGTCCCGGTGTTTGCCAGCGACCGGTGCGGGTGGCGGCTTCACTTTGCAGTTTCGTTTGTCGTTGTGAATTCTATAGGCGCCTTCGTCTGAGCGTATGTCACGCGGACTGAATGCGTAAGGACCGGGTTCGATTCGCAGTGGGAAGATCCTTAAGGGGAACCTGGTGAAGCAGAGTGGCGCAGTGGGAGTGTGCCGAGCCTTTACCCCAGAGGCCCTAGCTTGGCACCACGCTATGCTTGATATCTTTGAGATACTGGTCTGCTGCTTGGATGATTTAAGGAAATGGTTGTGCCCGTCACGTGGCCTTTCTGCCACTGCCGGTCGCCGGTGTTTTCACCTATATGTTGCAGTGGCAAGTTCGCTCCTGCACTCGTGGGGGCACCTTTCAGTGGCCGAATGATACGCTTGTGGTGCCTCCTCTGCTCTGGTTCTGCCTCGGGCCGCCCCCGTGATGTCTGCTCGCCCTGGGTAGAAGAGCCATGGTCACAGCCTGGAGCTGGTAGCGGCGAACGACCTATGCCGTCCCGCAGCCTCGCGCATACCTCGGCCCGGACTGACCAAGATGCACCCGCACCGCTGTTGGGGGACGGCCTACGAAGGATCCCCCCTTGCGCACCCACTCGCTCGAGTCTGGTCCGCAGCGAGTCCGCTCGTCCCGCCTTGCGGAAAACAAACGACTACCACGCCCTGACGTTGGGGGACGTATTCTCCCCTTGCGCACCAACTCGCTCGAGTCTGGTCCGCAGCGAGTTCGCTCGCCCCGCCTTGCGGATAACAACAGCTGCCAAGCCCTGACTTTGGGGGACGCAATCCTCCCTTGCACACCAGCTCGCTCGAGCCTGGCCCGCAGCGAGCTAGCTCACCCCACCTTGCGGAACACAAGCCTCACAAGCAGGAAGTAACCACGTGCCACCCTGATGCCGGACCTTCGGCATCGTCTTGCGGCCCACGACAGATTCGGCCCCTGGAACGCCACAGACTGGGCACAGCCATCTGGACCTTTGACGCCCGCTCGCGCGAAGGAGCCTTTCCCGATGCGTCTCTTCTCGGACTGCGGACTCCCGCCAGCAGCCTTGTGGCTCCTCGTTCCCGGACCCTCAGCGTCTTCGCCCGCTTCAGCCTCTTCCCCAAGTGTGGACCTCGCCCCTTCCAGACACGCCACTCCCGCTCGCGCCTTCACAGACGCTCTCCCCGGACTCGCTTCATCTCGCCTTGCTCCCTCTGCTTCGTCCTCTTACGCCACCGGTGGATGAGACCGCCCTCAGCTTCTCCTCAGGGGATTCTACTTCTGCGCTCCTTAGCCATTTGGCCTCCCACGCGCTCGCTCGCTCGCTCGCCGTAGACTCCTTCGTTGCCTATCCTGCAGCGGACGTGGTATGTCGGGCGCTCGCAGAGCTTCGCTTCGCCCTCCCGTTGGGGGACCCGCCGGCGCAGCTACAGGCGGGTGGACTTCATGCCTCTGCATCCCTTTCGGACAGCGACCCTCTTCCACAACGCCTGTGCTGATTTTCTAGTCTCAGCCACGCAAGCTGTTTTCTCACGAGTGGAGATGGCCTGACATTCATTGGTCTCGCCGCCATTATGGGACATCCTCGCCTTGGCCGTCACCGCCTCCGGGCGGCTTGCCTCGCTCCCTTCATATCATGGTTTCTGCCGCATTTGCGCCCTGCTCCCCTGGGATGCCGTCCTTTCCGTCTGCCCGACCTTCCGCAGGAGTTACGGTGTCAGCTGCGACAGGCCCCTTCGGCGATCTGCTCCTCTTCTGTCCTACCTGGCAGGCGGTGACGGACGCGACCAAGGACCTCTGGCCTTCAACGCTGTGGCGCGGCCCCGTGTGGACTTCTGCCCCTTCGGACCGACTCAGACAGCCACCCTTCAAGGAGAGGTCTCTGTCCTGTGGCTGGAGGACACCACAGAGGTAAGTATCATGCCACGACACTCCCGCCTCTACAGTCGCCTCTCCCTGGACCAGCAAAGGCAAGTGGCGTCCGATCATCGACCTCTCGGCACTGAACAGGTTCATCTCCGCGCTGTCTTCCGCATGGAGAGCGCCAGAGCCCTTCGCACCGCAGTTCAACCCTGGACTGCCCCGTCAGCCTGGATCTGTTGGACGCTTACCTACACGTGCCCGTGCATCCGGCTTCCAGACGCTATCTGCGCTTCGCCTTCGTTGGCTTAGTCTACCAGTTCCGCGCTCTCCCCTTCGACCTCAACCTCAGCCCCTGGGTTTTAACCCGCATCATGGGCGGCGTCTTCGCCAAGACCAGGCAGACTTCATAAATTACCTCAACGGTATGCTCCTGCGCGACCAGTCGGCGCCTGCCCTGGAGACAGACAGAGATGCATGGCTGGCCCTCCTCGACAGCCTCGACTTCATAGTCAACTTGGGCGAGTCAGACCTCGCCCCGTCCCGCCGCTTCGTCCACTTCGGCTGGGAGTTCCTGATCGACCTCAACCGGGTGAGACTACCGGAACCGTGGTTTCAGAAGTTGGCACGTCTAGTTTCTCAGGAGGAGGCAGTCCTCGCCAGAGTGTGGTTACAGCTCCTGGGCCTGATGAGTGCGGCGGCGGCGGCGGCGGATCTCCTTCCCCTTGGCTGTCCCTACTCGAGTCTGCTTCAGCTCCATCTGTTTCTTCACTGGCGACCCTTGACTGGCGATATCGAGGCTCCCGTTCTGGTACTTCCCTTGCTCCTTCCGCACCTCCTCCGCTGGGCGGACCCCATCTGGCTCGCGACCGGAGTCCACTCCTTACTCCCCCCCTCCCCCCCCCCCCCCCCTCAGTTGTCCCTTTGCGTCGACGCCAGCCGCTCCGGCTTGGGCGCGCACCTGCTGCTAACGTTCGCCGCAGCTTCCCAACTGGTTGGAGCTGCAGGCGGTTGGCAAGCCCTATTCGCGTGGGCAACGACTCTCGGACGCCAGGAGCTGCTCATCCTTCCGACAACTCCACTGTAGTGTCCTACATGCGGAAGCAGGGTGGGACTCGCTCCCCTTCCCTCTGCATTCTTCCTTACCAGCTCTTCCGTTGGTGCGAGGTTCGTGGCATCTCTCTTCGAGCGAGACATATCCCGGGCTACCTGAATGTCCTCGCGGACTCCCTCTCGAGGCGCGTTCAGCTCCTCCATACTGATGGGACTTCTTTCAGATGATCTGCGCCACATGGGAGAACCCGCTTATCGACCTCTTCGCGACGAGGTGGAACCGCCAGCTACCCCTCTTCGTCTCTCTCATCCCGGACCCCCTAGCCTGGGCGGTCGATGCGCTCTCCATCCCCTGGGACAGCCTCTGCGCGTATGCCTACCCACCCACCGCTCTGGTCCCCAAGGTCCTTCTCAAACTCATGGGGTGCAACGTGATCCTGTTGCTAGTGGTGCCGTTCTGTTGGACCAAGTCTTGGACCACCGACCTCCTAAACCATGCCACGGGCCCCCCACTGCAGCTACCCACCCCTCGCACGATGCTCAAGCAACCACGCCAGGCACTTTACCATCTGTGTCCCGAGCGACTCCTTCTGCACGCTTGGAGATTGTGCGGCACGCCCTCGCCACTACAGGTTTCACGAGTGAGGCAGTGGCAGCTATCGCTGCAGGCCGCAGACCCTCGACCCTGCAAGGCTACGGGGGAAAATGGAGAGTACTTGAAGCCTGGTGCGACCACTGTCACCTCTCCCCTACCGATCTGACTTCCCCCCGACTAGCCGAGTTCTTCCTCTGGCTTTCGCCGAACAGTACTTAGCACCGATCACCATCAGGGGCTACCTTGCCATGATTGCGGACACTTACCGTCACTTGGGCCAAGCAGACCCCGGCAAATGTAAAGACCTCGCTGACCTTATGGCCCACTTCGGAATACAATGGCCTGCCCTCCACTCCCTGATCCCACGCTGGGATCTACCCTGGGTACTCGCCTGGCTGAACTCTAAGCGTTTCGAGCCGCTTCCCCTAGCAAGCCTGGCCGACGCGACGCAAAAGACCCGTTTCTTCTCGCCCTTGCCACGGCCACCAGAGTGAGTGAGCTGCACGCGCTCTCTGCACGCCCTGCCTGCCAGCAGTTCAGGTCGGATGGCTCCAGGCAGCTACAGACGGACCCAGCCTTCTTGGCCAAGACTCAGTCTCCGTTGACAGCCCCCCAGGTGATCACTGTGTGACCGCTGAAGACGGTCAGCCCCAACAGGGAAGTCAGACAGCAGGACCCGGTGAGAGCCTTACGTGTGTACCTACGCCGAACCAAGCCGCTCTGCCAGGGACGTACCCACCTCTTTCTCCCTCTGTCCCCAGGTAGACAAGACATCTCAGCCCAGACGATCTCTTCCTGGCTAAGATGGGTGATGCGTTCCGCCCACCAAGACCTCTGCCCCGACGCTGCCACGCGACTACACATCAGGGCTCACGAGGTCAGAGCCATGGCTGCAAGCATCGCCTTCAACCGCAACTGTGCTGCCCGAGACATTGTGGCTGCCGTGGGCTGGCGGACCGAATCGACCTTCACCCGGTTCTACCTCAGAAACCTGGCTGGCCAGCGAGATAACCTGGCCTAGGTGGGGGACATCGCAGCGGCGCAACACTCCCTCCCGGCACCTTGGTGCCGTAGGTAATCCTTTAGCTAAAATTACCGGGAGCTTGCGCTGGGGAGGACGGGTCTTGCTGGCTCGGTTACTGGGTTATGCGGCACCCGCCTCCTTTTCGCAATTCTTCCATTGTAGTAATGGCATCAGTAATGTTTTTTGAGGAAACAAATGAATTTTTCTCTAAAATGTATTTTTTCAAAAAAATACTTACCGATGCCATTACTCAGACGGCCCTCCCACCTGCCCCGCTCGCTGCTAGTCAGCTAAACGTAAAACTGGCTTGGCTGCTCTGGCAGTTACCCGTATGGGGTGGGAAGGGAGGCTACCCAGAGTACTAGGTCACAGCACCCCTAGGTGGCCTCCCCTGGCCCTAAGGGTAAGTTTTGGCTAAAATTACGTAAGCTACAGGTTGTTCCATTGTAGTAATGGCATCGGTAAGTATTTTTCAAAAAAATACATTTTAGAGAAAAATTCATTTTTCGCAAACATCTCTGCAAAGAACCACTTTTCTATATCAATCTTAGAACATATATAGTTCACTGGCACTTGACCTAATGTGGTTTACTTTTAAAGTTATATTCCCCAGGATCTAGCATCTCAACACAGTTAGAAAACTGTCTGCAACAGATAATGCTGACAGTATGTGTATGGGTCCTTTGTGTACTATCATAGAGCTTTATGATGTAAGTACAATGCCAAATGTCGAAATTCATCATTTGAATGTGCTTTGTTTTTGTACCGGAGTCACGAATTAATCGTCTGCGTCGGCCTTGCTTTGAATTAATATGCATATTTATGAGCCTACGTCACAAGGCAGGACCCAGCTGACTATCAGTGTATCGCAATACTGCAGGTCACGAGGTTATCGGTGTGGTGTACACACGTGTCAGTGTACACATGTACTGATGTTCTCTGGCATCCCTTTGATGTAAGTTTTCACAAGAAAGTAGAATAAACCTTCCATACTCACTATGCTGTCAAAATCACAATGCGCCGGTTCCGCTCGGCCGGCTAGTATTTACTGTCAACGATCGTGCGTACAGTAGTGCACCGAGGGTGTGACCTTTGATCCATTCGTACCCCTCGGAAACACACATCGTCTTTCCATCATTGAAACAGAACATTGGTATTTATACTCACTTTCTGCACTGCAGTCAATTTCACATCTCACACATCAAAGTCTACTTAACTGAAAGCATCATCGGAAACGACAAATGCACCCATCGCAGCAGAAACACTACCTCTCTGAATCGAGTGAATGAGAGCCCGCACAGACAAAAACATGTTACGACCAGCGATGTGCAACGGCTTTGATACACCGTAGTTTTCAGATCTGTGCAGCATAAAATGTGATAACTAGCATGTAACTATATGATAAAACAGGTTTTAAATCTTGCGAAAGCAGTAAGAGATAAATTCTACTGAAGATCATGAATTCTGAAAATCACTAGCGCTCGCGGAACTATAGGAAGATCGACTAAGACCGTAGATTGCTTACTGATTTAGCAGGAAAGTGACATATTCCACCAAGTGGACGGTCAAGCCAAGCTCTTGCTTTACGCGTTGCCACATGTCCATATTCCCTTGTCCGATGTCAATTCTACTTAGGAGTATCTTGTCTCTCTTTCTCTTTATTCTCTTCAATTCCGAGTCTATCATTGTCCGTGCGAGTCGATGATACTTTCTTTTTTTCTTCGCTGGTTCATCCACCATCTTGTCTCTGATTGGTTATAATTATGCAGATGACCTAAGGTTGTATAGAATAGTTATGACGTCAGCTACCATCGCCTATCGGAAGCAATTTGTTATGTATCTCATCAGAAAATTCTGGTGGGCCTCTTTTCACTTTGAACGGACGAAAGAAAGCATTTGGTGGGACAGTAGTGTGGTCACTGTCTAAGTGGGTATTTATACTGAAGCCCAGTAAAAGTTTTTTGCGAACTGAAGCCTTAAAAAAGGTCGGGCGTGCCCCTTTAAGAAACTCGAACAATGTGTCCGTTTTAATGTACAGTGAGAAAAGCTGGGAATTTTCTCATGAAATGACTGATTTTTGTGTCAGTTTTACCGTACAGTGAGAAAAGCTGGGATTTTTCTCATGAAATGACTGATTTTTGTGTCAGTTTTACTGTACGGTGAGAAAAGCTGGGATTTTTCTCATGAAATGACTGATTTTTGTGTCAGTTTTACTGTACGGTGAGAAAAGCTGGGATTTTTCTCATGAAATGACTGATTTTTGTGTCAGTTTTACTGTACCGTGAGAAAAGCTGGGATTTTTCTCATGAAATGACTGATTTTTGTGTCAGTTTTACTGTACCGTGAGAAAAGCTGGGATTTTTCTCATGAAATGACTGATTTTTGTGTCAGTTTTACTGTACAGTGAGAAAAGCTGGGATTTTTCTCATGAAATGACTGATTTTTGTGTCAGTTTTACTGTACAGTGAGAAAAGCTGGGATTTTTCTCATGAAATGACTGATTTTTGTGTCAGTTTTACTGTACAGTGAGAAAAGCTGGAATTTTTCTCATGAAATGACTGATTTTTGTGTCAGTTTTACTGTACAGTGAGAAAAGCTGGGATTTTTCTCATGAAATGACTGATTTTTGTGTCAGTTTTACTGTACAGTGAGAAAAGCTGGGAATTTTCTCATGAAATGACTGATTTTTGTGTCAGTTTTACTGTACGGTGAGAAAAGCTGGGATTTTTCTCATGAAATGACTGATTTTTGTGTCAGTTTTACTGTACAGTGAGAAAAGCTGGGATTTTTCTCATGAAATGACTGATTTTTGTGTCAGTTTTACTGTACGGTGAGAAAAGCTGGGATTTTTCTCATGAAATGACTGATTTTTGTGTCAGTTTTACTGTACGGTGAGAAAAGCTGGGATTTTTCTCATGAAATGACTGATTTTACATCTCTTAATGTGCCCCGGATAAATTATCCCACTGTAAGAGATCCATTTTTACGTGTATTAGCCAAGTTTTCACACCTGAAGCAGTGCAGGCATACATGAAGTCTACATGCCTGACCTCGATATTTAAGTCTGCTGGGGCTCTATTTAGGGTATTGAAAATGGCTTGTTCTTGTCTTTTCACCAAATTTTTATGAGTGTACAGTAAAATCTACAAATCATTCCATATTACAAGTGAGTCAATTGGCACCAAGTGATATTTGTTCTTGAAGTGGTACAGAAAAGTGTTTCTTTGCGGAAATATTTGGGAAAAACGTGACAAACGGCCTATACACGCATACATTCTCTCTGTGATCATAATACAATCTTATTAAGAGTTTCCCTGACGTTTCAACATTACATAATTCAGACACTTCATTGATATTGGTCAGATTGATTCATTGACAGATTGGCACATTTTTTTCATTGCATTATTTGTTTACAGAGGTTGGTGGATACTTTTTCAGAATGAGTTTAACCTGTTTAGTGCTGAGAAAATTTGAACATCACCCATTTGCAAGAGGTATGATCCTCATGAGCCCCCGCAGTTGCGGGGGCTCATGAGGGTCTATGCCTCTTGCTGGCACCTCTTTGGATAAACGTTCCTGGGACAACTAAGGTCATTTGGTCTTGAATTAACAGAGATTACAGAAGCACAGTCTACATCAGGTGGCACTGAACAAGTTAATTCAGTCATTTCGCGATTTGTTCACAGAGGTTGCTGGATAATTCAAAAGAGTTTGACTACAAGACGAACAGCAGCACACGCAACTTCGTGCTACAGGTACTGTACAGTACTGCACAAGCGTGTGACATTAATCCTTTGACAGTTCGCAGCGATTTTGTTGAGGTGATTCCTGCAGGAATCCCTTCAGCAATAAGGGCTACTGACAGCCAAGGTTTCAGAAAATGGGTATGGATTGTTAACCCTTTTGGTAGCGATTTTCATTGCGATGATTCCTGCAGGAATCATCGCAACAAAAACCGCTACTGACATTCAAAGGGTGAACATGTGTTAACCCTTTCCACCCTGATACACTATCGTTTGAAATAAATATGATTATAATAGTTCCAGAGTAGTGCTAGAATAGCTTGGCGCCTGAGGCATCAAGCTATTCTGGCACCACCGTTGAACTGAAATGGCTGCTAATCTGTAATGTAGCCTTCATTAGGACAATAAGCAAATTTGAAAAATGTCAGCCTCAGTGTGTAACGGGTCAATGTATCTTGAGGAATGTCTGATATGCTTAGTATTACAGCAGCCTGCTGCCTTGGAAAATATATGTGTGCTCGCCTGTCATTTTACACCTTACGGATTAAAATTGTAAGGTTCCAAATCACAGACCAGCACAGATACACTGTATGGGAAAATGCCTTTGGAAACACTACTGCTGCTTTTGTAGATATGATCCATATCCAGTAAAATAGTTTTATTTTTTCTATCCTTTAAAATGTTTTTCATTTCACTGAACCTGTGCATTTTCTGTGTCCATTGACAGATCGCACTGAAGTGTGCAGACATCTGTAACCCATGCAGACCGTGGGTGCTGAGCAAAGTGTGGAGCGACCGAGTGTGTGAGGAGTTCTTCCATCAAGGTGGGTACACATTAACTCATTCGCGGGCAGCCGCATCTGGATGCGCAGCATAAGCCACACATCCAGATGCGGCTGGCCGCGATTGAGTTAAGCTCCTTGCGCATGCAGCCATGGGTTGTGTAAAGAGTACTGGTTGCAGCAAGCACAAAGGGTTAATTCTTTGGATGCTGGTAGCGGGTTTTGTCGGGTGATCTGGCAGGAGTCACCTCAGCAAAACGCGCTACTGACAGCCAAAGGGTTAACCCCTTGAACCCAAATGCCACATTTCCCATATTTTAGAAGTGTCACATCACAACTGATGGATCGACCATGATAGTTCTAGGGTAGTGCAAGATTAGCTTGGCACCATCAGGTGCTGAGCTAATCTGGCACTATCCTTGTATTATCATGGTCGATCCACTTCTATGCGTCAGGGCTAAATGGGTTAAAGGACATACTTGCAACCATACTTCTTTTGTTCTAGGGTGCTTTTACTGCTTCCTCTTCTGATGATGTCTGCCTAGTGTAAACGTATACTGGTCTGTGATTTTGCTCCTAGCAGCTTAACCCTTTCAGCCCACAGATGGATGCTGGTCAACAGTGACAGTGATAGTTTAAGGGTGATGCCAGAATATCTTGGTGCCTTGAGGTGTCGAGCTATTCTGGCACTGCCTGTAAACTATCATGGTCAGTCTGTCTCTTGAGCATGTATGTAGTCGTTAGCAGAAAATTCAGAGACTTAAAAATTTCAGTTTCAGGGCTTATAGTGGTAAAGCTGCATGGTCATAACCCATGTCATACTGAGGCTAAAAGCTTCAAATGTGTACACTGCCATATGAAAGCTACATTATAGTACTGACAGATAAGGATATAGACCAATGGCTTTAGTTCAAGGGTCGTGCCAGAATAGCTTGGTGCCTAGAGGCACCAAGCTATTCTGGCAGTATCCTTGAACTATTTTAGTCAAGCTTATTTCACACACTGGTGTATTCCGAATGATAAGGGTTAAATCACACGAGTATGGAACAACACCACTGGGGTGTACATGCAGGTTTCTGTACAAAGTGCACTCATGCAGATGTGTGCTAAGCACATGCCTGTGTGAGTGTACACAACTGCACAACAGCTGTTTCTAAATAGTATACACATGTGTTGCTCAGCTGGTTGTATTGTTACATATACATTTGCATACAGTTGTAGTTTTTGTTGTGGAAAGAATGCCACATGACCCCCTCCATGTGAAAAATGTAGATGCTGTAATGAGATCATCAGGTGATTGGGCTGAAGTAAGCTGCAGTGGGACCATGCACAGTCGTGCGCTGCCCCACCTTGGCTGACTGTAGCTCGATGGCCTTTGTGTACTTGCTACAGGTTCTCAGGGTGCATGAGGATATATGCCTCTTGCAGATGAGTATTCTTTCCATTACATGAAAGGCCCTTGGGCTGACGTTGGCAGAAGATGGCCCGCTTACATGCGCACACAAGCCATCTGCAACCAATGTCAGCCCGACGACCTTTTGTTTGTTGCAGACATGGCCTTACCTTACGTTGTTTACTTTATCACAGGTGACTTGGAGAGAACTCTGGGTGTTCCAGTGACACCCTTGTGTGATAGAGAAAACAACACTGTGCCAAAGATTCAAATTGGTAAGTGTTTTTTTCCAGGTACATCAGCTGTGTACTAACTATATCTGGGATAAGAGTAGGAAGCTCTACCTTATGAAGGCAAAAGACAGTTGTTTTTTTGTGAAAAGCAAGATTTTCATTGTACTTGCAGTGGACTTATTTTCTTTTACCTGCATGGGGCAGAGCTGTTGTAGAGTTTTGACTTGTGACCCGTGTGTGTGAAATTTCTGTCAGATCTTCTGCACTAACTGTGGGAGATGAATCGGCCATGTTACCTGAAGTCATGCCTGGCATGTTGAGAGACACCAAGCTAATCGTCCTTGAGCTCTTATAGTCAGTCCATCTTTCGCACTGGTAAGGCTCAATGGGTTTACATTTTACTTGCAAATGGGGTCAGTTGAATGAGCAAGCTAAAATCCTGCGCAAGCCACAAAGCAAGGTGCTTCACTATGACAGAGCACCTTGCTTAGTGGCTTGGGCAGGATCTAAACTGGCTCCTGCAACTGAGGCCTGGCATTTAGCATCCTGTGCAAAACAAAACAAACAAGTCAGGACAGGATTCTAAATGCAAGCTCCCTTGCCAGTAAAATGTTAACCCATTCAGACCTGACACACTACATGAAGATATAGATGAACCATGATAGTTCAAGGGTTGTGCCAAATACTTTTACTTTCCTTATCACAGACCTACCAGAAGTTGCAACTGGGGCATAATTTGCTGCACTTCATTTTAGTTTGCTAAGCTACTACACTGTCAATGCTATGCTGGCCAGTACAGGGGGAAAAATTAATTGGGGGGGGGGGGGGGGGGGGGGGGCGGGGAGGGGTGGTAAGGTAGTGATGGGACTGGGTCTGTTTGACAGTTATGCTCAGTTTGACTACACTGGTGAAAGTATTGGAAAATGGCAAATCTGTTTACTTAACCCCACCAACTTATCATCCAGGGTAGCAAAAAGCCTTAATTGGTGGTGGATTTGCTACCAATAAGATTTACTGGTAGTTAAGAAACAGAAACTTGGCAAGCTGTTTTACCAATCGAACTTATTGTAGCAATGGAACTATAGCTGTATTGATTTCCTACGCCTCAGATTAGCTGTGTACATCGTGTGTGACAATGACTATTTGCATTTTTGCTATGCTTAACGTTCAGTTTGCTAGCCTTCAAAAGCGCCCATTTATTTTGCTTGATCATGTTTGATTTGTGTAACGATTGTGGTTGTGTTGTTCTGTGGGAGCGTGCATGTGTTGATCGTAGGTAGCGATCCGATGTTTTATTTGAGCTATCATGATTACGAATCACGTACCTTTTCAGTAAGTTTCACTATCGTTCACGTTTAGTGCAGAATCGATTATCTTTTGACACACAGAGTTGAATCCCGAAGAGTCTAGAAACTGCGCGAGTAATCACCATTGTTTTCTGCGCGCGTGAAGTGGGCGGTCACTATGCATTAGGTGGAATCTTGAAACTTCCGGATGATTCGGGGAGGTCGTGACCTGTCTAGTGTGCTCATGCGTGTAGTCATGATGCGTGAGGATTTCCCAACATGGGGGCTGGAGATGGCAGCCAGACTTTTGTAGATTATTCTGGTGTAATTTTTCCTCTTTAATATTTATGAGTTTTAGTTACGTATTTTGTTTTGATTGGTTGTGTTGTATGATTTTGCTCGATTGTTCTGGAGAACATACCACTATAAAAGATCGTATTAGGAAGCGCGTGTCGTACATTGTTCAGTTGTTGAATTGCGATGTAACAGCGTCGGTACAGTGTTCAGTTGTATAATTGCAGTGTATCAAAAAGCACATTAACATTGAGAGAGCGCTACGCAAGATATCATGCTTCATTGTCAGTGACGGAGTTATGCAGTGAATGATGTACATTGTATGAGAGACACATTGTGTCAAAGTGTGGATATTTCGCAGAGAAGACATTGTTGGTGCATTTGTGAACGTATTTCGTGGAGATCGCATCGCTGTAATAAAATATTTTTGGAACTGTTACTCCAGTGTTGTCTACATCCTTAAGCCACATGTGACGGGTTGCAGCTGAATGAAGTTTATTTAAAAGAACCTTACGTGCGTGCCGTCTGGTGTGATTTTATCATACTACGACCCCCGACTCAAACACGTAACATTTTGACACCTCCTATGGGACTTCTTCAGTTGGTTCAGTGGAAAGGGTAGCAGGAGAAAACAGCCAGCAGTGAAAAGCAGAGATGGCGACATCGGAAATGGAGACATTCCTGAAAATCGGAAAGGAATGTGGACTGGAGGGAACCCAGCTCCCGGACTTTGTAAAGGAGAGAGAAAAAGAGAGATTTGAGAGAGAAGCTCTTAAAGAACGTGAAATCAGGAAACTTGAAATTCAGTGAAGAGAGGCAGAGAAACAGCGAGAAGAAGAGCGAGAAGAGGCGGAGAGGTAGCGTCAATACGAAATTCATTTAAAGCAGATAGAGATAGAGGCACAGAGCCAGAGAGCTAATGAAGCAACAGCATTAGCCAGCAGAGAGCAAACAGCCCGTGCGCCAAAGCTTCCACATTTCGTTGAAAATTCAGATAAGATGGACACTTATCTGGAATGATTCGAGCGTTCCGCGTTTCGCAACTAGCAACAACTGGAAACAAGAGACTTGGGCTATCAAACTGAGTGCAATTCTAACTGGCAAAGCGCTTGAATTTTACACCCGCCTGCCGAGAGAAGAAGCCGAAGATTATACGCAGTTGAAAGCTGCCCTGCTGAGACAGTACGACTTCACTGAAGAGGGTTACAGGCGACGATTTCGGAACTGCAAGCCTGAAGAAGGAGAAACACCTGGCCTATTCATTGAAAGAATCAGAAGCTACCTGGAGAAATGGATAGAGCTGGCTGGCCTAAACAGAGAGTACCAAGACCTGTGTGACCTCATCAAAGAACAAGTTTTCAACGCATGTTCTAAGGACCTGGCCGCCCACCTCAGAGAGCAAAAAGACCAGTCCCTGAAGGCCCTGGCAGACTTCGCTCAAAGATACCTTGACGCCCACAACATGAAGTTCGGGCCCAGTAAACCGCAGTGTGTGTCTGCACCAGCAGAGGAAATCCACAATGCCAGAGACATCCTGAAATACAAGCCGGTGGAGAACCTGACATGTTTTCTCTGTGGAAAGAAAGGTCACAAGGCGATACGGTGTCCTTCTAAAGACCTTCCCCGAGGCGACAACATCAGAAGGTCCAACCAAGATCGCGGGATAGCAGGTAGAAATAGTACTACGTCTCAACACAGAGCCGCCGCTGTACTAGCAAATGATGTGACGTCATCCAGTGACTTTGAGTCTGGAGAAAGGCGAGTGACACCAGAGCTGATTGAATCTTTCAAAAAGAATGGACGCATCCCAGTAGGAGATGGGGCTACATTCTTACCAGTTTCAAACATTGGGCTGCCTGAGAATGAAGTGCCGAACATGCCGGTGGTGTCAGGATTCGTCCGCGACACACCAGTGAGAGTGCTGAGAGACACCGGTTGTAACTGTGTCATCGTGAGAGATGATTTAGTAGCTGAAGACCAGAAGCTACATGAGTGGACAACCCTCGTCTTGGCCGACGGAAGTGGGAGAGTCACCCCCCTTGCCAAGGTCAGTGTCAACACCCCGTACCTGACAGGAGAGGTGAAGGCGTTGTGCGTGAAGACCCCAGTTTATGATCTTATCATCGGAAATGTTAGCAGTGCCAGAAATGCAGATGATCCAGATCCAGAATGGAGATTTGAAACTTATGCAGTTACTACGAGAGGTCAGGAAGAGAAGGGCCACCATAACATCCCTCTAAAAGTGGATGACAACATAGAAACAGTCATGGTGAATAGAAGCGCAAGGCGCTAGAGCAACTGCAGAACCAGATGGACACGACCGTGGCCAGCAAGCGAGATAGGCTGGAAGTGGAACAGCGAGCAGCCGTCCACTGTCTGCAGCAAAAACAGGCGCAGGAGTTAGACAGCCGGCGGCACGATGCCGAGCGCCACCACAATGATCAAACGGGGTCGCCGAAAAGCAAGGAGAATGAGGGATTCGAGCGAGACGGGGCTCCTCTGACAAAGGAGATGTTGAAGCTGCAGGAAGAGGATAAGGAGAGAGATAACCAGAAGCTGGTGTATAAACGTAAAAGTCAAAATGTCATCGAAGATTTCGACGGAGGGCAGGATCGATATGAACGGGAGCAAGACCTGAAGGTCAATCATCAGAACCAGCTTGACAGATTGCGGCATGAACACGACACTGAAATTCGCCGTCTGCCGCTGGACATGTTGGATAGAGGACCATGCGGGTCTGACACAGTGGTTGATATCAAAGTCTACGGAGTTGAAGTCAACAACAGAACGAATACAGACTATGTGAATTCACTGAAGGAGTGGCCTCAGCATCGGTGCGTCTTGCTAATGACGAAGGACTAGACGACAAGAACCTGTTTGACCTTGATGAACTCCGCCACAAGGAGGATGTAGGAGACATTCAGTTTGGTCAGAATCTAACCCAGACTCAACAAGAAGAACTGCAAAACCTGATCCAAGAGTTCAAGAATCGGTTTACACCTGACCCAGGGACAACAGACACCGTCCAGCCCGAGGTTAATCTAATATCCGACAATCCGGTTCGCGACGAGCCGGGTCGTCTACTTCGCAACACGAGAGAGGGAATGAGGAAGAATGTTGGGGAGACGCCGAACTTGGGAGTCGTCAGAGATTCCAGATCGCCAGTGGTCATCGTGAAGAAACCGGAAAAATCTAATTTGGTGTGTTTGGACTATCATACTTTCCGTAAGCCGACAGTGTTCGACCCAGGACCAACCTTTGAGCTGTGTGAACTGTATTCATGATTTGACCATGTTCCAGGAGTGAACTTTGACATTCATTTTTAGTTTAATCAAGGGTTCGCAGAACTTTGAAGCTGATTACCTGAGCAGAGCAATTTAAATGAACATTTCTTTGTACAGAACAGTTTAAAGAAACATTTTGGTGTCCATGAGAATTTAAAGGGACATGTCTGTGATCAGGACATTTTAAAGGAACATATCTTCATTCGGGACATTTCAAAGGAACTGTGAGTTAATTATTTTAAGTAGTTAATTTGATTTAATTTGTTGTGAAATTGTATTTGTTTAGAGTTCTGTGTAGATTAACACAGCCACAACCGTATTTTTGGATTTGAGAAGAAATTTTGTGAAATTTCGTTCTAAAAGGGGGGGGGGGGGGGGGGGGGTGGTGGTAATGTAACGATTGTTGTTGTGTTGTTCTGTGGAAGCGTGCATGTGTTGATCGTAGGTAGCGATCCGATGTTTTATTTGAGTTATCATGATTATGAATCACGTACCTTTTCAGTAAGTTTCACTATCGTTCACGTTTAGTGCAGAATCGATTATCTTTTGACACACAGAGTTGAATCCCGAAGAGTCTAGAAACGGCGCGAGTAATCACCATTGTTTTTTGTGCACGTGAAGTGGGCGGTCACTATGCATTAGGCGGAATCTTGAAACTTCCGGATGATTTGGGGAGGTCGTGACCTGTCTAGTGTGCTCATGCGTGTAGTCATGACGCGTGGGGATTTCCCAACATAGGGGCTGGAGATGGCAGCCAGACTTTTGTAGATTATTCTGGTGTAATTTTTCCTCTTTAACATTTATGAGTTTTAGTTACGTATTTTGTTTTGATTGGTTGTGTTGTATGATTTTGCTCGATTGTTCTGGAAAACATACCACTATAAAAGATCGTATTAGGAAGCGCGTGTCGTACATTGTTCAGTTGTAGAATTGTGATGTAACAGCGTCGGTACAGTGTTCAGTTGTATAATTGCAGTGTATCAAAAAGCACATTGACATTGAGAGAGCGCTACGCAAGATATCATGCTTCATTGTCAGTGATGGAGTTATGCAGTGAATGGTGATGTACATTGTATGAGAGACGCATTGTGTCAAAGTGTGGATATTTTGCAGAGAAGACATTGTTGGTGCATTTGTGAACGTATTTCGTGGAGATCGCATCGCTGTAATAAAATATTGTTGGAACTGTTACTCCAGTGTTTTCTACATCCTTAAGCCACGTGTGACCGGTTGCAGCTGAATGAAGTTTATTTAAAAGAACCTTACGTCTGGTGTGATTTTATCATACTACGACCACGACTCAAACACGTAACAATTTGGCAGGTCTGTATTCAGGCTGTTTCCTGAAATATAATGTAGATCAAGACAATCAAGGGCAGTGAACTCCCAAATCTGGGAATTTTAACCTCAGGGCTAGAGGCACCAAGTGAAGTCTTTCTGGCGCCTACCTTGAACTATCATGGTCACAGTACTGGTGGCTGCATAAACAAATGAAGTTCATATACATTTTTCTCTCTGTGTTTGTGTGTGTTCAGGTTTTATGTCGTTTGTGGTACGCCCCCTGTTTATGGAGTGGCAGCGGTTCCTGCCCACCAACCTCAGCAGGATGATGCTAGCCAATATCGAGGACAACAAGCAGCACTGGGAGGACACATCTGAGCGGGAAGTGGCTGCAGCAACGTTCGCCGCTGTGGAGTCTGACAGTTCCTCATCCCGTGCAGACAGCACACAGGAACACGGACACCCTCACGACAGGAACCGCAATGCCAGCGGGGGTATGGAGGAGGAAGAGGGGGAGATGGAGGAGGGGGAGGATGACCGAGTGAGTTCTGAGGGTCATGGGGAGGAGCAGGACACGGTGGAGAATGACATCAACCTGGCCTTTCACTATCAGACAGACTCAGAGCAGCAGAGTGAGAGTGGCTCACGCTCCCTCCTACCCATCTCAGAGGAGGAACAGTTGGCACTACTGGCCAGGAACAACAGGCGACGACACAGCATGCCCATCGTTGTGCGCAAGGACCTTGGTTTCTACCTGGGGCTCAGACGGGACAGTTTCCCACGCTCAAATTTCTTACGGCGCCAGAGCCTGCCAGCCACTACACTGCCCCTCTCACAGTCCTCTGTGTTATATGGGGGCGCCGGTGGTAAAGACGGCAGCAACGGCAGACGCTTGTCGGTGGAGGGGCTGACGTGGCGGCCAAAAATCTCCAGCTTGAGTTCTAGTATGGACACGTGTTTCGACCACCTGGACTTTGTGCCCCTGGCCAACCAGACGCACATGTTGCAGCATGGCAACTGGGGGCCGGGGGGCAACAACGTGGAGAGTGTCCCCCAGAGACAGTCCGCATCCTGTGTGGAGTTGCGCAGACACTCACAGTTGCTGAAAGAAGATGCTGAAAGACTTCGAGCCGCACTAGGGCGCATGGTGAAAGGGGATGGCTTGCAGCATCCGGAGTTAGTCGGACTAGCATCCAGCTGGCCCAGTATATTGCGGGCCGGTCAGAAAGTGGTCGACGATGACCTCAAAATGCTGGCCACCCACGCTGGACTTCTCAGTCCGCTCTTGGTTGAAGGGGTTTTGGACTCAGACCCACCCAGTGTAGTGGACAGTGAAGGTAGCAATAGCAACACCAATAACGTCACTTGTCTTTCCACACCCCAGCAAGAAGGGGTAGCTTTGCTCAGCAGACCACACTGACGTGTCTGTGCGAGACTTGATTTGAACACTTTCCATTCAACCACACCACCCCATCCATCAGGGAACGTCTTTGATATACTATCCTGGTTTAGCTGTTAATGGTCCTCCTAGTACTGTCAGTAGTGGGAGGCATCTGCAGATGACTACAAACCTGCTGTGGCAGGTGGGCTGACCTTGATAGTTCAATGGTCAAGGTGCCAAGCTAATCTGGCCCTACCATTGAACTATCATGGTCAATCCATTTCATGCTGTAGTATGTCTAGACTGACCGAGTCATGACAGAGTATGTGTGATGGGCTGTGGTGATGATATCGTGATATTCTGTTCACTGCTGTGATGTGCCAGTCAACCTGGACTCTTATAACTACTCAAGCTTCTGTCTCTACTGACTGCTCTTCAGTAAGGTGGCGCAGGCAACTTCTACGTGAATTACATTGCTGGAGAAAAAAGTGTCACTGTACTCTGATTTTCTGTGTTTGATGTGGAAAGCTTATAGTTTTTGTGATACTCCATCACAGAAGAATGTATTGTTGTTTGCTGTTGCACAGCAAGATAGCAACTACCTTGTAATACAAGCGTTCAGTGCGAGAGCATGCAGACACCGATACTGCTAGCTAAATCCATACAGTTGATTTGCAAATCCTAGGTACATGTTGATTTGTCCAGAAGTTCTTTTATTTATTGAAAACAATACAGAATATTAACAACTTCATACTTTGTAAAAGGTTGTTTGACACTTGACACAGATCAGTGAAACATGACATTTAAGACTGGGTACTGAAAAGAGCTGCATTTAAGATCCACTACCTCACCTACAGAAGCAGGCTTGAACAGGAAAAAATGTGGATGTGGACTGCTTCAGCTTAACTGGTAATAATATGCACGTGCAGTGTCCATCAAATATTGAACATGCCCTAGGAACAGATTGAGATATGGATTGGGCCTGCAAGAGACAGATACCCCGAGTCATCTGCAGTCTCATCCCAGTGTGCAAAAGGTCTCTGGGTTAGTGTAGGTAACGGCCACCATCAGCCAAATAAACTTTTGCTCACTGGGTTACTTGCACAGCTGTGGTATTAGCCGATGGGTCGGTGATTTGAGTGCTGTGTGTTTGCTATGCTTCAGTGTTGCAGATCAAATTGGTCCATTTGACCCCACGGCCGCACTGCCCACCAAATTTTGGAGGTGTTGCCTAACGACAATCTACCAGTTGCAGGAAATAGATTGAGCATGATAATCCAAGGATAATGCCAGATTAGCTTGGCGCCTTCAGGCGCCAAGCTAATCTGGCACTACGCTTGAATTATCATGCTCAATCCACCTCCTGTTGTATGGCGTCAGGGCTAAGTGGGTTAAATGTGATTATTTTCATCACTTTTGGAGCTGTTTGTATAGCACATGGGGACAAATCTGATATTCTGAGGAATGGCTTTCAAAACACAACCCAGAGCTGTGCTTGTGCTGAAGCACAGGCTGTAAAGACAGAGTTTCCATTTCTTTGGCCTGTTGGTCTAAAGGGATGTTTGACGTGTGTACCATTCCTGTGTTCTAGCTCCTGTCGGTTTGACGAGAAGTCTCATGTTAAGCTTTTGTGTGAAGAAGGGGTACGCGTTAGTTTCACTACAAACTCTCCAGAAACAGGTGTAGAATGGGTTACAATGGATTTCTTTTATGGGCACTGCATGGGATATAATAGTAGTGTCAGAGTCAACGATATTAGACAGATGCCTGTCAGGGATTTCAAAGTGCTGTCAGTTGTTGCAGAGAGAAATTTGGAACCATATGCGCCACGACTCCCCGCTCACAGGCAACAATGGCTGAAAGCTACTGTGATGTTCACCTCATTATTACGTCATGCATGTATCAAACTGCAATCAACTCAGGCGGCCAACCTAACTCATTTCACAACGCCACGAGGGCATAATTATTGACTTCCTCACATTATGCGGGTTCAACACGACTGAGTAGTATGAGCGATATATTTATGCATACGAGTCGAACAGAGAGAGAGCGTAACCCTGCACAAGCTATTACACAAGGTGCTGCTCTGTAAAGTGGTGCATCTTGTTGGCACCGCTATACAGTGTTGCACTTTTTGTTATGGCTTGGACAGGTTTCATGCTCGCTGTAATGTTTGATCGTGCGTAATGGCTTATGCAGGAATTGCGCTGTCATGTGCTACTCACCCCAGCACTCATTTGGCCAAGAATGGCCAACACATCAGTCATTAGGACTTGCTTCACTCTGCCAGACTCTTCTTGGTGAAAGAGCCATGCTTGAGCCTGGAACCAGATACTTTTAGTCTGACTAGATTTATGTTCATGTGTGAAAGGTAGCAGGTGAGAAAGAGGATTTATTTGTTTGAATACTTATACTGTAAGAGAGGGAGAGAGAACGTGTGTGGTTCTTTGACTGAGGTTGAGCCAAATATGTGTAGTATTAAGACAAACGTGTTGTGTCCAGTCTACCCAAAACCCCTTTAACCCTTTGGGTGTCGGTAGTGGTGCCAGAATCATCAGGACAAAAATGCCTACCAACACCCAAAGGGTTAAAAAGTTGACATTAATGTTTGCTTTTATGTGTATGTGAGACGGACAACCTTCCCTTGCTCAAACAACTTGGACTGATTGAGAGAGAGAAATAAGTGTATATTGCTGTTGTCTCGATGTCAGTGTTTGTAGTGATGCCCAATACTGTAATTTTACTGGCAGCTATTCAGGTGAATAGTATCCTTTCTACTCATCTGCAGTGAAATAGCAGTGCTGATTTCCAAATTACGTGAATTCCACTCCCAAAAAAGATATGATTGCGGATGTGTGTGGTTGTCTTATGATATGTAGTTTAGTTGTGATTTTAGTATGATAGTGGCCAAAGTTGGTGTACATGTTTGAAACTTGTGGACAAATTTGCAAGCGAGTACATTGATAATAATCCCACAGGCAGATCTGGGTGTACTGTACTTGCATGGTGTAGAATGCTTCAGCATGCATATTTTTGTTCCTTGACTTTGTTGTATTCTGAGAAATGAGGGCATTTTAATGTTCAGTCTTCTTGTTCTACATTGTAAGAAAAGGAAATTGCTTGTATTGCAGAAATAAATAATAGCTTTGCATTAGTGTACAGTCCCAATCATGGGTACAAAAAAGTATGGTACGTGGGACAAGAAGCACATGTACAATTTTAGATGATGGTTTTAAGAAATATTCTGTATTGTAAAAAAACTACATTTACTGAAACTTACGTGAAAAAGCACAAGAAGTTTATTTTGATTATTCCATATTTTTTATTTTCACCAAAGGCAAAAGAGTAAAGTTTCTTCCAATCATACATAACATGGTGTCCTTAGCAGAAATCAACGACACTGCAATTTGCAAAAATGTTCCAACATCATTGATGACATACAGAATGTTATTCTTTACAGTCAACACTAACAAATTTTGTGACAAAAATAAGGAAGTAAACAATAGAAAGAAAATGAACAATTGTGGTCATGAGGTGACCTGCACTAATGTGAAACTTGCAGTTAGTCAGATCAATAAGTTTCTTCCAAAAATTCCATCACAACGTTAGATATGAAACTCTGCTGTTGTTTTCTTCAATCTTCGAACTTGGAGGATTGTGAGCCATTGTACACTGATGAGCAAAACAAATGCAACTTTTTTGGACTTATCGGAAACAGTGTTTGAAAATGTTGCATTTCTTTTGCTCGTCAGTATATTAGTCCCAATCCATAATTGGCCACATCGACATGCAACAAAATAGTAGTCTCACTTATTTTGTACACCAGACATATCAAACTAAATACAAAATATTTGGACCTGCTTTTTGTAGCTTTTTTCATAGCTTAACCCATATAACCCCACGGCCGCATTCCCCAAATTTGAGAGCTGTTATCTAACAACAATGCACCAGTTGCATTAGATGGCGCCAAGCTCACCTGGCACTACCCTTGAATTATCATGATTGATCCATCTCCTGCTGCAGGGCGTTGGGGCTAAATGGGTTAATCACACGTGTATCATGATCAGAACTCTTCCAGGCAGTTGTTTTTTTTTAGTACAACTGCACACGTACATGTAATTGTATGTGTAGTTGTTTGATGAGGGTGGGGAAGGGTGGGGGGGGATTGAAAGCAGGCAAATTCAATTCAACACGGAATAATCCCATCAATCCAAGGAACATGGATATTAACCATTAAATCATCACGACTAAAACTGCTACCAACACACAAATGGTGAATAGGTTCAGCAAGAGGCAAACAACCTGATGAGCCCCCACATCTGCGGGGACTCATGAGGTTCTTTGCCTCTTGCAGTTGGGCGGTGTTTGCATTTTTTCCAACAGTGGAAGGGTTAATGTTTATTTTAACTCCACATTTTTTCAGACGTCATGAAGCATCTTGGACGTTTTTACATGGTGCCACATTCAGATGAACACACAATTTGAATGTTGATATTGTGATGACTTGACAGGCTTGACTCGCTTTATAGAACTGTCAAACCTACCAAAGCAATCCCTATGTACCTAAGAATGTATTTTAGCTGTGCATTTTGTGATGATTTGATGTCTTGTCAACCATAATGCTTTATGTTTGATAAATTGACAATCGGCTTTTACTGTAGTGATATACACTGCTTTCTTGCACAATCAAAAAATAAGACTGTGTTAGACTTTGAAGATAAAGAAAACAAGAAGTTGAAGCACGTGTTGTGCTTTATGATAACAGACTTGAAGTCGCAGTATTGATAAATGCAAACTTGTTACAAAAAACAAAAATTTGCAACTTCTGGAAAAGAGTGAAGTATGTTGAGGTGTTCAAAGATGTAAACATTTGTATAGGTCAGCTAGCTGTCAAGTAAGTGCACATAAAAAGTTCAGATGTTTTTAAAAATGTTCTTGTTTTTACAAGATCTCATTTTTACATTCCATTACAGCCAGTCATAGTAGGGTGTGTACAGTTTACAGAAACGGTTGCCAACTTTAACTGCTTATTATCAGTGAGAGAGAAAGTGTGTTTGTATCTGTGCATTTTTACCGGAGAATGTTGTGATCGTTATAGTTGTATATTGCTGTTGTATGTCTGAATGAGTGCAGTGCCAGACTGAAGTATCCAAGCCCCCCTCCCCCTCCCTGCCCCAAACGTTAATTTGCCTGGTGAGAGACATAAATTCACTTGAGCCACTGTTTACTGTGAGGACTAATGTAGCCATGTGCCTCTTCCAAATGTGTGGTGTTTTAACTGTTTGATTCTGGGAACTAAGTGACTTCCATTCCATAGAATGGAAGTCATTTAGTTCTGGGAGGCAAAGGGTTGAACATCACACATCTGCAAGAGGCATAAATCCGTGTGATGTAGCATCCCCACAGGCTTGGGTGGTTCAGAATCTGTCTCTCACCGACTATAGTCATGCTGTCTGTGTTTGTACACAACTGAATTAAACGTGCCGGCAACAGAACAAAGTCAGCCGCGAACTTCCCAAGTTCCAAGCTGAGTTGTGTTCTTTTCTATCGTCTCAGGAATTGATATATGCATTTCTACTTTTGTATGTGTATCAGTAACAAACATTGTAAGAATAACAAGAAATGGGGGATTCTGCACGAGATGAGACTTTTGAATGTATTCCAAATTTTGAAATGAATTGAATTGCTTACAATTGAATTGAATTGAATTGAATTAATCAATGGTATTTACTATTGAATTGAATTAATCAATGGTATACAACTTACAATTTAATTAATCAATGGTATATAACACAGGTTAACAAAAATTAAGAAAGGTTGACAGAAATATATGCTATAAAAGTATATAATACTTTCTTTCCAACACCGACACTTTGTTCACAGTGTTCAGTTGACATCATTGAATTTTTTTAACCCCATCATTGGTGAGAAAAGGTGAACGCAATCCAACTGCAAGAGGCATATATCCTTATGAGCCCCTGCAAGGGCTCATGAGAATCTATACCTCCTCCTGAAACCACGTTGTATCCATGTTCCTTTGACAGCTCATGATTTGTTTATGATAATTTCAGACAATCTTGTGTCCACTGGCAGTGAAGGGGTTAAAACAAAGAGTTGTTTTCTTTCTCAGATGTTTGATGCTAAGCAAAGATGGGATGAGCTGATCATATACTGCCATATAAATCGGTGTTTAAAACTCGTTCTACCCAACACCGAAGTCCCCAAATTTTGCCGTTCTCTGAAGACTGCATTGCAGTGCAGGCAACAGATTGACCATGATAGTTCAAGGGTGATGCCAGAATAGCTTGGCGCCCATAGGCGCCAAGCTATTCTGGCATCACCTTTGAACTATCATGGTCGATCCTTATCTTGCTGTGGTGTGTCTGGGGTAGAATGGGTTAATGTTTATCACTTTTAAATAATTGTAGATTTATAGAGTGGCTGTTGTACATGTGTAGTAAATGAAACCATTTTGGCAGGGTAATATTCAAAATCTAAATGTTAATAGCAGCAGGAAACCTTGTTAAAAAAAAGTTTCTGTGTTTTGGATAGCTTATGATGTTTATCATTAACACCCTAAGTTTATCAACTGGTAATAGATTTCAAATGTAGCCAACTAGATTTTGTGATGATGGATGACCTAACTTTAACCCTTATCATTCGGAATACACCAGTGTGTGACATAAGATGGACTAAAATAGTTCAAGGGTAGTGCCAGAATAGCTTGGCGCCTCTAGGTGCCAAGCTATTTTGGCACCTCCCTTGAACTAAAGGCATTGGTCTATATCCTTATCTGTAAGTACTATAATGTAGCTTGCATATGGCAGTGTACAAATTTGAAGCTTTTAGCCTCAGTATGATAGGGGTTAATGACACGTGCTCTGTATGAGATACTGAGACAGATGACGATTGTTCGAAAGAGCTGCAAAGAGCTGTCAACAATTTAAAACCCTTCCCTGCCACTGTATGTACATTTTTAAGTCTTTGTTCCTTTTTCGACCAAAAGTCAAAACCGTCCAAGACACATAGATACAAATTGGTCTCAGCAAGAGGCAAAGATCCTTATGAGCCCTAGTCATGGGGGCTCATGAGGATCTGTGCCTCTTGGAGTTGGATCGTGTTCACTTTCTCTCGGCAGTGAAGGGGTTAAATCGGTTTCAGTAACATTGTCTCCATGGCCATACAAACAGATGTTGTTTTTTAGACCTCGGAGTATTAAATTCATTTTCGTTTTTGATTCAAGTTTAGTGTCAATCACCCTGTGGATGGTTTTTGAACCATCACCATCAATTTAGTGGACAGGATACTTGTATGAAAGATTGATTGAATAGGGCTGGTGTATTACATAGTGTAGCTATTAAACTTTGTATTAGACACTGACTTTGTGCCAAGAAATAACTTTTCTTTGATTTTTCTTGGTTCACTTCATTGTTTCTGTTATATATCAAGTTTAGTCCATAATGATTAATTGTATAACTGTGAATATTTTTACTAACTATTTGTGAGAGCAAATAATATGTGATTTATTTATTGACATTTTTCAATCAGTATGAGAATAAACCAAGAATGATCTCATGTCAGTCTGTTGAATAATGTGCAAGGTGCGTCTGTGTGTGTTGCAGTACACTGTATGTGGACGAAAATCTCATGGGTGAAAGTTGGCCGACGGAAACCATAAATTCAACGTCTCTTGTACAATTTTTCCGACCTTTATACTCTTTATTTATAACATTATTAGCAGAAAATATAAATTTCTTGTCTAGATTGTAGAAGAAGCCACATCAATTAAAAAAAAACCAGAAAAATAAACTCCAAAAGCCTTGAAATATGCAACAGTAAAAATTGTATTTGGCTCTCCACTGTGAGGGCTGTAACCGCCTGCTTGGTGTTGTGTTTGGCTCCATCCTTACCCCAACCTAATTTCCTGTATTTTCAACAGCCAAGTTTCACCTTTGAATCCTAAACCAGTCCCTTATTCAACCACTTCTCTCCAAGAAGATCCAAACAAAGAAATAAACATGTTTAGACAGGGCAATTACAACACAATTTATTAAATTTTCAGGTTTTGATCTGAAAATTTAATGAATTGTATTGTAATTGTTCCTTCCGAGCGTTTCTTTTTTCAATGCTGGGATTTTCTTTGCATTTTATATGCTTGGCAGTTAACCATATTTCTATCTGTATGAGGAATGGATTCCTAACGGCCAATTAAATGCGCTCAATGGGGCTCCAAGGCTCTTACACACTGGCTGTCTGCTTCTTCGACGAAGCTGCCGACCTTCTCTTAGACCCCGCCTCCTCTCCCGATCTTGCATCCCATTTCAATTCCTCCCTTCGAAAACTTCTAGACACCCATGCCCCTGTCACCACCTGCTCCATACCCAACCGACCCCCCTCCCCCTGATGACATAGCTTAGGCCAAGCGCGAGCGCCGACAAGCGGAACGCCGCTGGCGCTCATCTGACCTCACCGTTCAGACAGATCTTCCAAACTAGATCAAAAGTCTGCAGAATGATCTCCGACTCCAAACGTAAACATCTTCAAAACAAAATCCTGGAATCCACTTCTTCCAAAACCCTCTACGCCACCATGAACACACTCCTAAAGACTCTCTTTTCCCCCAACACACACAAGAAAGAAGAACTCCCGTCCGCTTTTTCCAGCTATTTTTCCGACAAAATCCAAACTCTGTGCAACACACTCGACACTCTGCCTTCTCCGCCTTGCCCTCCTGACCCCCCCCCCCCCCCCCCCCCCCCCTTTTCCGGCACCCCCCTCTCGTCCTTCCGCCCCGTCTCTCAGGATGAAGTCCATGCATTTCAAAGCCTGCGAACTAGATCCCCTCCCAGCTTCTCTCTACCGGGACCGCCTTCCAAAACTTCTGCCCTTCATTACCGACATCATCAACACATCTCTAGAGAACGGCTCCGTCCCCGATATCTTCAAGTCCGCCATCGTCCGTCCTCTCCTAAAAAAACACAACCTCGACCCAAACGAACTCAAAAACTATCGCCCAGTCTCCAATCTCTCTTTCCTGTCCAAGCTTCTTGAGAAGGTTGTTCTCAACCAGCTCAACCTCCACCTCACCGACAACCACCTCCTCAGCTCCTTCCAGTCCGCCTATCGCAAACATCACAGCACTGAAACAGCCCTTCTACATATCCTAAACGACCTGCTTCTCTCCACCGACTCAGACATCTCCCTTCTTACGCTACTCGACCTCTGCCGCCTTCGACAATATAGACCACTCTATCCTCCTCCACCGCCTTTACTGCTCCTTTGGAATCACAGACTCTGCTCACTCCTGATTTCTCTCCTACCTCTCCCGACAGATAGCAGTCTGTCACCATCGACGGCGTCTACTCCAACCCAGTCACTCTCTCCAGTGGAGTTCCACAGGGGTCCGTCTTGGGCCCGGTCCTTTTCACGCTCTACACCTCTCCCCTGTCCAACATCATCCAGTCTCACCACATAAACCACCTCCTCTACGCTGACGACTCACAACTACTAGACAAAGACAAACTCGACAACACTCAGTCACTACTGACTCGCACCGGTGACTGCTATGAAGACATGAAAAACTGGATGACAGCAAACAAGCTTAAACTGAACAACGACAAAACGGAAGCCATGCTGGTAGGCAGTCGCCAGAAACTTTCCCAGCTCCCTTCCTCTCTCCACCTTCAACTCGACAGCACCCCCATCTCCCTCTCTGACTGACTCGGCCAGAAACCTCGGCGTTATCCTCGATTCCTCTCTTTCCATGACCAGCTTTGTCTCTGCCTTGGCACAGGCATGCTATTTCCACCTCCGCCGCATCAGTCAGATCAGAAAATACCTCACTACCGAAGCTGCCACCAAACTTGCTGTCTCTCTCATCCTATCTCGCATCGACTACTGCAACTCTCTCCTTTCCGACCTCCCTCACTCCACCACTTTCACCCTCCAGCGTGTCCAGAACAATGCTGCCCACCTCGTCCTCAGAGAGAAAAAATCCGACCACATCACTCCCCTGCTCAAACTTCTTCACTGGCTTCCCATCCCCCCAACGCATCCAATACAAGATTCTGTCTCTCTGCTACAAATCCCTGAACAACTGCGCTCCTGCCTATCTCTCCAACTTACTTCACCCCTACACTCCTCCCTGCTCCACCTCAGCCCCTCTCTGCCTCCACATCCCCCGCACCAAACTCAGCACTTTCGGCCCCCGCTCCTTCTCTGTATACAGTCCATCCGCCTGGAACACTCTCCCACTCTCTCTCCGTCAGAAACACTCTCTCTCCTCCTTCCAGTCTGCCCTCAAAACTCATCTCTTTCAACAGTTCTAGCACTACATCACCACACTCCCCACCCCAAGTCGACTGTCGTAATGTATTTCACTTTTTGTGGTACGCGAGCCGTTGTCTAAGCGTGCGCATGCGTGCGTGAGTTGTGAGTGCGCGCTTAGAGTTATAATTATTATAAGATAAGCGCATTATAAATACCATAATTATTATTTAATTACTATTATTTTGTCTCCCTCAGTTCGCTACTGCTATTGGCAGTAGTGAATTGAGGGAGACAACCAGTATGAGGCGCTTGCTGATGAGCTCCAGCTGTTCCTCACACTGAAAGATCTTCTTCTTCTTCCTCGATCGCTACTGAAAGATCTGAACACTCAAGACCCTGTTCTGAGGCTGTGTCGACCTTTGTCAAAGAAAACTAACAAGGAAACAGCTGTTTTCAATTCTGTTTATTACACTGTAAAACAACCAGATATTTCTGTTGCAAAACATTTTTGTGTGGTTATAAATATAACTGGCATAACAAAACAATTTTACTCTGATTTTACAACTTCAACACATATTTGCAAATTTAAAGAAAAAGAGAATAAAAATTAAAATGAGCAGTAAAAAAGGAGCAGTAATAAAAGGTGTTGCTATCACTGTTCAGGCATGGAACCAGTCGGAACAGTGGACAGAAATGAGCAATATGTACGATTGAGAAATAATGAAAGATCGGTTTTGAACGCTATCGAACACAATCACTCATATTGTATGAACAGTTATTTACAATGGAAAAGCAACACACACACGCAAACGCATGCACACAGTTAACACATTCAGCCCTGACGCACAACAGGAGAAAGACTGATCATGATAATTCAAGGGTAGTGCCAGATTCACTTAGGGCCATCAGGCACCAAGCGAATCTGGCACCACCCTTTAATTATCATGGTCGATCCATCTCTTGCACATTGTCTTTAGGTGACACCTCCAAATTGTGGGATATGCGGTCATGGGGTTAAAACAGACAAACAATTATGATTAGAAGAGAAAACTGCATGTGCCTGTGAACACGAAAGCAACCTTAAAACGTAAGCAGCAATTCATGACCCATCTCTATTCACCTGATTCTCACTCACAAGAGAATGTGTACAGAGAAGGATTTAATGATCATGCATTATGTTGTACGTACATTTACAGGCAAAGCTTGTCAGACACTACCCTTGAGTTCCACGATTCAGACACTACCCATGAGTTATCACAACTGATTTTTCTCCTGCTGTTTACATTAAATGTCAACCCTTTGGCTGTCGTTAGTGCTTTTTATCATGATGAATTCTGCACACAAAAGAGCTAACGACAATCAAAGTTTAAGTATTTTATCTTTCAGAAACCTCATGTGGCTGCAGTAAAGCTAATCATATATAAACTCTCTTCTCTTACAGTGAATGTCATCAACTAATTACATCCAGAGTATGAGTTTTTAAAATTTTCTTATTGTCCTATAAAAGGCTACATTACAGACTAGAAGATACAACAAACATTTTAGTTCAAGGGTAGTGCCAGAATAGCTTGGCGCCTCAGGCGCCAAGCTATTCTGGCACCACCCATGAACTGTCATAAAATATTTCAAGCAAAAGTGCATCAGGATGAAAATGGTTACGTGCAGAAAAGCATGGATCCTCGTGAACCCCAGCTACCTGAGCTATGCATCTTGCTGGCCCCATGTAACATCGGACGTAAAATTCCCCATGAGGTTAAGGAATAATCTTGCTACATTGTCCTTACCGCTATGACTTAACCATCTGATCCCTCACAAAGCAGTTCTTTCATTTGTTACAATCACGAAGAGGTGAGGCGTTTTGACACTGTGAGGAATTTGCTGCAGAAGATGGGCTTTTTGTCTTCTCCTGCACCACAGACAGGCGCCGCTGTGTCTTCTTCAGCAGGTGCTGGCCAATCTAAAAATAGAGTCCTCCATGTCAGCCACACAACACGTAACCCCACAGTGCATGCTGCACTGGTACTGCACGCAGTGCCAGCATTCTCAAGGCAGTTAACCCATTTAGCCCCAAAGCCCGACAGCAGGAGATGGACTGACCGTGATAATTCATGGGTAGTGCCAGATTAGCGTGTGCCTTCAGGCGCCAAGCTAATCTGGCACTACCCTTGAATTATCATGGTTAATCCATCTCCTGCAACTGAGACATAGTCGTTGGGTGACACTCCAAAATGTGAATGGGATTAAATTTTTTTTTAAAGTGGTCTGCTCCATGGAAAGCTTTCATTGCTAAAATGTGCCGACAACGGGTTATCAATTGTTTTCTTGCCTCAGCTAAGACTTTCCTATCCTTCTTTTCACAATCCATGCGAGTAGGCGTACACACCAGAAGTTTCCTACTGCCTTCTAAGTGTAACGGAAAGAATTCTCTAGAGTACAAACTTGAAGATGAGCAGAAAAGTCTTTCATTTTATGACATCCAGACTTCATAATTTAACCTAGCCCTTTTGTCCAGCCTTATTACAAGACATACTAAGAACATTTATAGAGGAGATATTGCGGTGTAATATAGACATTGACTGCCTGGAGTAAGTTCACTTTAAAGCTATAGTCAAAACACACATCAAGAGAGGGAACTTCCGACCAAAATATCTGTGAAAAACACCCCCCAGCTGAGTTATTTCCCTTCTACTGAAAGCAGGGGGTGTAAACATGTCATTCGTTGGGTGACAAGCACGTAAACATATTGTTCTTTTTTAGACAGCCCCCACCAACAATGTTGTGCTGTCCCATATGCACTGCTGATGGTGTTCATACACAGATGCAAAATGGCGATAGGTAGCCAGAACCCCGTGACAACATCAGCAAATTTACTTATTCTACAGACAGTTCAGCAGCAGTTGTAGCCAAATGCCTTTTCCCACATTTTCCTTGAGGTAAAAGAGTTGTTCATCTTTAACCCTTTTCATCTTGATACACTACTGCTTAAAATGCATTTGACTATGATAGCTCAAGGGTGGTGCCAAAATAACTTGGCGCCTCAGGCGCCAAGCTATTCTGGCACCACCCTTGAACTAAAATGGTTGATATATCTCCTAATCTGTAATGCATCCTTCATAGGACATCAAACAAATTTTAATGTTGAAAAAATCAGCCTCACGATGGAATGGGTTAAATACCTTGAACTTTGGGCTGTCACTTTCTGAGTCGAAGTCATGGTTTTCGTTTTCCTTGTCAGTTTCAGGGCTGTCTTGCACCCTGTTGCGAAATTTTTTCCTCAGGGCCTCAGCAATGATAGAGGCAGGATCTGTACTGGCTGGCCTTGGTTTGGTCTGCATGGGGGTGCCTCCAGGTGACCTAGACAGAGAAGAATAAACACTCATACCCTTGTGTATGCAGACTAAAACTGTTTACTGTACCGGCGGCTGCATGTACATGGTAGTTAACCCAAATCATTCAGAATACACCAGTGTGAGAAATATGTTTGACTAAAATAGTTCAAGGGTAGTGCCAGAATCTAGGGTGCCAAGCTATTCTGGCACCACCCTTGAACTAAAGTCATTGGTCTATATCCGTATCTGTAAGTACTATAATGTAGCTTGCATATGGCAGTGTACAAATTTGAAGCTTTTAGCCTCAGTAGGATATGGGTTAACCCTTCTTTGCTGCACATACTAGTCAGTAGGAACATACACAAGCTGTTGTATTTTCACCTGTAACTGCGTCACTTGTACGATTTTATTTCACCAAACTTATATGAATGATTCTTATCAGGTACATACATGTGAACTCAAAAATGTACTTCTGTGTTACTTTATGTGCCTTGTGCATACGCCATGGGTAGAAATTGCACCACACTTATTGTACAGCACGATTTCCACCCACATTGTACGATGAAGGCTTAGGCAGTACAACGCTGATGTTTGCATTAGGACATTGTGGGTAGAAATGACACCATACAATTTACATAGACTGCATGTCATTTGTATGGTGCAATTTCTACTAGCCACAAATAAGGTAGTAGATGGCGTGTAGCAAAGGTTAACCCCTACCCTGCTACTGTATGTACACTCTTCATACATTGTTTTGGTTAAATCTTGGTTCAATCAACGACCAAAATCCAAAACTGTCCAAGAAGCATGGATACAAATTGGTCTCAGCAAGAGGCATAGATCATCATGCGCCCCTGCAGTCGTGGAGTTGGATCAAGTTCACACTTTTCCTTGGCAGTGAAAGGGTTAAGGTAGTAGACACCATGCAGCAAAGATAAAGAAATAAGCACTTTTGTCACGAGTTACAGAACACAACAAATCTAACAGTTGTAGACTGAACACATATCACAATCTGAGTAAGTTAACCCTTATCATTCGGAATGGCGAGTCCGGATTAGCAAAACCAAACACTGTTTGTTTTAACCCATATCCTACCGAGGCTAAAAGCTTCAAATGTGTACACTGCCATATGCAAGCTACATTATAGTACTTACAGATAAGGATATAGACCAATGGCTTTAGTTCAAGGGTGGTGCCAGAATAGCCTCTAGGCGCCAAGCTATTCTGGCACTACCCTTAAGGTGCCAAGCTAATCTGGCACTACCCTTGAATTATCATGGTCAATACATTTCCTCCAACTGGCACACGGTCGTTAGGCGACGCCTAAAAAATTTGGGAAATGTGGCCGTGGGGTTATATGGGTTAACTGGATTCAGCTGTATTATTATTACTATTACTAAGGAAACAATTCAGAATGTACAGTGGAGTCCAGTTAACACGAACTCGCTTAACACGAATTTCCGGTTAACACGAACCGCTTTTGCATTCCCGGCTGACGGCCTTCTTATTATGTATTAAAATTTCACTGATAACACGAAATGCTTAACACGAAATTTCGCTTAACACGAAGCTGTTTTCGGTTCCCGACCAGAGCAATTTCACTATTATTCACCTGTTTAACACGAACACACATTCCAGTCTCAAACACCGAAAACCGATTCATGAAAGGGGCACTGCACGTGTCGCTCTCGTGCTGTAGTACACACGACACATGAACGAACTCTAGCCTGTGATTGGCTGATTAGCCTTCAGTCGTTGTACTAATCCGTCTTCTCATTGGCTAGTGTTTCTGAACTGAATTCATGCATCATTCGTGTACCAACACTCCCTCAATTCAGTTAACTACCGATCACGGCTACCCCCAAGGTAAAACAGAAGTCGACTACGCTTGAAGTGAAAAAACAAGATTAATGAGATCCACGATTGTCTCTCTACACGGGCTGGCAATAACGCAAGACCGACTTCGATCATGGCCCGTTTTTTAAATGACTTTGACTGTGTTGCTTTTACAGATGCCCGTGTTGCTTTTACTTTACTATGGATTTTACCTGATGGATTTTACGTTAACTACGTGAGCTGTACACATCCTTGTGTTTTCCTAGCGAGCTGAACGTAATGTAAGCATATATAGTACAATAATGTGCACTTTTAACCTCGTACTCATTCATGCACGCATCTCTTACACACTTTTTCCTTGCCGGGAGGGCCGTGATCAATTTTGAGGCCATATTGGTTAACACGAAATATGTTTAACACGAAGTGATTTTCCGTGTCCCCAGAAATTCGTGTTAAGCGGACTCCACTGTAGTTCACCTTTCCACAGGCTTCAGTTTGACTTTGGTCAGGTCTTTGAGAATCGTGGCCATGTCAATCACCCCATCCTTCGTCTTGCATGTTCCTTTCTCTTCATCTGTACTAGCAGCCGTCAGAGACACCTGTTTGACAAAAAGGGAGAGAAAAAAAAAAGGGTAAGTGTAAAACTAGCCCCTAAATTACACAGTGCTGATGTAAATCTGATTTTTTTTCAAACTGCTTTAATTAGCAGCATCAGTAATTAGCAGCATCAGTAATTAGCAGCACTTTTTGGACAAACTGCATAAAAATTGCTGACACCTAGATGGACCAGCTATGGCTGTTGACTTCAAGGATGGTGCCTTAACCCTTATCATTCGGAATACACCAGTGTGAAATAACTTTGACTAAATAGAGGCACCAAGCTATTCTAGCACCACCCTTGAACTAAAGCCATTGGTCTATATCCTTATCTGAAAGTACTATAATGTAGCTTGCATGTCAAGTGCACAAATTTGAAGCTTTTAGCCTCAGTATATGGGTTAAAGAACTACACCCAGACCACAATAGTTAGTTCATCTTCTCCTGTCAGAAGACAGAATCAATCGAAGTGTTGAGACCAGGGTTTGCATAATTGCATTTTTTGCACAAATCATGCATTTCTGGGCGGTCTTGCACATTCTTAGCCGTCTGTGCGGATGCAAGCATCTTCGAGATGACACACTGTTTGCGTCTGATGTCAATTACGTACAGCAGGTGGTTGGTGGGTCGGCAGAGGGAAGGTGACCGAGCGTGTGTAGATTTTAAAACCAGAGCTGACAGGAATATTGATCTTTTTTATAATAAGCAGGTTTTGTAACTGTTCACCCTAGTCATCATATCATATGGTGTGTTTACTTAACCGCTTGCTGGAGTAAGACATGACACTTTTTTCCCATGTGAATGATACGCATTCTTATGCACATGCACATGTGACTGAAACGTGACCCTGGTGAGCCAATAAAATGAGAAGCTGAGAAAAAGAAGCAAATAATAAGAAGCAAATGAATATCCCCCCCCCCCCCCCACCCCCCGGCCAAAAAATAAAAAAAAGGAAAAAAAAAAGAAAAGAAAAGAAACCTACACAGATACACGGAATATATGACCAAGTGCCAAAAGTTGTGCAAACAGTTAGTGACCTCTTTTGACTGAAAATAAAAACTGTTAAGAAAGGCATGTGTTGTTTTTGACATGTGGAGTGTGTGAATGATGGAAGATATACCGGAAATAACTACTGCACCTAACAAGCAATTTGACAAGCGGCAGATACTAAAACGTCCGATTTCACCGCAAAAATTCAGCCTTGGAAAACGTTCACCGACATGCCGTCAATCTTCGTCGATCTCGCTGCAAAAGCAACGCCAACAAACCTGGTGACGATCACGTTTATGTGTTCAGGGAACATTACATATGTCTAATTATCCATGTGTCCCCAAAGGTTAAAGGCGAGCCACGCCCCCCCCCCCCCCCCCCCCCCTTTTTTAAAAAATAAATTGCTGTTGAAAATATCTTTCACCTGACATCAGGTTTGTCGCAACATCAGTGTAGTATTTTATGCAAGCATTTTTCCAGCAAAAAAGCACGCTGACTTAACCGGATATGACGTAGATACTTCGTTTCACTTTTATTATGTCTTTCATCAGCTTTTACTTTTATATGTCAAAGTTTTCTAAGCTGGCAAAAAATTTGTGGGTGGCCCAATTTTTGTCGCAAGATCTGACGTTCAATTATTTGCCACATTTCACAAAAAAAAAGAAAAAAAAAAAAAGAGATACTGTGTATACTTTCAACTAAATTATCTTCTTATTTCACAGACACATTACCAATACAATGTACATTATAAAATATAAAAAAACATTTTGTGATACTTCATGTCAAACTTTATTTTTTTACCTACGTCATTTTTCTATGTGCATCTTTTGGCACTCAGTCATATGTAACTCACACACTAATTGCAAAGTTTACTCTACAACACCTTAACAGCAACACTGCATCGAGTACACCATGTGGTGGTTGCAAGCCAAACGTACCTGTTTGATCATATCTGAAAAAGAGCCTCCCCCTTTTGAACTTGCAGCTTTGCCAAAAGGCACGGCAGTTGGGGGAGGGGGAGGAGGAGGGGGAGGAGGTGGTGGTGGTGGTGGAGGGCCACTGGCAGGGGGAGGCGGTGGAGGTTGGCAAACTGAGGTTGGTGCTGCCGGTGGTGCTGATTAAAAAAAACAACAAAAAACTCATAATTAGTAAGGACAATGATTATACCAAACACATAACTGCAATGCAAAATCTATTAAATCCTGAAACATAAAGGCAAGTCAGGAACTGACCATGATATTTCAAGGATGATGCCAGAGTAGCTATTCTGGCTCCACCCTTAAACCCTTTCCTGCTGATAAAAAGAGAAGGGCATCCAACTGCAAGAGGCATAGACCCTCATGAGCACCTGCAGTAGCAGGGGCTCATGAGCTTCTATGCCCTCTTGCTGAAAAAAACTTTCTATTTATGTTTCTGGGATGGCTGGGACTCTTGGCATTGAAGCACAATCTGCGATCACTGGCACTGAAGGGGTTACACTATCATGATCTATCTCCTGAACTGGTAGTGTATGTTCGGAAGACGACTCCTTAAGTTGAAAATTGTGACGTAAGAGTTTAACCCATTTCACTCTGATTGCTTGCAATACATTTGACTGTGATAGTTCAAGGGTGGTGCCAGAATAGCTTGGCGCCTGAGGCGCCAAGCTATTCTGGCACCACCATTGAACTAAAATGCTTGATCTATCTCCTAATCTGTACTGTAGCCTTCATAGGACAGTAAGCAATTTTATTAAAATCAGCCTCAGGATGTAATGGGTGAATGTGACAATCGATGACCAGTCTAAAACAATCGTACAACATAATTGGAAATATCACACCAAATGGCTCATATTTCATTTTCAGACTCATTTGCAGATGATTATGTATCAGCATTTGTACAAGGTGTGGGAAATAAGACTGCCATCAATCAATGTCACAGTAAATCTATTTCACCATCGACGGCGTCTCCTCCAACCCACTCAGGCTCTCCTGCGGAGTTCCACAGGGGTCCGTCCTGGGCCCTGTCCTTTTCACACTCTACACCTCTCCCCTGTCCATCATCATCCAGTCTCATCACATACACCACCACCTCAGATGACTCAGTCTCACAACTACTAGACAAAGACAAACTCAACAACACTCAGTCACTACTGACTCGCACTGCTACGAAGACGTGAAAAACTGAATGACAGCAACAAGCTTAAACTGAAGGACGACAAAACGGAAGCCATGCTGGTAGGCACTCGCCAGAAACTTTCCCAGCTCCCTCCCTCGCTCCACCTTCAACTCGACAGCACCCCCATCTCCCTCTCTGACTCTGCCAAGGACCTCGGCGTTATCCTCGATTCCTCTCTTTCCATGACCAGCTTCGTCTCTGCCACGGCCCAGGCATGTTATTTCCACCTCCGTCGCATCAGTCAGATCAGAAAATACCTCACCACCGAAGCTGCAACCAAACTTGCTGTCTCTCTCATCTTATCTCGCATCGACTATTGCAACTCTCTCCTTTCCGGCCTCCCTCACTCCACCACACTTTCACTCTCCAGCGTGTCCAGAACAATGCTGCCCGCCTCGTCCTCAGAAAGAAAAAATCCGACCACATCATTCCCCTGCTCAAACTCCTTCACTTGCTCCCCATCCCCCAACGCATCCAATACAAGATTCTGTCTCTCTGCTACAAATCCCTGAACAACCACGCTCCTACCTATCTCTAACTTACTTTACCCCTACACTCCTTCCCGCTCCCTCCGCTCCGCCTCCGACCCTCTCCGCCTCCACATCCCCCGCACCAAACTCAGCACTTTCGGCCCCCGCTCCTTCTCCGTCTACAGTCCATCCACATGGAACACTCTCCCACTCTCTCTCCGCCAGAAACACTCACTCTCCTCCTTCCAGTCCGCCCTCAAAACTCACCTCTTTCAACAGTTCGTGCACTATATCACCAAACTCCCCACGCCAAGCTGACTGTCGTAATGTATTTGTGGTACGTGAGTCATTGTCTAAAGCGTGCGCATGCGTGCGCGAGTTGTGAGTGCGTGCTTAGAGTTATAATTATTATAAGATAAGCGCATAATAAATACCGTAATTATTATTATTTTTATTTCCTACACCACCACTCTGGGACAGCTGTCAATCAGTTTCACAGTATATCTATTTCCCACACCACCACTCTGGGACAGCGCCAGGTTAGCTTTGTACCTGGAATCAAACTGAAAAGATGGTGGTGGTGGTGATGCGGTGTTGGCGGTGGATCAACAACAGTTTTAACTTCTTAGGTGTTATCAACGCACTGCACGTTACCTCAACACCTTTATGCATGCAACCACATACACAATTACAATGACTGTACTGTTTACAGCACCTGGAAGCAGTTGCATGAGTGAACTTAGTCCTGAGCAAGCCATTAAGCAGGGTGCTCTGCTGTTGCGGAGCACCCTGCTTAATGGCTTGCGCATGACTCAGCTCACTCTGCAACTGACCCATGGCTGAAGGCACAAATGAGTTAAAGCCTACTGTTTAACCCATATCATACTGAGGCTAAACGCTTCAAATCTGTAAACTGCCATATGCAAGCTACATTATAGTACTGACAGATAAGGATATAGACCAATGGCGTTAGTTCAAAACTTCAAGGGTGGTGCCAGAATAGCTTGTCGCCTCGAGGTGCCAATCTATTCTGGCACTACCCTTAAACTATTTTTGTCACAATTTTGCTACAATCACTTATTAAATGGTATACAGTGGGCCTTAAAAGTAATTTCTCACCAAACTGCATGCGAGCTGCACTCTCCTGAGCCAAGACTAGATCAGCGATCTGTTTCCTCAGTGCTGCCAGTTCATCCTCCATCATTGAGATTTTCAGCAGAGTAGCAGGGTCTGGCTGCTGGGAAGTGCTCGCCAGTGAACTGGAAAGGAAGTGCAGCGGAGTGGAACTTCGCTCCACACGGCCGAGGTCCGTCTCGGTGCCGAGGAGGGAAAACGGCTCATGGATGGTGAAGTCTGTCCTGTTCCAGTCCACAATGCTGGGGTCTGGTAGGACATGTGTTGGGCAAGCATACTTGGTCCGACCAGCCCTGTTGCAAAATGAACTACAGAAAAATTCTGAACCCTTTTTGTTCATGTTGTTGGGCTTGGACCAAATGCTTTTCAATGTGACTATGACTATCAGACATTAAGCTGAGCACAAAGCACAAACCACAGAAAAACTCACCGCAATAGATCTCAGATATTTCCAGTTTATGAGACAGCTATGACAAAATGTACGCAAAAAGTATACAACAGGCTGTACAGCCCCCCATGACGGATTTTTGTGATGCTGTCCATACTGATAATAATAATTATATTTTTAAAGCACCTATACTTTCAATATAAAAAGAGCTCTAGACGCCAATGATGGACAATTTTAAATGCCGGCAGAAAGCCTGGTTTATAATAACCTTACCCACAGATATCATAAACTTAAATGCTGGATAATTAAGAAGACGCAAATCTGAGGATAATCAAGTGGCGCTCATCTCTCACAGCAACAGGCATAGATCTTCAAGTGCACTGATTTTCATGAGCCCCTGCATCTGCAGGGGCTCATGAAAATCAATGCACTTGAAGATGACCATTTACCTGATGAGGTCATGTTCGACATCCTCCTCCACCCAGATTCCATCGTCCATAGAAAAGGAACTGATGGTGGAATCCAGGCTGCTGTCCAAACTGACAAAGCGTGTGCTGGTCAGACGGGCACTGCCCAACAGGTTACTCTGTCGACACACATACAGAAAGCAGGATCCCCAGTAGCAAAATGCCTTCAGGTCCACAAATGGTGCAGTAACTTGAGTAAGCCCACGCACAGCCGCGGGCGGGCCCCATTGCGGCCATCGATGGCCTGAGGATCTTTTTTACTGGGATATTTCTGCGCCATTTATGCCATAATTTCAAACCCTTCCGCTGATGGTAGTTCTTTTGGTCCAGGTGATTGCTGTAGAAATCACCTTGATAAAAAGCCCTACTAACCAGCAACCAAAGGGTTATACCCTTTGCGCATGCAGCCATAAACAGTATCTGTACCATAAACAGTATCTGTGGTTGCATCAACAAAGGGGAAAAATAATGTAGTAAACAAGAACGGCAAAGCCATTATGGCTCACGTGTATGACCGATTTACATGTGTGATCTTTGTGACAAGGGCTGGCTTCAGCAAAACCATGTTATTTGAAAATATAAGTACTTTTCACACATCTGTCAACCCCGTGTGACCCTTTGTGATGAGTCGACTAAATTAGTATGCATAGGAAGGTCTTATCATCAGCTATCTTTGTACCAAATTTGGTTGAAAAATTTGGGAATATCTACAATTTTATCAAAAATCAGCATTTTACACACATTTGCCAGCCTCTTGTGACCCTTGACCTTCCAAGGGGTCATCCAAATTAGTATGCATAGATATGTCTTACCATCAGATATCTCTGTACCAAATTTGGGTTTTACGTTCTTAATAGTATTTGAGAAAAAACATCTTTTGTCAAAATGTGGCTATTTTATACCTATTTCCTGAGTTTTCGTGACCCTTGACTTTCCGAGGGATCAACCAAATTAGTGTGCATAGAAAGGTCTTCCCATCAGGTATCTCTGTAGCAAGTTTGGGTTTAAAGTTGTGAATAGTATATGAGAAATAACATCTTTTGTCAAAATATGGCTATTTCAGAACTATTTCCTGAGCCCTTATGACGCTTGACCTTTCTGAGGGGTCATCCAAATTAGTATGCATAGATAGGTCTTACCACCAGGTATCTCTGTACCAAGTTTGGGTTTGAAGTTGTGAATAGTATTTGAGGAAAAAAAATCATTTGTCAAAATATGGCTATTTTTCACTTATTTCCTGAGCTCTTGTGACCCTTGTCCCTTCCAAGGGACCAACCAAATTAATACATATAGAAAGGTCTTACCATCTTCGCGTACCAAGTTTGGGTTTGAAGTTGTGAATAGTATTTGAGAAAAAATAAATTAGGTCAAAATATAGCAATTTTTTACCTATTTCCTGATACCCTGTGACCTTGACATTTGTGAGAGGTCACTCAAATTGGTATGTTTAAAAAGGTCTTACCACAAAGTAACCTTGGGCCAAGTTTGAAGAATGTGGCTTGAATAGTCTCCGAGAAAATGCCAACGTTAAAGTTTACCATGGACGACGGACCACTAGCCCAAAACATACTCACTTTTGCTTCGCATGTTAGCCAATAAAACATAATGAATTTTATGAATAAAAGTATGGAAGACAGCTGGGTGTATTTTTCCAACAGGTTACTCTGTGATAATGACAACAGAAAGCCACATAATCTAACTCTGAAATGCAGCCCATATTGCCATTGTTTGTCCAACAAAATTATGTGATCATATAACTGTTCTTTTACATAACTATTTTCAAGCAATGTACATTGTAAATTATTTTCAAGCACATATAGTTGTACATTTAAAATCATTAGCAACAATTGAAAGCACAGAAGTGTATCATAATAAAAAATGTTTCATACACCGGGTATGGGCCAGAGGTTGAAAAAATAGAGTGATCAAGAACAAACCTACAGTAGCGCATCAAAAAACGTGCTTTCGAAAGACATACACTGCCTTGTTAGCCAAGACAAGGACTATTAAAAAATGTAAAATATGTATGCAGATTTAGCCCTTATCATTCGGAATACACCAGTGTGTGAAATAAGTTTGACTAAAATAGTTCAAAGGTAGTGCCAGAATAGCTTGGCGCTCTAGGCACCAAGCACTTCTGGCACCACCCTTGAAGTAAAGCCATTGGTCAATATCGTTATCTGTATGTACTATAATGTAGCTTGAATATGGCAGTGTACAAATTTGAAGCTTTTAGCCTCAGTATGATATGGGTTAAAAGCAAAAAAAAAAAAAAAAAAAAAAAAAAAAAAAGACCCAATTACTGTAAATGGAAATAACCATGAAATTTTTTTTTTAATTTTCATGTATAACAGAGCAAGAGTTCTTGTTTTTGGGGTTTGTTTTGCCTGCAATTAAAAATAAAAGCTGTAAGGTTCTACCAGATCTAGCCTGTTTGATTACCTGCAAGTGAAGGCGTCTAGCTTTTAATGGAGGAAAGAAGTAGGATACTTTGCGGACAAAGTTTCTACGACAGATCCCATTTCTCATTCTCCAACCTTCTTTCTGCAAATGTAAAGGAAACCAAATGTCAATCACTTTACTTGACCTTCGTTATATGTCACCTTTTCCACCTTAACCCCCTTAACCCCACGGCCACATTTCCAAACTTTTGGAGGCATTGTCTAACGACTATGCACCAGTTGTAGGAGATGAATTGATCATGATAATTCAAGGGTAGTGCCAGATGAGCTTGGCGCCTTCAGGCGCCAAGCTCATCTGGCACTACCCTTGAATTATCATGATCAATCCATCTCCTGCTGCAGTGTCCTGGGGCTAAATGGGTTAATCGTATGTCTTGAATAGAAATCACACAATATACAGTCCATGTGGCACAGTCTGTGTAAAACTGTGATGCAACTTGCTACCATTGCTAAGAGGGTTAAGGTAGTACCAACGATGTATGAACAAGGGACATAAATTTACACCTGTTCATGATTTAAAGTAAACAAAAAGTACATTTTTCAGTACATAGGTATGTGCCTTTTTCTACTTAATCACCCGTTGTGGATAGAATGCGCACGATACAATCCATGTGGTCAAGTTTACATAAATTGTATGGTGCAGTTTCTACCCATGAAATACTCATGGGACTGTGTTGTACTACCTTAATTGTATGGCATGGGCAGAAATTGCGCTATACAATCAATGTGACGCAGTCTATGCAAAACTGTATGGTGCAATTTCTACCCATGACGTATAACAATGAATGTAAATTTACACCTGTGTAATTTTCTTGTAAATAAACAAAGTAATAATAATAATAATGGATGGTACATTTTTTTAGGTACTCTGGTATGTGCCTGAGTGATAAACATGCTAAAGGCGTGCATATATTTAGGTTTGGGGAAACGAACCATGGAAATAAATTATTTTCATCACATAAATAACAAAGTTACAGGTGAAAATAGAACAAACTGTATATTTCTCCCCACGACGTGTAGCGACGGTTAACTCATTCAACCCCACGCACGTATTTCCCAAATTTTGGAGGCATCATCTAACAACTATGCACCTGTTGCAGGAGATAGATTGACCATGATAATTCAAGGGTAGTGCCAGATGAGCTTGGCGCCGACAGGCGCCAAGCTTATCTGGCACTACCCTTGAATCAGGGAAATACGTGCATGGGGTTGAATGAGTTAACCCATCTCCTGCTGTAGTGCGTCAGGGCTGAATGGGATAAAGCATTTGGTACATTATGACTTTTACCTAACAGTAACACTAACTTTCAATGAACCCAAACCTCCATTTTCTGAGGAGACAAAACTTGTTACTGTGAATGTCAGAACAATTTAGATCCCACAGTGACTCTTGTATACAGTAAACTCTGGATTATATAACAAATCACCAGGAGACCATGTTTTTCTTGTTGTTATATCCGAAGTTTGTAATAATAATAATAATAATGGAGATTTGTTAAGCGCTTATTTTTAAAGTAGCTCTAAGTGCTGATACAATGAAACGGCTAACAGCTAACACGCACACAACATACACACACACGTGACAGTGGTGATGAATTGTGCATGGTTGGGAAAATGAACTAGTGAAAGGCAACGTTGTAGAGGTGGGTTTTGAGAAGTGATTTAAACGAGAAGAGCGTCTGACAGTTACGGACAGGGGCGGGGCGGCTGTTCCAAGTGGCGGGGCCAAGATGGGAGAAGGCACGACCACCACGTGTTTTTGGGAAGGCAAAATTTACTTGTCAGAGGAAGAGCGGAGGGTGCGAGATGGAGTATACACTACAGATGGAGTAAGTCAGAGATATAGGCGGGAGAAGTCAGGCTGATAGAGTTAAAGCACATGCAGGACAATTTATACAGAATGCGTTCCTGTACAGGCAGCCAGTGGAGTTTCTCAAGGGCAGGGTGGATATGGTCACGCTTAAACATGCGCCTAAACGGGCAGCACTGTTTTGCACTCTCTGCAGTTTATCTACTGAGTTTTGGGCAGGACGGAAAGGAGGGAGTTACAGTAGTATAACCGTGATAAAACAATAAGCGAGGTAATTTACCCAGAAAGACAGCTGTTGGGACCTTTAAAAATGTTTTGTTATATCCGACTTTTGTTATTAATATTATACGACCTTGTTATAAGCCGAGTTATATGGTAAAAAAGGAGGTTTGGAGTCAGTTTTCCTGTTAAATTCATAGCATATTTGGTGCAATTTAAATTTTTCATTCATCCATAACACCATGCTTGTAGGGGATGGATAGAAACAGACCAGCTCCAAGGGTAGAACCTCATTACCTTGGCAGCTACCATGTGCCAATCTTATCAAGCGCCAACAATGAGCTATCTGCAGATTCATCATCTGAAACTGGCATAGTGATAGTGTAGGCACGTCTGAATAAATTTACGAAACTCAATATACTGTATTAAGAGGGCATGAAAGATTTGAAAAAAAAAAGAGGAAACAACCTACATCAAAATGAAACAACAGACATATTAACAAGAACATATATATACATGCACTCAACACAGAAATAAATTGCATCTGCATTACAGCTGCACACCGGTAACAATACTAACATGTCTGTATTACTAAGTTCTACATGGCTTACCAAATGCCACAAGACATGGCGCAAGTACTCTAGGGCGACAGACAGAATGTCCTCAGCATCCTCCACAACATCCATGCTCTTCTTTCTTTCAAGCTCCAATTTGTTTGATTAATATTATTAATTCCAAGCTCAGAAGGTTGGAGTAAACTACTAGTTCACTCGTTACCCCAAGAGGCTGGTCAGTATAAATAATGTAGTCTACACAGATGCTGATGCCCTTGTACTGTTGCAACACAGTCCCAACTTCTGTTCAAATAAAATTCAAATGTTGCCTATACCTGGAACACAAAAAGCAAAAAAACAAACAAGCTGAAAAAAAACAATAGAAAGGAAGATGAGAACCAAAAGATATGTTAGAACATTAGTTTAAAGGCAGTAATGAATAATTTTATATACAACAAAAACAAAATTACAAAACCCCAATGACTGGCACAAACAGAACAATTCATCTTAGGAATAAGTATTTCTACAAAGTGTCTGGTCACACTGATACTAATATTCCAATCTCCCTCTCTCTCCAAATGTATGTATGTATGTATGTATGTATGTATGTATGTATGTATGTGTATATATATATATATATATATATATATATATATATATATATATATATATATATATATATATATATATATATATATATATATATATATATATATATATATATATATATATATATATATATATATATATATATTCCTTGGGCCTCTGTCGGTGTGAATCGACCATAAATAATGCATTCTAGTTGTTCTGATCCGATTGCCTGCTCAGCTGGATTTGAAGCAGCATCTTTTTGTGACTGTAGAGTGTCAATGTCTAATGCAGTGCTCTCATGTCCCTCTTGCAGACATCTACAAATCGTAGCTTGGGGCGACCAGTGTTTCTTCTCCCAGCTGCTAGTTCTCCGTAGAGGATGTCCTTTGGGATGCGGCCATCCTCCATGCGTTGAACGTGGCCGAGCCGGCGGAGTCTGAGCAGGGTGTACATACTGGAAAGGTGAGCACGGGACAGTACTTTGATGTTGGTCACTCTATCTTGCCAGGATACGCCCAGGATATGGCAGATGCTTCTCAGTTGGAAGGTGTGAAGTCTTCTCTCCTGTCTGGCATATGTGGTCCATGTCTCACTGCCATACAGCAGTGTGCTGAAGACGCAGGCATTGTGCACAGCCATCTTTGTTTTCACAGTCAGCTTGGGATTTGTCCATACTCGAGTTGTGAGGCGTGCAAGGATTGCAGCAGCCTTCCTGATCCTCTTGTCAATCTCGGGTGTTCAGAGAGGTTATCGGTGATGGTTGACCCAAAGTACGTGAACTGGTGGATGACGTCGAGCTCGTAGTTGTCAATGGTAATGCATGGCGGTGTCTCTGTGTCCTGTCCCAGGACGTTAGTCTTCTTTAGACTGATAGTCAGTCCGAAGTCCTTGCAAACCTGGGAGAACTGGTCCATCAGTGACAGCAGTTCCTGCTGGGTTTGGGTCGAAACTGCCGCATCGTCAGTGAACAGCATGTCCCTGATGAGGGCTTCGCGTATCCTCGTCTTGGCTTTGAGGCAGGCAAGGTTGAAACGCCTGCCATCTGATCTGGTTTGCAGGTAGATTCCTTCTGTTGTATTACCAAAGACATGCTTGAGCTGGACAGCGAAGAGGATCCCCAAAAGAGTAGGGGCCAGGACTCAGCCTTGTTTGACTCCGCTGCATACTTCAAAGGGTTCGGATGTGCTGCCGTTGAACTGCACTGTCCCCTTCATGTTGGTGTGGAAGGATTCTATCATACTCTGCAGTTTGGGCAGGCATCCAATCTTTGAGTGGATTTTAAACAGGCCGCCTCTACTGACCAGGTCGAAGGCTTTGGTGAGGTCAATAAAAGCGACGTACAGAGGCATGTGTTGTTCCCTGCACTTCTCCTGGAGTTGACGGAGGAAGAAGACCATGTCATCCGTTGACCGCTCAGCTCGGAAGCCACACTGTGATTCGGGATAGACGTGTTCTGCCAGCTTCTGCAAGCAGATCAAAATGACCCGGGCAAAAACTCTGCGGACAATGCTGAGAAGGGAGATGCCTCTGTAGTTGTTACAATCGCTTCTCTCGCCCTTGTTCTTGTAGAGGGTGATGATCTTAGCATCCCTCATGTCTTGGGGTACCTCTCCTTCCTGCCAGCACTGGAGTAGGACCTCATGCAGGGGGAGATGGAGGGTGGTCTTACAGTTCTTGATCAAATCTGGGGGAATCCCATCCTTGCCTGGGGCTTTGCCTGAAGCCAAGCTGAGCTCCTCTATTGTTGGCACTGCATCTAGCTCTTCTAATAGTATTACAGGCAGGCACTCGATGGCGTCTGTCTGGAGTAGAGGTCAGAATAGTGTTCCACCCATCTCTCCAGCTGCTGGCCTTTGTCCGTAATAACTTCCCCAGTGGAAGATTAGTTATTTGGGTTTAATGCCGAGCAGGCAACTAAGGCCATCTCACGGCGGTCCCCGGTGGAGGATTTGTTTTGGGTCTTATATATAAATTATACTTATTCTGCTTACTGATCATGTTACTTATCCATATATGGTCAAGAGTACGACTAGGCATCGAGTGCCGGTTTCGGTACCTGACTGACAAAACAAAGCCTTCAAACTCAAAATCAGCCATGCATCTCACACAACCATATCTCAACTGGTTAGAAATTGAACATACCTTCTAATCCTGTGTCATTTTTGCATATATCCGATGGGATAAAAGAGTTATTTATTGTTTTGTGCGATCGAGCGGCAGAAGCCAAAATTTCGGAACGTGACATCACACACGTGTTCACTTTCAGATAAAAAATTCCGGGGAATGAAATAGAATTTCGAAACGAAGTTTAGGCCTATAGAGAGCCAATGCAAGTTACTATTTTGTTACCATATCGTCGAGTTTTACGTGTATCTAAGTTTAAAGTAGTTTGAGGGCAAGTAAAGGCTAGAATGAACATAACGTGCGTCGTCAATTTCACATGTTCGAATCGCGCTGTGCACTGGAACACTAAAAACGTACTGTGAGGCATCTAATTAACATATCCTAGACAACATTACTCTTCATTCTGATTACCGTAAACAAATTCGAAATACTTTTGAGAATTGAAAAAAGGCTGCGTTTTAAACTTCTTCAACCCAAAAGTTGTAAATTTTGTGTTACGTTCAAACTCGGGAAAAAATCTCGCAAACATCAACGCGCGTGATTTTCTGGAATCGACGGCCATTTTGAGATTTGCATTTGGTCAGTCCTACGTACCTCATACATACAGGTGACATAGATGGAGCAGGAAAGCGACAACGTTGAAGGTAAGTTTTGGTTGTAAATGGTTACGTTCATGCAAAATTGATGACTGAGCACCATAAATGTTTAAAAAAAAGCAATGTAAGTGTACTGCTTTTCTAATTACTTCAAATGAATGTTGACGCAAACAAATGTAAAATCAATCGGCTCAATGACCACGTGTTTTGAACAAAGGAAGAAAACATTACTTGATGAAATTTGCCTCCATCCGACGATGACGGTTTAGTTTTGATTGTAACAGTTATGTTCAAGTTTCTGAATGCGATATTCAATATTTCAAAGGATAAAACAGAACAAGTAATGTATGTTCGGATTAGCTTTGTAGCGCAGCAACACTTTAAAACAATAATTATTACCTTTTACCGTCACCTCCCGTTGTGTTGGCTTGTACATAACTTTACACACGTTGAAGATTGTCAGCGTTATGTTCAGGCAATTACAGCTTTATTTTCAAAGATTAAAAAGAACACTACGCATCACACATTTTCGTCGATTCAGTATTGTTATCTTTAACATTCCCGATATAAAAAATAGAGTAAAAGTCTTTTGCTCCTGCTGTTTGATTGTTCATAACTTTACACAGTTTGGCCAGGTAAATCTTTATGTAAAGTTATGTTCAAACCATGAGTTTTTCTTATTTTGAGCTGTGATAATGTTCCCATTGTCTTTATGTACTTTATATTATTGTTTCTTCATTATGTAAAATTTTATAAGATTAAGTAAGAATAACCCTGTTTTGGCAGTATTGGACTATACATAACATGACGTAACACTTATGGTGTTTGGGTTGTAAAGTTCTGTTACACTGTGCTTCATGCTACTTTTGTATGGTTTAGTGTTCTATAAGTACAGATAGTCTGTGCATTTTTAAAAAAACTTTTCTGCACCCAAGAAATGACAATTTTTAAGAAATGCCTTGAACATAACTTGACAACAATTATGTTGTCAAGTTATGTACAGTTAAAACAGTGCTTAGCTAACATTTTCCTTCATAGTAACAGTCTCTTTTAAAGTGGAAGACTGGATTGATTATGTTGTCTATTGTAACTAATATCAATACAAACTATTATTCTAGCTAGATGACTGTGAACATAACTTGACAAACTAGACTGACATGTAAAGTTATGTTCATTACTGTAGCACATTCCTAGTATACTGTCTTTTGGATTCCCACTTTGCTAGTTGTTATTTATCAAAATACAGCTTGGGTACTAAAATATAAATTGTTAAACCCAGAATATACATTTTTCTGTTTTAAATAGTTTGTACATAACATGACAACATCATGTGTTGTCAAGTTTTGTTCAACCAGAGTTGAGTTTGGTTCACACATTGTCTTCCAAGTTATAGTCTGATCATGCCTTTTACTCTTTGTTGTGCTGGCCAAGCTTGATAGCTGCCATGATATATCATAATTTAATAATAACCAGCCATTTTAGTACAAAGCTGTTGCAAAATAACCGGACATATTAGGCTGATGCTAGTTAAAAACAAATCGCAAACATGGACACAAATTAAAATTATTTGACCCTCTCTGTTTCAGTTCTTCGGGATTTGTTCCTGAATCGAAACTTTCCGAGGCTGAAGGGTCTTTCCCAGCAGTGAAAGCACCCAGAAAATGGATGCTAAACACGTGTCGTAGTGCAGTACCCTGACAGGTTGTACCCTGGTGAGCAAGGTTATGTCAGCATACTTGTACTTACGAATGATAGCAGCCAGGAATCTTTTTAAAGTATTTGAAACCAGAGGGTTTGTAGAGTGTTCATGGAGAAGTAGTACCTTTGACTTTTCAGCCAGCAGCGCCTCTTGGGGCAGGCGGGAGCACTGGTCTTCACATGGCACTCAACTCTCACAGCTGGCTCCAGGTCCTTTACCTAGCCACACCCCGGTAACCGCTTCTGCTGGCGGGCGAAACGTTGTGAGGGGCTGACGCGTCTCTCAGTCAGTTGAAATACTTGGAGAGGAGACGGGCGCCGCCAAGTTCGCCTAAGCCCATTGAAAGGACTGATGGACAAGCAACAGAATAAGAATAACATGCCGGATCGGTCGGGGCCCGGATCACCAACGACCGCGCACCCCATTGGAGGTCTCCAGGGTGGGGGCGACAAGTGTGTTACTGGAACCAAACCCACCATCAAGCTGCCCACACAAGGAATAACTATCGGAACTTGGAACGTTCGCACACTCTACCAGTGCGGCAAAGTGAAGGAACTCACCCACGAGTTGAAGCGCTATCACTGGGACATTGTAGGACTTGCAGAAGTTCGATGGACAGGCTTCGGAGAAACAACAACAGATGAAGGCCATAAAATCTGGTTCAGCGGAAAAGAAACCAAGCACGAACATGGCGTAGCTTTTATCGTAAGGAAAGAGGTGGCTGGAACTGTCATCAGCTGCACCCCCGTGCCAAGCAGACTAATCTCCATCCGCATCTCCGCCCGACCGCACAACATCACTATCATTCAAGTATACGCTCCAACAACAGATCATGATGATGAAGAATTAGAAGAATTTTACGAACAACTGGACAACATCATCAAGAAAACACCTAAGAAAGACATTCTGACTGTCCTCGGTGACTGGAATGCAAAGATCCTCCCTGACGCCTACCAACAATGGGCAGGAACAGCTGGCAAGTTTGGCCTTGGAGAAACAAACGACAGAGGCCTGCGACTTTTAGAGTTCGCACAGAGTCACCGTCTCACCGTTGCTAATACCCTCCATCCACACAAGAAGTCAAGAACAGTGACATGGCAATCGCCAGGAGGCCTGGTCCATAACCAGATTGACTTCATCTTGCTGCCTCGACGATTCAAATCCAGCGTTAACAAAGCACAAACGAGGTCCTTTCCTGGCGCTGATATTGGCAGTGACCACAACCTCGTCCTTACTAGCCTCAAGTTGAAGCTGGCATTGAAACGAGATAGCAAGAGCCCTCGCATCAGATTCGACCTCCAGAAGCTAAAAGACCCGGAAGTAGAAGAGCTCTTCCAAGCCCAGGTGGGAGGCAGATTTGCAGCCTTGGCTACTTTGGACTGTGACGTAGACACCCTTGCTGGAAATATAAAAGAGGTGTTACTTTCTACAGCAGAAGAAGTGCTGGGGAAGCAGAGGAAGCGCAAACAGCCCTGGGTCACCGATGACATCCTCGATCTCTGTGATGAGAGGAGAGCCTGGAAGAAAAAGAGAGGCCAGGACCTCACATCAGCAAACAAATACAGACTTGTCAACAAGAAGATCAGGAAGAGGATGAAAGAAGCCAAAGAAGATTGGATTGAAGACCAGTGTTGTAGCGTGGAAGAGGGCATGGCAAACGGCAACAGCAAGAAGGCTTATGAAACGCTAAGGACCCTCACCAAGACTCAACAGCGAACAGCCACAGTCATCGAAGACAGCAGCGGCCAACTCCTTACGGAAAACACTGCTGTACTAAACAGATGGACTGAGTACTGCCGAGACTTGTATAACTACAAGGCTGAGCCAGACACCAGCATCCTCCAAAACAACCAGGCTGGGGCCAGGAAGGTTGAAGACCTGCCAGTGTTAGCTGAAGAGGTGGAAGCAGCCGTACGCGGCCTGAAGGGAGGAAAGTCTCCAGGTGTAGACAACGTACCTGCTGAACTGTTGAAACATGGAGGAGAAGTAACAACGAAGGTCCTCACTACACTCTGTCAAAAGATCTGGGAGCAAAAGAAATGGCCAGTAGAATGGACACAGTCTCTAGTGATCCCGCTCCCCAAGAAAGGAAACCTGAAACAGTGCCAGAACTACAGAACTATCAGTCTGATAAGTCACCCTAGCAAAGTAATGCTTAGAATCATTCTCAACCGCCTCAAAACTTTCGCCGAGGAACTGCTGGCAGAAGAACAGGCTGGCTTCAGAGTTGGAAGAAGCACTGTAGAGCAGATTTTCAACTGCCGCGTCCTGATCGAGAAACATCTGCGGCATCAGCGCGAACTCTACCACAACTTCATTGATTTCAGGAAAGCATTTGATCGCGTCTGGCACGACGGACTCTGGCAAGTCATGAGATCGTTCAACATAGAGGAGGGACTGATCCAAATGATAGAAGCGCTTTACAAGAACGCCTGCAGCGCGGTTCTACTTAACAATCAGTCAGGCGAGTTCTTCAGGACGACGATCGGTGTCCGTCAAGGATGCCTGCTCTCTCCTGTCCTTTTCAACATATTCCTGGAGAAGATCATGCAGGAAACCCTCCACGACCACCATACTTCAATCTCTATTGGTGGCAGATCCCTGTGCAATCTTCGATTCGCAGACGACATTGACCTCATGGCAGGCAGCAATAGTGAGCTCCAAAACCTGACAGACAAACTTTCAAGTAGCGCAGGGTCTTATGGCATGGAGATCAGTACGGATAAAAGCAAAGTGATGATCAACACCACAAGCGACAGCAGCAGCAACATTCACATGAACGGCCAGAAGCTAGAAGAGGTCAATAGCTTCAAGTACTTGGGAGCCACCCTGTCCAAAGACGGTAGTTGCATAGCAGAGATCCGTATCAGGATAGGTACAGCAACATCCGCAATGGCCAGGCTGGACAGGATATGGCGAAGTAACTCCATCAGCTTCACCATCAAGTACAGGCTTTACAAGTCCCTCGTAGTGTCTATTCTGCTCTACGGCTGTGAGACTTGGACACTGCTTGCAGACTCAGAAAAGAAAATCCAGGCCTTTGAGAACAAGTGCCTGAGGAAGTTGCTCCGCATCTCGTACCGCGAGCACAAGACCAACGAATATGTACGGAGCATCGTCACTTCCCTGGTGGGCCCACATGAACCCCTTCTGGCAACCGTGAAACGGCGCAAGCTTGCTTGGTTTGGCCACGTGACCCGACACAACACCTTGTCCAAGACTATCCTCCAAGGCACTCTCGAAGGAAGTCGTCGGCGAGGTCGTCAGAGAAAGAGTTGGGTCGCAAACATAAAACTCGAGATGCCAGACTTGCTTGCCACCGCCCAAAATAGAACTCAGTGGAGAGCACTGTCTGTTGCTGCTGCCTTTCAGTCCCCCCAACGCCCAGTTCGGACAAGGGACTGATGATGATGATGATGATGAAACCAGAAAAATGTGGATTTGAACATTTTTTAGCTCCATTTCAGTTTGAGATGGAGACATTGAAAAATTATAAAAGGTTGAAAGGTACGGCCAAAATAAGTGGGACTGATTGTCACTGGCCAATAAAGAAAAGGAATTTGAAGTTTCCTTAGGAAACTTGATCAGCAGGAAGCTTGTTATGGGTTGCTTCAAGAAAGCGCTGTGATCATTATGCAACATAAATAAAGCAGTATCTTTTTTCTGTTTCCTCACGCTGGGACCATATGGCGTTGAGGCGTGTCCCCTGGGTGGTGGATAGGGGGTCCCTCGCGAGAGGGGTGCACCGAATGAAATAAGGTGCCGTGAACCAACATGGTCTAAGGGAAGGTGACCCCGACAGAAAACCCCTGGTCCTCCTAGTAAGGGAGTTGGGCGTGGGGGTAGCTTCCCCACCCTGCAAGATAGGAAATAGCTACAAAAATGCCGACGAAAAGACAAACAGTAATTCCTTTCCTGGAGGAGGAAGGTTCTTCTACCAAAAGATTTATGACGTCCCTTGGTGAAAGCCTAAGTCTTCAGAAGCCACAGGACCGAGCCGCCTCTCTCTATCCAGGGACACAACCATGGGCACATGGAACGTCAAGACCATGTACCAGAGCGGCAAGGCCGCCCAGATAGCAGCGGAAATGCAAAAGTACAACCTTTCCCTGCTAGGTATCAGTGAAGCCAGATGGACGCAGTCTGACCAGAAAAGGCTGTTAAGTGGGGAGATGATTCTGTATTCAGGTCATGAAGAGGAGAATGCCCCCCATACAGAAGGTGTAGCATTCATGCTGTCACCAGTGGCACAGACAGCGCTGATGCGCTGGGAACCTCTTGGGCCAAGAATTATCACAGCAGCCTTTAGAACCAAGAAAAAGCTCAAGCTGTCATCCAGTGTTATGCGCCCACTAATGACAGTGACGAGGAAGAGAAAGAAGAGTTCTACGACCGACTCCAGAGTGCTGTGGACAAATGTGCAGAGCGAGATATCACCATCGTCATGGGTGATTTTAATGCCAAAATAGGGGAGGACAACACTGGATACGAAGAGGTGATGGGGAGACAGGGACTAGGGGAGATGAGTGAGAACGGGGAGAGGTTTGTAGACTTTTGTGCTCTAAACAGACTTGTCATTGGAGGCAGCATCTTCCCACACAGAAGAATACACAAAGCAACTTGGGTCTCGCCTGACCATACTACAGAGAACCAAATAGACCATATCTGCATTAGTAAGAAATTTAGAAGATCCCTTCAAGATGTTCGAGTGAGGAGGGGAGCAGATGTCGCCTCAGATCACCATCTCCTTACCTTAAGAATAAAGCTCAAGTTAAAGAAAAGCCGCACAGAGACAACAAGAAGACAGCGCTATAATGTAGGTCTCCTGAGAGAGACTGGAGTGAGAGAAGAGTTCAAACTGGTGCTGTCCAACCGGTTTCAAGCGCTACAGGAGCTAGTAAATGAAGAGGAGGCGGTCACCACAGAGCAGCAATGGAAGGCAGTTAGAGAGGTGCTGAACTCAACCTGCAAAGACACTGTAGGGTTCAGGAAACACCATCACAAGGACTGGCTGTCGGCACAGACCTTGAAGAAGATAGAAGTGAGGAAGCAGAAGAAAGCAGTTGTCAACAACAGTCGCACGAGAGCATGCAGCCAAAGGAAGGGCACAGGAGGAATACTCGGAAGCCAACCGCGAGGTGAAGAGTATCAGGGCAGACAAGAGGCCTACACAGACAGCCTGGCAGCAGAGTCAGAAAAGGCAGCAGGCAGCGGCAACATGAAACAGCTCTACGACATTACCAGAAGATTGTCGGGCAAGTATGGCCATACAGAAAGACCAGTAAAAGACAAAGAAGGCAAGCCTATTGCAGACAGAGCAGACCAACTCGACAGATGGGCCGAGTATTTTGAAGAGTTACTGAACAGACCCAGCCCACCCGACCTCCCGGACATCCAGCCAGCAGAGACCGACCTACCCATCAGCTGTGACAGACCCAGCCGGGAAGAGATCAGAAGAGCAGTGGCATTTTTGAAGAACGGCAAAGCAACAGGGCCAGATGGCATCCCAGCGGATTCTCTGAAAGCAGACCTAGAGACAACAGTAGAGATGCTGTACCCACTGTTTGGAAAGATCTGGGAAGAGGAAGTGATGCCGGCTGACTAGAAAGAGGGGTACCTAATCAAGCTTCCCAAGAAAGGCGACCTCAGCAAGTGTTCCAACTACAGAGGTATCACCTTGCTGCCAGTACCAGGAAAGGTCTTCAACAGAATCATCCTGGAGAGAATGAAGAACTCTGTTGACCCCCAGCTGAGAGACCAGCAAGCAGGGTTCAGGAAAAACCGATCATGTACAGACCACATCACCACTCTCCGCATCATCGTGGAACAGTCTCTGGAGTGGAGCTCCCCGTTGTACATCAACTTTGTGGATTACAAGAAAGCATTTGACAGCGTGGACCGAGAGACTCTGTGGAAACTCCTACGACACTACGGTGTACCCACAAAGCTTGTCCGCCTGATCAAGAGCAGCTACGATGGCATGACATGTCGCGTGATCCATGAAGGGCAGTTCACCAGGGAGCTCCAGGTCAGAACTGGTGTCAGGCAGGGGTGTCTGCTGTCTCCGTTCCTCTTCCTACTGGCCATAGACTGGGTCATGAAGAGGACCACAGAGCACAGACGAAGTGGAATACAGTGGACACTGTGGACACAGCTTGACGACCTCGATTTTGCAGACGACTTGGCATTACTGTCCCACACTCATCAACAAATGCAGGACAAGACCACGAGGCTTGCTGACATCTCGTCACAAGTGGGCCTCACCATCCACAAACAGAAAACAAAGACAATGAGGCTAAACGCAACCAGGGAAGAACCAGTCTTGCTTGCTGGCACCCCGTTGGAGGAGGTGGAGTCCTTCACCTATCTCGGGAGCATCATAGACAAAAAAGGCGGCACTGATGCAGATGTCAGAGCACGAATCAGTAAAGCCAGAGCAGCCTTTCTCCAGTTGAAAAAAGTGAGTTCCAGAGAGCTGTCACAACACACCAAAGTCCAGATTTTCAACTCCAACGTAAAAGCAGTTCCCCTATATGGAGCAGAGACTTGGAGATTGACAAAAACCACAGTCAACAGAGTACAGATCTTCATAAACAGTTGCCTTAGAAGAATTTTGAAAATCCACTGGCCAGAGAAGATCAGCAACGTCAGACTCTGGGAGAGAACAGAGCAGATAACAGCAGAGAATGAAATTGGGCGAAGAAGATGGGGATGGATTGGTCACAGTCTGAGAAAGCCAGCTTCCAGTATCACTAGGCAGGCATTGTCATGGAACCCCCAGGGAAAGAGGAAAAGAGGTAGGCCGAGAAACTCCTGGCGTCGAGACCTCCAAGCAGACATCAAGAGACTGGGAACCATCTGGAGTAAAATCGAAGGAGAATTGATTGATTGATTGTACATTGCTTAACGTCCCGACAGCAACAAGGCTTTCTCAGGACGTGCCTGCACTGCTTGTGAAAAAAAAAACTAAACAGAACATTGAATGTATGTCACCAGCCGGTCAAATACATTAAATAAACCTAACACATGAGGCCTAAATAAAGCTAAGACCATTTAGCAACACACATCCAATATCAAGAGCTACAGGCAGTGCAGACAGTAGGGAGAGTTTTAAAAAGGCAAATACAGGTGAATGGACCTCGGGTAGACAGAAACACATGCCCCAGAATAGAGAGAAAAAACTCACCCTGTGGGGCTGACCAGGGTGACCCTGAGAACTAAAAAGTACCTAACCCCACCCAAGTCCCCCAGGGCAGACCCGGGTGGGGGAAAATCGAAGGAGAAGCACAGGACAGGAGTCGCTGGAGGTCTCTCGTCGACAGCCTATACCCCGGTAGGGGTCACAGGCGTAAGTAAGTTTTTCTGTTTCAGGAGTGATTGTCGGAGTAGATCCTCTGAGGGTCAAATTCCTCAAGCCTCACCAGACAAAACAAGGACTATTTGTTTACCCTGAAATAGATGACATACAAGAAGTAGGGGATGATTATAGCGTCGGCTGTAGATTTCCTGCCACTCTCCAATAGTGCACGCGAGTGGAGAGTGGTTGGGTTTGATCAATTTTAATTTGTTTCTGCCATGTTTAGCTCAAGTATGAAGCTAACTAAAGTGATTGTACATGATTGTACATTGCTTAACGTCCCGACAGCAACAAGGCTTTCTCAGGACGTGCCTGCACTGCTTGTGAAAAAAAAAACTAAACAGAAAATTGAATGTATGTCGCCAGCCGGTCAAATACGTTAAATAAACCTACAACATGGGGCCTAAATAAAGCTAAGACCATTTAGCAACACACATCCAATATCAAGAGCTACAGGCAGTGCAGACAGTAGGGAGAGTTTTAAAAAGGCAAATACAGGTGAATGGACCTCGGGTAGACAGAAACACATGCCCCAGAATAGAGAGAAAAACTCACCCTGTGGGGCTGACCAGGGTGACCCTGAGAACTAAAAAGTACCTAACCCCACCCAAGTCCCCCAGGGCAGACCCGGGTGGGGGAAAATCGAAGGAGAAGCACAGGACAGGAGTCGCTGGAGGTCTCTCGTCGACAGCCTATACCCCGGTAGGGGTCACAGGCGTAAGTAAGTTTTTCTGTTTCAGGAGTGATTGTCGGAGTAGATCCTCTGAGGGTCAAATTCCTCAAGCCTCACCAGACAAAACAAGGACTATTTGTTTACCCTGAAATAGATGACATCCAAGAAGTAGGGGATGATTATAGCGTCGGCTGTAGATTTCCTGCCACTCTCCAACAGTGCACGCAAGTGGAGAGTGGTTGGGTTTGATCAATTTTAATTTGTTTCTGCCATGTTTAGCTCAAGTATGAAGCTAACTAAAGTGAGTACTTTCTGTGCCAGTGGTCTGCTGAAAACCAACGGTCGTGGTAAACTTAGGTCAATCGGTGCTAGATTATATTTGTTGGAAAGTGGTACAGAAAAGTGTTTCTTTGTGGAGGTATTTAGGCAAAAGGTAGGCTCCGATGTCACACAGTCCATAGCAAGCATGATCAATGGCTAACTAACGTCAGTTTTCAAGAGTGTTAAATGTATTGTTGGTGTTCTAAAATGTATTGAAAGTTTAAACTTTTTTCACTTGGTGCTTTCTCACAATGTGGAACCATATTGTGCAGAGATTTAAACCCCATGTTGTAAAGTTATGTACAAACATATACAGATTTGTTTTGCTACTTGCGTTAAACATTGTAGACACAATTATTAAAACTGGTAAATGCTGGGGTTTACTGACCACATAATTTGATGTAATTTTCCATTTTTATCGTTTATTTTGACTTCAGTGTTGATAATACCAACATGTTCGTTGTAAAGTTATGTTCAAACTTTCCATTTTCACACATTATTCCCTTGTATTATCAATTTCAAACCTGATAATTACATCACTGCTTCTCTGTAGTGTAGTAGAAAGCTACAGGTGCTTGTGATTTTTATTTTCTGGTTCTTGTCCATTTGTGGAGGCACTTTTTTGCTGAAATTTGAAGCTCGTGGTGTAAAGTTATGTACAAACAATTACAATATGTATTTCCTGCTTTCATTACTCGTTTAGACACAATTTTGGGATAAATAAAAGTGTATTTGTTAAAAACACATCACTTGAGTAGTGTTTTGTTATTTTTGGATTTATGCATGTTAGTTAAAGAGCCTCAAGTTTGTTCGTCACGGTGTAAAGTTATGTTCAAGCATTGTGTGTTTCTTGTTTTTAGCCTTCAATTCATTCTATGTTGTGAATGGTGTATTTTTCCTAAATTATTCTGTAATCTACAAGAGTTTAGTACACAATAAAGGGAAAACACACCATCTTAATTGACTTTCTTTGCTGTGTTGTCAAGGATTTCAAAATTTTTGTTCATAAGTGAGTTGTCCAATTTTTTTAAAAGTTTATAGCTACTGTGTTCACACTTATCTCAATTAGGATAGTTTAGAATCTATCAATGTGCAATTGAAATTGTGTGTTTAATACCACACACAATTTTTTAAATATAATTTATGCATTTTTTTTGTGCATAAATGTATAGCTGAGTGTAACGTTATGTTCAAACAATTTCAGTGTTGTGCCATTGTGTATCTATTCACCCCACCAAATTTTCTTTGAAGTTTAAGCATAGCCTAGTAAGGAAAGAACAACATGATAATTTTATACAGCTTGAATCTACTTTGTGAAAGCTAGAAAATGTGTTTTATAAATGTGTGACGGTGTAACTGTTATGTACGAACCATAACGGTTTTTCACCAATTACACCCAAACGACTGCTCATGGGGAAATTCTTTTGGGGGGGGGGGGGGGGGGGGGAGGGGGGGTGAGGGGGGGGGGGGGGGGGGGGGCATGTTACTTATGACTAAACACATCACAATCATGCAAAATGATGCTCATATGTTTAAGTTCAAAATCAGAGACCCATGTCACACTCTTTCGACACCCAGTCGTACTCTTGACCATATATACTACAGCATGCTCACCATCTAGCTACACTATGTATGTCTCTGCCAAACATGTACTTAACACTGTTCACTGAATCTGTGAAAGTGAGACAAAGAAACTTTCTATGAGCAGCAGCAAGTCTAGTACAACTAGAAGAAGATTTTCTACTATGTATGAACCTCCCACAATAGTGGAAGACAGATAAGGTTTGACCTGGGACAAATTGCAACGAAAGGTTTTTCAACGCCAATCGGTAGACAACACTATATAGAACACACCCACAAAAGTACTCAGAAATATCGGCCTTAAAGCGCCCGTAATAATTAATTGAAAATTAATTTACCAGTAATAAACCAACATTACTGCATTAGTGGTTCACCATACGCAGGTAAACGGTGGTCAGCACGGTGCCCTAATCCGATTAAGGCAAGTCAAAGGTCAAGCGCTTTGTGCCCCGTGCCTTCATCTACCCCGAGGCCAGGCAGCAGACCAGTTTGATCCTAATATGGCGTTCAAACCTGGCCATAAATTTCTCTCTCTCTCTCTAAAGTAGTGTGAATTCTCATGAGTGCTGATGACAGCAAGCACTGATGTACTTGTAATAAGTCACAAGCACTTTTGAATAATCACACCACATTTAGTACACCACAGTTATACAGTAATTAAGTCACACACTTTGATGTAAAAAAAAATCCAGACCAAAAGACTGACTATGTGGCAATAGTAATGAAAGTGTAATGAAATCAAACTAAGGACAACAATATAAAGCTGTCGGCTCCTGTCCATTTGAACAGCCGATACCACGGCTCTCTCCACATCCACTTGTACAATCAAGTCCATGATTTCTACAGCTACAACGTCTGCTATCACAGTCACTCTTGCAGCTGGAGCTTACTACCCGTAGAAGATGAAGAGGATCTGGTGGGAGGTCTGTTGTTAGTGTCATTCGCTAAGGTCCAGCCCCACAAGGTCGGTTCAAGATCGTTGCCCATCCATTTCTGTACCTGCAAGAACACCTTCAAGCTGTGAAACTTGGCTGCAGCTGCTGTTGGTGGGAGGGTTTGAACACTGACACAGCTAGTTCCTGTTGTGACTTTTGTGGAGAACTGGCGGTGTCGAAGATCGTCTAGTCCCTCATCAGCTCTGCCATTATAAATGACCACTAAAGCTTCTTCCCCAGCTTTGATGATGTCTTCCGGCATCGCGTCAGTGTCATGGAATGTTTCTACAATCTTCCTGAAACAAGCCAGTCCATACATCCACTTGAATGCAACAGACTTGCCTATTCCAAACCGTCTTGATGTTGTGTCACAACGAATTAGTGTGTGGACAAATGGGAGTTTAAGACAGACGCTTCTGAGGATAGTCTTTGTCCACAGAATGTTCCAGCACCATCTTTTGTAGTTTTAGTTGTCATTTCCTTTATGTCCGAGTGCAAGAATATGTCGTGGGATTCCAGGTCAGCATGATGACAAAGTAGAACCAGAAGATCTGTGTCTTCCCCCACGACGGTGGCGGTGATCTGGGCCGCCATCTTCACCGCAGTTTGCACATTAAGGTCAGCATCATATCTGGCATGGATTGTTGTGAAGCACTCTGTTCTTGTAGCTGGTCACTTAACATGAAGATGAACCTGTTTGAAAATATAATTATACAATCATCAAATATGATCATATAGCTGAACGTACAGAGTAGTGTTCACCGTAACAGATAATTTTCGTGTTTTTTTTTCTCAATGTAAAGGATGTGGACTTAATACTGCAATCAAAAACTAAAACTGATCACAGTATTTGTGTTGCATGCATTGTGGTACAATAAAGTACAAATTATAATAGCACACAACACATGCTAAAGGTTTTCTCTCCAGTTCCAGATGGGACTAATATTCATAAAGTAAACACTGTATGACATGTGAAAAGGGAAGTGAACGTTAAGGAGCCCGTACACGAGACTAGAAATGGGACTATCCTGTCCTATCCACCTACTCGATAGTTTGTCGATAGGTCTCGCTAGCTCGGCGATACTTTTCTATCCACCCGATAGTTCAAATAGAATCTGCTTCTATTTTTCCTATCCTAGCCAGCCCGCAAACAACCAATCAGCAGAGACCTACGCGCCACGCATAAGTGACGGTATCTTGCCGTCAGCACTCGACTGAGAACTTTATTGTGTTGTAGCTGCATGGATCTTTCGCACACGCATCGCTCTCAAAACCGGACATCAAAGTAGCCAGTCTCTCGTCCAGACTCATTTCTGCTTCTCTATCGCAACGGTAATTGTGGTTTCTACGAATTTTGCTCAAGTCTTCGTCTTTCATGTATTCACCCATTTTGTCTTGAGGCCTCAAAAGTTTCACGAGATATATAAGGAAATAGTGCATGTGCAGCTTGTGGAGAGCTATCGCTGTGTATGGTGAAAAACTATCGAGCAGATAGGATAGTTCGCCGATAGTTTTCTATCATCATGTCAAAGCTATCCACATGTATGATTGCCTTTATAGTACAACTAGCAAATCTAAACATTTGCAGAGATTACTTGATTATATTACTATACATTAAAGAAATCTGAAACTTCATTAACAAAAAAATTTCTGGTGCCCCCATCCACACCCCCCCCCCCCCCCCCCCCCCCCCCCCCCCCCCCCCTCTCGGTAAAATGTATGACTCTAAATTTGAACTATGAAAAAAACAATAACTCTGGTAATGTTTCGCGTGAAATGTCCAGAGATACCTCTACATCCAGACAGTATTTGTTTTATAGCTACTTGCACAAGTTTACATAGGTTGCAACAGCGCGCACTTTTCAAGTGTGAAAAGTCTTATAATATCAAACATTTCTTGCTGTGACAACAAGGTATCAGAATATCTTAAAGTAGTCTATATAAAACAGGACATTCCCCTATTTTTCTGATGGAAATGTGGTATCAGAACACCTTAATGTGATTGATAGAAAAGAGGCTCATTAGAATGGCTAGTAACATTTCACATGTAATGATGTATAATGTAGTGTAAAGAACAGAAAGGGGGATAGGTCATTAATCTAAGAGTCTTTTTAAAAAGTGCATGAAATAACAAACAAAACAAAGCACTTACCATAAAATCATAAATGCAGTCTTTCTCAGTGAGTGCGGACTTTAGAGACAGGTTCTTGTAAACGGGAATCCAACTGATGTAGAAACAAAGTCCAGATTCACGAAACAAAAACCGCAAAACTGTCTTTCAGGAAACAAACTTTCACTGAACACTTTGGGTCACAAAACAGTTCACATTCCGAGTCCACTGCAGGCAGATGTAACTTGCAGTCATAGAACATTTGAACAGCTCGGTAGAGTAAAATCAGAAGCAGCAGCTGAACACACTTTCATATTAACTTGCAGATAAAGAAAGTAATAAAATTTTCGCTGAACACTTCAGATCACACAACAGTTCAAATTTCAAGTCCACTGCAGAAAAATGTAACTTGCGCTCAAAGAAAAAAACACACAAAAAAACAAGCACGAACACCTCGGCAGAATGAAGTCAGAAACAGTTGTTGTTTTCTTCATTTTAATGTCCCACTAGCACGCAATGTGATCGGGGAATCAGAAACAGCAGTTGAATGCATTTAATATTAGTTTGGATATAAAAAAAAGGATCAGTATACATTAAGCAGCTTAATCCAAAAATTATTATGTATGTTCTGAGAATGGTTTGCATTATTGTTTAAGTGGTCATGAAATGTCTGTGCTGACACTGATGCATCCCCAAGCAGTACACATAGAAATGTATACCTTTCATAGATATTCTACGCCTCTGCAGATTTACTTTTCTCCACTCGTTCTAGCGAGGGTGAACAAAGAAAGAAACAGAGAAAGGAAAAAGGCCCATGTGCAACACTTTGTATAAAACGTGAGAGCTTAAATTTAGACAGATGGAAACACAAGGAAGACGATTAACATTTTTTATATTCAATCTACTGGTGCTGTGCTCAATAATGACATTGTTCAGGAGAATGTGTGATCAAGCACATAATTGATACTGACACTAATACACCCTTGAGCAATCCACGGTATTCAATAACACTTCATCCAGCATTCAAATAAAAAGAAGACACCTGTCGATTGTGATAAAGTGGCTAATTTTGACCAGCATACCCCAGCCTCAGGGCAGATTAAGGCACGGGGCACAAAGCGCTTGACCCTTGACTCACCTTAATCGTATTAAGGGACCGTGTTGATCACCGTTAACCTGCATGATATGGTGTACCACTGATGCCGAAAAGACATTTTATTAATGGTAAATTAATTTTTTATTAATTATTATGGGCACTAAGGCCGATATTTCTTAGTACTTTTGAGGGTTTGTTCTATATATTGTTCTCTACTGACTGGTGTTGAAAAACCTTTCGTTGCAATGAATTTGTCCCAGGTCTATGTAATGATTTTTCATAGGGCTCTTCCACTACAAAGGACTTAAATAACAACTCAGAAATCTCATCTGCTGAATGGATAGAACACAAGAGGAAAACTGTACGGCTACTTGCTGAAACAAAAAGTAAACTGAGCAACAACAACAACAACAACAAAAAAAGAACTGAAGATCTGCTCCACCCTCTGCATTACCACCTCTACACTTAGCGGAGCGCCTTGCTTAGTGGCTGGAGCAGCACTAAGCTCACTCATGCAAGAAGCCAGAAGCTTAAATGGTTTCCCCAAAAGTCTCCTCTTTAAAAACAAAAATGCTGGATTTGACAACAGACCCTTCTAAAATACCTAAACTTCGTTTTCCCAAACAAACACAATATCTTAGTAAGATAAAAATCCACTCGTCTCAAGCGTGTCCAATCGCCTCACTACATACATGTACACGAATAGATCTGTGATCTAGCCTGTAAATCAGGGGTGAGGATCGCAGATACCAGCCTACAGGCACAAAAATCACACGCATTCCAAGGTTTTATATATACTTTCACTCAACAGCAAAACCAGAAGGACACATATACTTACATAAAGGGACGTGAAAGTGAAACTATTCTTGATTTTCAGCCGACAAGATGTTTGAAAAACCCGCTTGCAACCGGAAATCGTCATCGACAGGGGCGGCTACCTTAGTGACAAATTAGGTATATCAGTTTACTGCAAGATACATGTACATCGCGTGCTGGCCAAAGAACGCAGTCCCATCTGTTAAAAATACCTTAGCCTTAGTCTGTCCCCGTTATCCCCTAATTTATCAATCCCTAAACAACACTACCGCCTACTTGCTGCACATTTGCCATACACAAAATCAAAAGAAAAAAAAAAGGACATCACTAGTCTCATTTCAGTCCTGACTATCAACATGATTCTGTACCAACCCTACCCCGCCGTGAGATGGCTTTAGTTGCCTGCTCAGCGTTAAGCCCAAATAACTAACTAACTAACTAACCCTACATCCAAGCGCAGCCAAAACTGGTGCACACCTCAAATCACCATCCGCTTGGCAATCAAACTAGGACAAAAAGAGTGCGCTGGTTAAGCCAAGTCTGGTATGAATCAAAGCACCAAACATGTTTTCTTCTCATCTATCAAGAGATTTTAAGAAATTCTAGCATACTGCCTTCGTACAACATGCCAAAGAGACAGACGATTTTTTTTAAAACACCGGTCCTTGCACTGCTTCACCTACCTCATTTGAATATGTAACATGACCTGTAACGGCCGTGATACAACGGTTCTCGGTTTTTGAAACATACCTCGCGTGCATGCTTTGTGTGTCAACAGAAGGCGACAAAAAGTCTGTAGAATGTGGAAGTTGGTCAACAGACACAAGGAAGAAGAACAGTAATTATAAATGATAAATATATTTCATATTCTTGTCGCTGCTACAGATGAAACGACTTTTTAAAGAATTCAACTCCAGACACTCAAAAACAGACAGTTTGCAGTGATTGGGCGTTTCCTCATTGATGTGCACGAAGGTCCTGCTCACATAGTTTTCACACGAAACACTGAGATAGCAGTTAGAAGAGAAATCGATAAAAGAATGTTATCATGATACTTCAACTTGTAAACCACTACAGCCTCTTGTTTTTGGCTGTATTTTGGGCAGGTTAGTCTCTCTCTCTCTCTCTCTCTCTCTCTCTCTCTCTCTCTCTCTCTCTCTCTCTCTCTCTCTCTCTCTCTCTCTCTCTCTCGTTTCTTGTTTACTTTAGTTAAATACTAGGGACAGATTGTGACATGTTTTGTATGAACCTAAATCGAATATATCCTTAATAAAGTTCCTTCATCATTCTCTCTTTTTTTTTTTTTTTTCTCTCTCTCTCTCTCTAGAGAGTCGAGAGATAATTGGGTCCCAAAACTACCCCTCAAATTATTACAGTGTCCATGCCTAAAACAAAGCTATTTTAATCATCCCCACACACAACTCTAAGTGTATTTTAAGAGAACGGCCCCTGAGACCCCCCCACCCCCTCCCCCCAATTATCTCGGAACCAAAGCCCTAAAACAAGATTATTTTAATCATCGCCACACACAACTCACAACAAAAAAAACTGTCTCAACCTAACGCCACGAGTGTATTTTGAGAGATCGACTCCAGGGCTCATTTATGAGGAAACAACATTTCTCGGGAATGGGCTAGCTAACAGCCAGCAGACTGGTTCAGGCCGCGTGCGTGGTCTACTGATCCGATGCAGTCAGACCCGTTTGCTACAGTCATTGTTTATCTTAGAAACCAGTCCAACACTGTCAGCATGGTTGTCATGTCATGGTCAGTTTCCTTTGTTTACCTTAGAAACCGCGTTCAACAGAAGATTGATGATTTTGTGTTGAGTCATTTAATTTAACTCTGTGTTCCTGATTTTAAGTCTCCTCTTAGTTGTCCACGACACGGAAATGATGGCAATTGGTTTTGTTTAGATGAGGCTCTCTTGTTTTCAGTTGGTTGGTTAGTTCGGGGTTTAATGTTCACGGCACCGAAGTGATAATGGGACACAGAAATCTCTTACCTATGGAGTACAACCTGAACACTGATCAATTCAGGTGCACCTACCAGGACCTTTCAATGGACATGCTATGGAACAAGCCAGTCTGTTTTCCCAACCCATGACCCGGCAATGCCCTTCACTCTCTTGTGCTATTTCAAACTCTCTTATTTTCAGTGTGCGTGCAAGTGCAATTTTGAATGGAATCGGGACTTCCAGCTATCGCTGATTTCGTCCAGGGGGGGTGGGCCGGGGGGTGGGGGGAGGGGTTGTCTCGCTAACTGTCTGCCGCTCCGTCGCGCAGTGGCTGATGGTGTTGCCGGGGCCGGGTGGTTGGTGGTGGTGGAGGCGGGTGGTGTGGCCGGTTTGACCGTTGCTTTAGTGCCAGGTTGGGGGATGTCGGTAGGCCAGCCACTCCAGGAATTCTTGAATGAGTGGTGGCGGGGGTGGTGATGGCCGGAGGTACCGTCGCTGGCTGTAGAGGGGGCTGGGGAGTTGGGGTGGTGGTGATGGTTGCCAGTGGAGTCTGGGTTTCGGGGTCGGTCGTTGGAATGGGCGTGGTGGGTGGCGGTATTGAGGTGGCAGTTGGAGGTGTGGAGGCGGCGTGTGGAGTAGTGGCGGCGTTTTTGTTCTCGGAAGCGCTTGGGTGGTCTGTGGCGTTTCCCAGGGGCGGTGGTCGGCTTGGTGTCTGGCGGTCATGGGGTGGTGTCGGCCTCTTGTGGTGCCGGGTCGGTCATGGTGCTTTTTATCTCTCTGTTCGGGACTGGGGTCGCGTCTGTGCCTATCTCTTGGGTGGGCGGGGCGGTGTTACTGCATCCTCTGTTTTGGGTGGCGGCGGGTGTGGTCCCTGTCTTTTTCTTGGCTGTTGTTGGGGTGGCTATTATCCCCATTGACTTTAGCCTTAGGTCGGGTGTTGTTTGACATTCTTTGTTTTCCTTCATGGTTGTGGCTTGGCTGGCCGTATCTTCTGTCTCGGGGGGTGGGTGGGGGGTGGAGATCTTTGATTGCTCCGGAGTGTACCAGCCACCGGGCGGTGACTAGTGCCCGGCGGTAAGCATCTCCTTCTACTACTGAAATTACAGGGACAGCGTTCTGGAGCAGGAGCACCAGGTCGTCGAAGTCCAACCCCCGGAGCCGAGTCCCCTCCTCCTCCGGCGATGCCAGCCGTTCCCGAGTGATTCGGGAATGTCGACCGGCGGTGGGGAGGATGGGGAGTCCGACTCCGACACCGGCTCCGACGAGTCTTCCGTCTCTCCCTCGAATGGCGCTGTTGTTTGAGTTTCTTCTTCTTCTTCTCCTTGACGGCTTTCTGTTGGGTAGGTGGGAGGTAGGACATTCCGTAGGAGTCTGTCCATTTCTGGGAGCAGCCCGGAGGCATTTGATACTGGTGTATCATATGCTCTAGGGCGTGCAGCAGTGGCGTTGGCTGGTGGGTCGGTTGTGGAGCGTAGGTCGTTGGTTGTGGGGGCGGGGACACCCACGTTGGCTGATCTTGTCGCCTTATCGGTGGGGACAGAGGGGCTCCTTGTCTCCCTCCTAACCGCAGGCTGTGGTCGTGGCACTTGGGGGAGGTTGGAGGTATAATCCTCCACCTGTTGGCGGTTGGTCTGCCTTCTGTTCTTTCGTGAGGCCATCTGTTCTTGTCGTGGCTTGGGGCAGAGCTTTTGTTCGGCTGACTGGTTTCCTGTCTGTCTTTTTCCGCTAGTCTTGCTTGAGCGAATGTCGTGGCTTGGGGCAAAGCTTGGTCTCGGCTGACTGGTTTCCTTGTGGCTTGCTTGAGCGAGGCGCGGGTGACCGTCCGCTTCGTTCGGCTGCTGTCTATCTGATCTGGTTTCTGTAGTGTGAGAAGTGCATAGGTCCTCTCTCTCCGGCTGCTGTGAGTCGAATGCCCCCTTTGTGTTATTTTCAGTGTTTCAATACTATTATATATAAACCCCAACACACGTGAGATTTTAGTCAACAGGGTTTGATTTTATTATCACCAAACAACTGACTGTCGTCAGAAGGTATTAAGTAATTTTACATGGTTTTATAAATCACCTTTATTCAGAAAGTATTACTTAATTTGTTGTGTAAAAGTTAATTTAAAATGATATAAAATAAAAGATATAAGGCTTAAGTTTGTAATTAAAACTGTATATGAACAAGGGAAGTAATCTACTTGGAAAAATTGATTATTTTGCAAACAGATAGATTTTCTCTCTTGTTATCAACTTAACAAGGGAAGTCTATCTATCTATCTACATCCCGTAGTCTTGCCGACCGTTGGGGCACCATTGATGACTTAACAACCAGCTCCCTCCATTCCTCTCTGTTCTCTGCCATTCTCAGCGTATCGCCCAGCTTCAGTCCTGTCCACTCTGAGATATTGTCCTCCCATCTTTTCCTCTGTCTTTCTCTCCTTCGTCCTCCTTGCACAGTGCCTTGCAGGATTGTTTTGGCAAGCCCTGCTGAACGCGTGACATGCCCATACCACTTCATTTTGCGTTTTCTCACAATGGCTAATAAGTCTTCATAGGGCCCGATGGCTTGCCAACCCCACCCGGGTCTGCCCTGGGGGACTTGGGTGGGGTTAGGTACTTTTTAGTTCCCAGGGTCACCCTGGTCAGCCCCACAGGGTGGGTTTTCCCTTTTATTCTGGGGCATGTGTTTCTGTCTCCTCGCGCTGGGACCATACGGCGTTGAGGCGCGTCCCCTGGGTGGTGGATAGGGGGTCCCTCGTGAGAGGGGTGCACCGAATGAAATAAGGTGCCGTGAACCAACATGGTCTAAGGGAAGGTGACCCCGACAGAAAATCCCTGGTCCTCCTAGTAAGGGGGTTGGGCGTGGGGGTAGCTTCCCCACCCTGCAAAAAAGGAAATAGCTACAAAAACGCCGACGAAAAGACTAACAGTAATTCCTTTCCTGGAGGAGGAAGGTTCTTCTACTAGAAGACTTATGACGTCCTGTGGTGAAAGCCGGAAGTCTTCGGAAGCCACAGGACCGAGCCGCCTCTCTCTATCCAGGGATACAACCATGGGCACATGGAACGTCAAGACCATGTACCAGAGCGGCAAGGCCGCCCAGATAGCAGCGGAAATGCAAAAGTACAACCTTTCCCTGCTAGGCATCAGTGAAGCCAGATGGACGCAGTCTGGCCAGAAAAGGCTGCTAAGTGGGGAGATGGTTCTGTATTCAGGTCATGAAGAGGAGAATGCCCCCCATACAGAAGGAGTAGCACTCATGCTGTCACCAGTGGCACAGAGAGCGCTGATGGGCTGGGAACCTCTTGGGCCAAGAATTATAACAGCAGCCTTTAGAACCAAGAAAAAGCTCAAGCTGAACATCATCCAGTGTTATGCGCCCACCAATGACAGTGACGAGGAAGAGAAACAAGAGTTCTACGACCGACTCCAGAGTGCCGTGGACAAATGTGCGGAGCGAGACATCACCATCGTCATGGGCGATTTTAATGCCAAAATAGGGGAGGACAACACCGGATACGAAGAGGTGATGGGGAGACAGGGACTAGGCTCGGAGATGAGTGAGAACGGGGAGAGGTTTGTAGACTTTTGTGCTCTAAACCGACTTGTCATTGGAGGCAGCATCTTCCCACACAGAAGAATACACAAAGCAACTTGGGTCTCACCTGACCATACAACAGAGAACCAAATAGACCATATCTGCATTAGCAAGAAATTTAGAAGATCCCTTCAAGATGTTCGAGTGAGGAGGGGAGCAGATGTCGCCTCAGACCACCATCTGCTTACCTTAAGAATGAAGCTCAAGCTAAAGAAAAGCCGCACAGAGACAACAAGAAGACAGCGCTATAATGTAGGCCTCCTGAGAAAAACTGGAGTTAGAGAAGAGTTCAAACTGGTGCTGTCCAACCGGTTTCAAGCGCTACAGGAGCTAGTAAATGAAGAGGAGGTGGTCACCACAGAGCAGCAGTGGAAGGCAGTTAGAGAGGCGCTGAACTCAACCTGCAAAGACACTGTAGGGTTCAGGAAACACCACCACAAGGACTGGCTGTCGGCACAGACCTTGAAGAAGATAGAAGCGAGGAAGCAGAAGAAAGCAGCGGTCAACAACAGTCGCACGAGAGCAGCCAAAGTAAGGGCACAGGGGGAATACTCGGAAGCCAACCGCGAGGTGAAGAGGAGTATCAGGGCAGACAAGAGGGCCTACACAGACAGCCTGGCAGCAGAGGCAGAAAAGGCAGCAGGCAGCGGCAACATGAAACAGCTCTACGACATTACCAGAAGATTGTCGGGTAAGTATGGCCATACAGAAAGACCAGTAAAAGACAAAGAAGGCAAGCCTATTGCAGACAGAGCAGACCAACTCGACAGATGGGCCGAGTATTTTGAAGAGTTACTGAACAGACCTAGCCCACCCGACCCCCCCGACATCCAGCCGGCAGAGACCGACCTACCCATCAGCTGTGACAGACCCAGCCGGGAAGAGATCAGAAAAGCAGTGGCATTTTTGAAGAATGGCAAAGCAGCAGGGCCAGATGGCATCCCAGCGGAGTCTCTGAAAGCAGACCTAGAGACAACAGTTGAGATGCTGTACCCACTGTTTGGAAAGATCTGGAAAGAGGAGGTGATGCCAGCTGACTGGAAGGAGGGGTACCTAATCAAGCTTCCCAAGAAAGGCGACCTCAGCAAGTGTTCCAACTACAGAGGAATCACCTTGCTGTCAGTACCAGGAAAGGTCTTCAACAGGATCATCCTAGAGAGAATGAAGAGCTCCGTTGACCCCCAGCTGAGAGACCAGCAAGCAGGATTCAGGAAGAACCGATCATGTACAGACCAGATCGCCACTCTCCGCATCATCGTGGAACAGTCTCTGGAGTGGAGCTCCCCGCTGTACGTCAACTTTGTGGATTATGAGAAAGCATTTGACAGCGTGGACCGAGAGACTCTGTGGAAACTCCTACGACACTACGGTGTACCCACAAAGCTCGTCCGCCTGATCAAGAGCAGCTATGATGGCATGACATGTCGCGTGATCCACGAAGGGCAGTTCACCAGAGAGCTCCAGGTCAGAACTGGTGTCAGGCAGGGGTGTCTGCTGTCTCCGTTCCTCTTCCTACTGGCCATAGACTGGGTCATGAAGATGACCACAGAGCACAGACGAAGTGGAATACAGTGGACACTGTGGACACAGCTTGACGACCTCGATTTTGCAGACGACTTGGCATTACTGTCCCACACTCATCAACAAATGCAGGACAAGACCACGAGGCTTGCTGACATCTCGTCCCAAGTGGGCCTCACCATTCACAAACAGAAAACAAAGACAATGAGGCTGAACGCAACCAGGGAAGAACCAGTCTTGCTTGCTGGCACCCCGTTGGAGGAGGTGGAGTCCTTCACCTATCTCGGGAGCATCATAGACAAAAAAGGCGGCACTGATGCAGATGTCAGAGCACGAATCGGTAAAGCCAGAGCAGCCTTTCTCCAGTTGAAAAAAGTGTGGAGTTCCAGAGAGCTGTCACAACACACCAAAGTCCGGATTTTCAACTCCAATGTAAAAGCAGTTCTCCTATATGGAGCAGAGACATGGAGATTGACAAAAACCACAGTCAACAGAGTACAGACCTTCATGAACAGTTGCCTTAGAAGAATTTTGAAAATCCACTGGCCAGAGAAGATCAGCAACGTCAGACTCTGGGAGAGAACAGAGCAGATAACAGCGGAGAATGAAATTGGGCGAAGAAGATGGGGATGGATCGGTCACAGTCTGAGAAAGCCAGCTTCCAGTATCACTAGGCAGGCATTGTCATGGAACCCCCAGGGAAAGAGGAAAAGAGGTAGGCCGAGAAACTCCTGGCGTCGAGACCTCCAAGCAGACATCAAGAGACTGGGAACCACCTGGAGTAGAATCGAAGGAGAAGCACAGGACAGGAGTTGCTGGAGGTCTCTCGTCGACGGCCTATACCCGGGTAGGGGTGACAGGCGTAAGTAAGTAAGTAATGTGTTTCTGTCTACCCTTGGTCCATTCACCTGTATTTTCCTTTTTTAAACTCTCCCTACTGTCTGCGCTGCCTGTAGTTCTTGATATTGGATGTGTGTTGCTAAATGGTCTTAGCTTTATTTAGGCCCCATGTCGTAGGTTTATTTAACATATTAGACCGGCTGGTGACATACATTCCATATTCTGTTTATTTTTTTTCATAAGCAGTGCAGGCACGTCTTGAGAAAGCCTTGTTGCTGTCGGGACGTTAAGCAATCTACAATCTATCTATCAATCCGATGGCTTGCCTGATTCTGCTTCCCACTTCCTCGTTTGTGATGTGATCTCTGTATGAGATGCCAAGCAGCCTTCGAAAACATCCGCCGTGAGATGGCCTTAGTCGCCTGCTCGGCGTTAAACCCAAATAACTAACTAACTAACCTTCGAAAACATCTCATTTCAGTGGCTTGTATCCTCCTTTCTAGGTCTGCTGTGAGGGTCCATGACTCGCAGGCATACAAGAACACTGAGATGACTAAGGAGCGCATCAGTCTGATCTTGGAGCAGAGTGTGATGTTTCTGTCCTTCCATATGGTCTTCAATCTTGTCAGTGCTGTTGTTGTCTGCGCAATCCTGGACAGTATTTCTGGTTTTGATCCCTCATCCGTCACAGTGGCTCCTAAGTATTTGAATTTCTTAACTGTTTCCAGTTTTTGGCCTCCAACCATGATTTCAGTGCCAATGCCACTGGCGTTATTGGTCATCAGTTTGGTCTTCTCTGCACTGATTTCCATCCCATATGCAATGGCTGTACTATCCAGCTTTTCCACCAGCTGAGCTAGCTCCTTCTCTGTTCCTGCAAGGCCATCAATGTCGTCCGCAAAGCGCAAGTTCGTAATTGTTCTGCCTCCAATACTGACAGTTCCTTCATGATCTTTCAGAGCATCCGTCATGATTCTTTCCAGGAAGATGTTGAAAAGAGTAGGTGAGAGCAAGCAGCCTTGTCTGACTCCAACTGTAGTCCTAAACCAGTTTCCTATTTTGCCGTTGAAGCAGACTGCGCTAGTGGCCTTGTTGTAAAGGTTTGCTATGACTTTGATCAGGTTGGCATTGATGTTGTATAGCTTCATGGTGGACCAAAGGGCTGCATGCCACACCCTGTCAAACGCTTTCTTAAAATCCACAAAGACATGATAGAGGTCCTGCTGGTGCTGGAGGTATCTCTCACATAGAACTCTCAGGTTGAAGATCTGCTCAGTTGTGCTGCGCCCTGGTCTGAAGCCTGCCTGTTCCTCAGCTATGATTTCCTCTGCCTGTGGCTTCAACCTGTTCAGTAGGATCTTTAACATGACTTTGCTTGGGTGTGATATAAGACTGATCATGCGATAGTTCTGGCATTGATGTAAGTTACCTTTTTTGGGAAGAGTTATTATAAGTGATTGGGTCCATGGTGTGGGCCAATCCCCTGACTGCCAGATCTTATTGCAGATTGTTAGTAAGGTGCTTATCGTGTCTTCTCACCCTTCTTGGACTAGCTCTGCAGGGATGTTGTCTGCTCCTGCTGCCTTCCCTTTTTTCAGCGACTTCACTGCAGCCTCTAACAAGGGAAGTAATCTACTTGAAAAAATAATCGGTTTATTTATCAAACAGGTAGATTCTCTCCCATGTTGTCACTTAGCCAACAGGTAGATTCTCTCCCATGTTGTCACGTAGCCAGTATGGTAACAGTGTGTTACGATTGTGGTTGTGTTGTTCCGTGACAGCATGCATGTATTAATCGTAGGAAACGATCCGATATTTATTTGAGCTATCTTGGTTACAAATTACATACCTTTTCAGTAAGATTCTCTATCGGTCACACAGAGAGCGAAATTGGCTTTGTTATGATACGCTAAGATTAGTCCGGAAGTTTCTAGCAAAGTCGCACGGAGAAGAGCCGTCGATTTTTGTTATGCGTAAATTCGCTGAGAATAAACCAGAACGTTTGAGCAAGGTCGCGCTGTCTAGTGGCCTCGTATGTGTGACATCAAAGTGTAGGCAATATTTTGCAACACAGTAGTAGAGCCGCTCTATTCTTAGTCATAGTTGTTTTCTGTGCGCGTGAAGTTGGCAGCCGGTCAGTGTGTTTTATGAAAGGTCGTGAACGGTCTGCCATACTCTTGTGTGACGTCATTACACACTGGGATTTGGGACTGAAATTAGCAGTCAAATTTTTGTAGACTATTGTAGTTTATTCTAGAAAGTTCTTTTTTATTAATATTTATGAGTTTCAGTTACGTGTTCCGTTCTGATTGGTCGCGTTGTGTGAATTTGTTGGATTTTTTTCTGGAAAGTTGTTTTACTATAAAGATGGTGCTAGGAAGCACGTGTGTACATTGTCATGCATTGTCAGTTGTAGGGACACACAGTTTATCGTAGGTGCGTGGCCCGTATAGGGTGTACATTGTGAGAGACGCAGCGTAACGATGGTGTACGTTGTATGAGAAACGCATTGTGTCGCCAGTGTTGACATTTTGCAGAGGAGACAATCAGACATTGTATTAGTGTTGGTGCATTTGGGAATGCATTGTGTGGAGATCACATCGCTGCAATAAAATATTGTTGGAACTGTTACTCCAGTGTTGTCTACAACCTTAAGCCACGTGTGACGGGTTGCAGCTGAATGAAGTTTCTTTAAAAGAACCTTAAGTGCGTGCTGTCTGGTGTGATATCATACTACGACCACGACAACACGTAACACAGCGTATTGATTATTTATTTGGCTCAGGTCATGGGCAAACTTCATCAAGTTACTGTTCATGTAACTTTCTAACATAACGTGCTCTTTCTCATGATGCATACAGGCACTTTATAACAAATTTTCAAAGTTACCTACAGATAATTTACAGGCACTTGATAACAAATTGTCAAAGTTATCTACAGGTAATTTACAGGCAATTAATAACAAATCTTTAAAGTTACCTACAGGCACTTGATAACAAAATTTGTAAAGGTACCTGCAGCCTGCAAGTAACATTAAAGTAACTTTACAAGTTCTTATAAGTTGACATAAGTTGTAAGTGAGACTTAAGTTCTTACAAGTTCTTGTCTCAAGTCATCAAGTTACTTTCACAAAAATGTCAAGTTACATTGACAGCAAAATAACCTCTTTTTTTCTCAATAATATTTTGGTGGTGGAACTGATGGTGTTAAATAGTTAGGTGTGACCTCTCTGTGAATTGTATGACAGAAATAAAGAAAAACTAATCTTTATTTGTTTAGAAGACCTTGTACTTTTTCCATGGTCTCTTTCACTCCTATCTTTTTTCCTTTTTCTAAAAAAGTTGTTTTCAGTTCTTCAACATTTACAGGTTGACTATGCATTTTATTTTGAATTTCAGACTTCTGCCATTTGTAATTGTCCAAATCATCCTGCACTCTCTTAAACTCATCATCATCGATTTTATTGTCCTCTAAATCTTTACTGATAATAAGTTTCATACTACTCAGCTTTGCTCCTGCAAGAGTGCTTAATGCTTCATGCTTTTGCAACTTCTCATGAGATCTTTTTGTTAGGGGGTCCAAACCAAAGCATGTTAACCACGTGGCAGCACTGACACCTTCAAGAGCAATACCAATGACACTCCTAACTCCCGTTGCAAACAGAGCAACACCACCAACAGAGCTACCAGCAGAAACAGCACCAACAGCCATAGTTGTGTTGTGTACAGAATTGAAAGCCATGTTGTACCATCTTTTACACCTGGAGTGTTTTGTCTTTTCTGCTTCCAAATACTTAAATGCTTCTGTAATATTTATTAAATTAAACAAATCAGCACTTTCAACATGTAATCTTTCATCAGCTATTTACGGATACAAGTTCACCATTTTTTATGATAAATAAAATATTTCCAAATAAACTTAATTAGCGATTACATCAGTGATTAGGTTGAGTTTTGCAGTCAATAAGTCATATGACTGGAGGAACATAAAATCAATAGGTCATTTTGAAAATCAATAGGTCAACAAAAAATCACATTTTGGGCATTTTCGATTTTGAAATGTCAGCAGCAAAAAAAAAGGATGTCGGCCTAGTCAAAAGTAGTGTACAATGAACGAAGAAAATACACTTGCATAACGAACACCCTCTTTTAACGAACTAATGCTATCCTCCCCACAGCCGCACGCTCGGTCACTCCTGTAGCCTGTTTAGTAGGCACAGCGGCTTTGTGTTAATTTGTGAGCCACCAATCATTGAGAAAAGGTTAAAATTGATTTGGTGCTTGAAAAGCGAAGCGCAGCCACTGCGTCTACTGAACAGGCTACTCAGTGTCAAGTTATCAACTTCGATGTACAGTTCTACCTCAATCACACGTGCCATTTGTGGGCGTGGTCTAGTAGTCTGCTCAGTTGTCAAACTTGTCAACACATCTTTTTCCACCCGGGTCTGCCCTGGGGGACTTGGGTGGGGTTAACTACTTTTTAGTTCCCAGGGTCACCCTGGTCAGCCCCACAGGGTGGGTTTTTCTCTCTATTCTGGGGCATGTGTTTCTGTCTACCCTTTGTCCATTCACCTGTATTTGCCTTTTTAAAACTCTCCCTACTGTCTGCACTGCCTGTAGCTCTTGATATTGGATGTGTGTTGCTAAATGGTCTTAGCTTTATTTAGGCCCCATGTTGTAGGTTTATTTAACGTATTTGACCGGCTGGCGACATACATTCAATTTTCTGTTTAGTTTTTTTTTTCACAAGCAGTGCAGGCACGTCCTGAGAAAGCCTTGTTGCTGTCGGGACGTTAAGCAATGTACACTCAATGTACACTCCCCTCTTTTAACGAACTAATGCTATCCTCCCCACAGCCGCACGCTCGGTCACTCCTGTAGCCTGTTTAGTAGGCACAGCGGCTTTGTGTTAATTTGTGAGCCACCAATCATTGAGAAAAGGTTAAAATTGATTTGGTGCTTGCAAAGCGAAGCGCAGCCACTGCGTCTACTGAACAGGCTACTCAGTGTCAAGTTATCAACTTCGATGTACAGTTCTACCTCAATCACACGTGCCATTTGTGGGCGTGGTCTAGTAGTCTGCTCAGTTGTCAAACTTGTCAACACATCTTTTTCCACCCGGGTCTGCCCTGGGGGACTTGGGTGGGGTTAACTACTTTTTAGTTCCCAGGGTCACCCTGGTCAGCCCCACAGGGTGGGTTTTCCTCTCTATTCTGGGGCATGTGTTTCTGTCTACCCTTGGTCCATTCACCTGTATTTTCCTATTTTAAACTCTCCCTACTGTCTGTGCTGCCTGTAGCTCTTGATATTGGATGTATGTTGCTAAATGGTCTTGGTTTTATTTAGGCCCCATATCGTAGATTTATTTAACGTATTGGACCCGCTGGCAACATATATTGATTTTTTTTTTTTTTTTTTTTTTTTTTTTCACAAGCAGTGCAGGCACGTCTTGAGAAAGCCTTGTTGCTGTCGGGATGTTAAGCAATGTACAATCAACACATTGTCAACACATCTTGGTAACTGGGCCCGCAGACTCTCACTGTTTATGTTTTTGCCGTGCTTGCCTGCCATTTGGTTACAGTCAAGGCTGTTTTCAGTTAGACTCAGTTTGAGAAACATGAGCATGAATGGCACCAGTCAGAGGCGTAGATTTTCATGAACCCGCGGGCAGAGGAGACTCATGAGGATGTGTGCCTCCTGCAGATATATGTATTATAATCGTTACTTAGTCCGCATCTACTTCTTCAGTTTGAGTAACACTATCAGATAAAATCTCAAGCAATATGCATAGATTCTCATAACGACCCTTATGTACTGAGGACTTTTGAACGTCTATGCCTCTTACTTACTTACTTACGCCTGTCACCCCTACCCGGGTATAGGCTGTCGACGAGAGACCTCCAGCAACTCCTGTCCTGTGCTTCTCCTTCGATTCTACTCCAGGTGGTTCCCAGTCTCTTGACTGCTTGGAGGTCTCGACGCCAGGAGTTTCTCGGCCTACCTCTTTTTCTCTTTCCCTGGGGGTTCCATGACAATGCCTGCCTAGTGATACTGGAAGCTGGCTTTCTCAGACTGTGACCGATCCATCCCCATCTTCTTCGCCCAATTTCATTCTCTGCTGTTATCTGCTCTGTTCTCTCCCAAAGTCTGACGTTGCTGATCTTCTCTGGCCAGTGGATTTTCAAAATTCTAAGGCAACTGTTTATGAAGGTCTGTACTCTGTTGACTGTGGTTTTTGTCAATCTCCAAGTCTCTGCTCCATATAGGAGAACTGCTTTTACATTGGAGTTGAAAATCCGGACTTTGGTGTGTTGTGACAGCTCTCTGGAACTCCACACTTTTTTCAACTGGAGAAAGGCTGCTCTGGCTTTACCGATTCGTGCTTTGACATCTGCATCAGTGCCGCCTTTTTTGTCTATGATGCTCCCGAGATAGGTGAAGGACTCCACCTCCTCCAACGGGGTGCCAGCAAGCAAGACTGGTTCTTCCCTGGTTGCATTCAGCCTCATTGTCTTTGTTTTCTGTTTGTGAATGGTGAGGCCCACTTGGGACGAGATGTCAGCAAGCCTCGTGGTCTTGTCCTGCATTTGTTGATGAGTGTGGGTCAGTAATGCCAAGTCGTCTGCAAAATCGAGGTCGTCAAGCTGTGTCCACAGTGTCCACTGTATTCCACTTCGTCTGTGCTCTGTGGTCATCTTCATGACCCAATCTATGGCCAGTAGGAAGAGGAATGGAGACAGCAGACACCCCTGCCTGACACCAGTTCTGACCTGGAGCTCCCTGGTGAACTGCCCTTCGTGGATCACGCGACATGTCATGCCATCGTAGCTGCTTTTGATCAGGCGGACAAGCTTTGTGGGTACACCATAGTGTTGTAGGAGTTTCCACAGAGTCTCTCGGTCCACGCTGTCAAATGCTTTCTCGTAATCCACAAAGCTGACGTACAGCGGGGAGCTCCACTCCAGAGACTGTTCCACGATGATGCGGAGAGTGGCGATCTGGTCTGTACATGATCGGTTCTTCCTGAATCCTGCTTGCTGGTCTCTCAGCTGGGGGTCAACGGAGCTCCTCAATCTCTCTAGGATGATCCTGTTGAAGACCTTTCCTGGTACTGACAGCAAGGTGATTCCCCTGTAGTTGGAACACTTGCTGAGGTCGCCTTTCTTGGGAAGCTTGATTAGGTACCCCTCCTTCCAGTCAGCCGGCATCACCTCCTCTTCCCAGATCTTTCCAAACAGTGGGTACAGCATCTCCACTGTTGTCTCTAGGTCTACTTTCAGAGACTCTGCCGGGATGCCATCTGGCCCTGCTGCTTTGCCGTTCTTCAAAAATGCCACTGCTCTTCTGATCTCTTCCCGGCTGGGTCTGTCACAGCTGATGGGTAGGTCGGTCTCTGCCGGCTGGATGTCTGGGGGGTCGGGTGGGCTAGGTCTGTTCAGTAACTCTTCAAAATACTCGGCCCATCTGTCGAGTTTGTCTGCTTTGTCTGCAATAGGCTTGCCTTCTTTGTCTTTTACTGGTCTTTCTGTATGGCCATACTTGCCCGACAATCTTCTGGTAATGTCGTAGAGCTGTTTCATGTTGCCACTGCCTGCTGCCTTTTCTGCCTCTGCTGCCAGGCTGTCTGTGTAGGCCCTCTTGTCTGCCCTGATACTTCTCTTCACCTCGCGGTTGGCTTCCGAGTATTCCCCCTGTGCCCTTACTTTGGCTGCTCTCGTGCGACTGTTGTTGACAACTGCTTTCTTCTGCTTCCTCATTTCTATCTTCTTCAAGGTCTGTGCCGACAGCCAGTCCTTGTGATGGTGTTTCCTGAACCCTACAGTGTCTTTGCAGGTTGAGTTCAGCGCCTCTCTAACTGCCTTCCACTGCTGCTCTGTGGTGACCGCCTCCTCTTCATTTACTAGCTCCTGTAGCGCTTGAAACCGGTTAGACAGCACCAGTTTGAGAGAGAGGAATACTGAGAGAATTAAAGCTTCATTAACACAATGACTGAGTTAACCCCCTTAATTTTATCTTTTTGACCATCCATATCCATGTCCCCAGCACAGAGTAAATACCATTGGAAGTTACCCCTAAATCATTATTATTTAAACAGCCACATTTTTATGAAAATCAAAAATAATACTTAAGGGGTTAACTCAGTCATTGTGTTAATAATACTTTAATTCTCTCAGTATTCCTCTCTCTCTTAATTAGCTCATATGTCTACTGTCGCAATGATACTATGTACATAAACACAGCCCGTCGCCAGCACTCTAGACATGAAAGACACAACGCGTCAGAATAAAATATTCATAGCACTTACAGTGTATTTACAATGTCGCAATACGTTTGCCAACATTTTTCAAAACCTTTTCAAATCCTTGAGCCACTAGATCGGTATGTACCACACCTGAGTCGATATTCACACAATTTATTTTTGACCTTAAGAAAATGCACATCGAAAATCATGACCCCCCACAAATGTAAATTGGTTTTAAGATTGTATGGGAATAAAGCCCCCATTAGCTACCGCACAGAGAGAGAGAGAGAGACCCACTCTGTCAACACAGACATAAACTAGTGACTGTGTCAAGGCTCCACTCATGTGAAACTTACACGTTTTAAATCAGCCTCTTTCAATGAGTAAGTTACAAGGGTCTTACTCTGTTGCACATGTCTTTTGCAAGCCAGCTCACCTGTTTACCTTTGTTGTCTGTTGCCACGCGCCGCACAGGCAAGCCGCTATTCAACTGCGAGACGGAACACTCTATGAATAAGCCGGCGGCTCTACAGCTTTGAAAAAAAGCTATTTGCTGAGAGGCGTCATTACACTTAAGAAGACAGTTTTGAAGTCGACTTCATATATACTCATGACTGATACCTGAGAAATCAAAACGGTGTTCATACTCTGCACTATAAACAGTTGGATAAGAAACCAACAAGTAATATCTTACACACACAAACACACACACACACACAAACAAACAAACAAACAAACAAACACACACACACTTACACACACTCATGTCAGTACAATTTTATCGTAAGCCTAAGCATGACAGGTGGTGTCACGGTTGATCGCCTTTTGTGTTGCCTCACACCGCGCTATTCAATAGGGGGACACATTCCATTCCTATTCAAAGGGCAAGCTTTTGAAAAGCTCTCAGCCGTCACAGCTATAGCCTTTTAAATCGCTAAGTTGTGTCAAAGTTCAAGAAGGTGACATATTACTTTTCAAAAGAGAGCAATCATTTACAAAACGGTTCTACATGTGAGGGCTTAATGTACTCATGTCTGGTTTACTGACAAAGAAACAAATGTGTTTTTAATTTTTTTTTTTTTATAAATTGCATTATAAATGGATTCGAATGAAATATTATTATTGGGAGATATCAGCGCTGTAGAAAACATAGACTTAGATTCGAAACGAGAAAGACTTTTATCTGTAGTGATTTCTGGTCATTCCAAAACATATCTCGGAAAGCAATATTCAACTGAAGATATACTATCCCTCACGGCTGATGATTTATTTAGACTTCATTTTAAATACGAACAACACATGGCTTCACTAATGACCCGTGATTTGAGCAAATCAATTGTCTGCTTATATTCAAAAGCTGTGAGTTATGCTCTTCCTGTAGACATTGAAAATCTCACAAATGACCTCGAGAGTAACCCCATTGTAACGAGTGCAATTGGTAAATTAGCTTGCCTTTTATTCTACAGGTTTGGTAATTTGCTTGCTCCACTGGTAACATTAATTGTAACTAGCAGCCATATCGATTTCACGAAATTAAATTTTTTTGTTGATAAAAATGGACGACCAACAGACGACCCCCCAAACGACCCCACAGATGAACCCTGCCCCGGACCCTGCCCAGACCCCGATTCACACAGTGACAAAAATTAAAAATGTAGGCAGAATTCAGGCAGGGAAAAGGTTAGCTGAATGGAACAAGCAAAAAAAAATACAGCTACAGGCGCAAACAGAAAAGGCTCATGTAAGTGACCCGCCGTCAACACCGCCGGTAGGACCAGTAGGACCGTCAGAACTGGCACCCCTGTCACACACACATCAAAGTGAAAGACCTTCAACCCAGTCTAATTCTGAAACAGCAAAATATGTAGTTGCCGCATTTGTTGTCGGATCTGGTTTTGTAGCTTACCAATTACACAAAAAATACAAGCCACAGACTCGAACAGGGTCCAAAATATTAAACACTCCATCATCAAAAACAGAAGTCTCCACATTACCAACAATATCCAAAGTTGTCGACCCATTTATCATGCACTAATAAATTTATTTATTTTAATTTTTATTGCCTAAGAAATGAATGACTCAAAGAATTTAATGAATCTTGTGTATCACTCTGCAGTAATCAGTGGACTAGCAGTAGCGTTTTCTATGCTGGGAAAAAGTCTACTCAAAATGAAATCAGCAGACCTCAGTAGATTGGATCTGGAAGATTCAGTTAAGCTAATTGCAGTTGTTACAGCGTCAATTGCAACAAAAGATTTTCTTGTCAAGCAGGGAATTATTCCCGAAAATGTTTCTATGCAAATAAAAACTATGGCGACGATAGCTATTATGATAGGAGGAGCGATGGTCAACGCCCTCGCGTTTAGTGGCTCTAATTATCTCTTTTCTAAAATGGGTAGAGAAGAATCTGCAGAAGAAATGAAGCGTCATAATGAAGCGTCAGAAAAATTAGCACAGGCAGAACAGGCGTATGAAAAGAATAGAATTGAGAAACTTGATTTCATCAATGAAAAACTCCGTCTAGAAAACCATGCACAACATACGTTTTCAAATACAGACGACGCAATCAGGGAATACTATCTTGTCACGGGTGAAGACATGTCTATCCCAAAACCAAAACTAAGTGACTATTACAAACCGAGTACAGAACAAAGAAACGGGGAGATAATCTTTGTTCTAGTGGGAATGACATTTGTATTTTTTACAGGAGTTTTCATTGCTAGAAAAAATGGCAGCCGAAAATAAACTATCAAAAATATATTACTCACCATCAGGGTATTATAAAGGAGCAACCGCTATTCAGAAATTACATGCCGCTGTGGGCGGAGATATAACACTCAATCAAGTCAAACAATGGTTACAGAGACAAGCAATTTGGCAGATATACCTCCCTGCTCCAAGAAAGATATCTAGACCCCTTTTTCAAAACACAACACCAAATGACACACACCAAATGGACCTCCTGTTTCTTCCACATGACACAATAAGAAAGAAACGATACAAGTACGCATTAACTGTCGTAGACATTGCTTCAAGATATAAAGACGCTGAACCCATATCTGACAAAACAGCCAGTACAGTTGCTACTGCTTTATCAAAAATATATAGTCGAGGCCCCTTAAGATACCCCAGACTTGTACAAGTTGATGATGGATCAGAATTCAAAGGTGCAGTTAATCAGTTATTTGCGAAGCATGGTGTACTGGTCAGACGTGGTATTCCAGGCGTACACAGATCACAGGCAATTGTAGAGAACTTTAACAAACAGTTATCAGAAAGACTTTTCAGTTATCAGTATTCTAAGGAACTCATGCATGACACCCGTAACACTGAGTGGGTTAAGAGATTACCACATGTGATAAAAGCAATGAACAATGAAGGACACCCAAAGCCTGCTGATGCTATTAAAATGAAAACAATTACAGAGCCAAAAACAATGTCAGCACAGGCACCCGACACAAGTTTATTTACTAAACAGGTGAAATATCTATATCAACCAGGGGAAGCTGAAAATGACATAAAGCGCAGGGCGACAGACCCCATCTGGTCCACATCCGTTCATAATATAAAAAAAATAATCCCCGGTCCAGACGCAACAATATATTACCTGTTTGACCCTGCACCCCAGAGGGCATTTGTCAGAGAAGAATTACAGATTATTCCCCCAGATACCGTTACTCATTTCAGTAACTAAGTCATCAATTAGTTCATCAACCAGTTCATCAGCTATGTCTTCAGATAACTTGAGTCTGTAATGTCCAGGTGCATAAGCTTTTTCCTTAGTGTGAAAAACACGTTTCGTGTCTCCAACTGCAAGTGACTTCTTATGTGTTTGGATCATTTCAAGATTATGTTTGTTTGATCTCAGTGACTTGTTTGGATAGTCAGGCATTAATGCACCATCTAACACTTGCTTGTAATGTTCATGACGAATGTCTTTATTTTTTATTGCTGTTTTTTTAATTCCTTTGGCTTTCGACTGACTTCCCTTCTGATGCAGTATAGAATACATTTTGGATCTCAGTCCAACATACTCAACTATAGGCACACCATTCAGTTCATCCTTAAACTTTCCAGGCACTTTTTTGTTTTGTGTGCTGAACAGTGGGTGATCCTTAGGATAGTCAGATGTGTCATACATGTGTAACTCTGTTTTCATGTCTTCATAAAAGTCTTCAGTACACACATCAATGATCATAGAGTCAGTGTCAGTGTATAGCAGACGACACTCAGGATACTTTGGTTTAAAGTAATCATAATAAAATTCAAGCATCAACAGTTTTGACAACTCAAGAATTGCCATACCAATGAATACTGGCTTGTCCAGTTTAACAATCTTTTTTTTGAGTGACACTGCATACAATGATGAATGAAACTCTTTGTACCCTGTGTACTGTGGCTTGCCTGTAAGTTTAATTGCGCCCAATTCAGTTGTGACCAGTCTCACATCTTTTCTGTGATGAGGATTTTCCATTGTCTTGCCAAAACAGGCATTGTTCATAAGCTTAAAGAAGTCTTTGTCAAATGCAGTGTTGCCGTCTCTGGCACAAAGGGTTGTGTTCTTCATTATGTAATCTTTCATGAAAGCACTCTGATCAAATTGAATTCCTCTGTGAACTTTCTTTAGTACTAACCCATGTCTGATGTAAAACTGCAACAAGTGGTAGTGACAAACGTAATTGAATTTGTCATTCAGATTTGGCACAAGTTTGGTGTCTTCTTTTTTCCCTGTCATACTCATTTTCTCAACTGCTAAGGGATAATCATTATGGTAATCGTGTAGGTGGTGTGGGTACTCTAGGTCGACTTCAAAGATCCAACCCTTCGCGTCGTTTCGGTCAAGATTCATAATATTGTTAGTTATGTCTGTTATGTCATGCTGTGACAAATCATACAAACAAAAGTTTTTCAAGGGCAATAACTCACACATCGCGAACCCATACAAATTGTTCGAGTCAAGGTACGTAATGAATGACCTTGACCTTGAGGGGTCAAAGTCAAGGTCATCAAGATATTTATTGTTGGCCTTGGCGTAATTATTTGCTGCAATACTAATCCCTCCCCTCAATCCACATTCCACCATTTCACCCATCGTACGATCAGACAACAGGTCTATAAATATCTTACTGGATTTCAAAAATGCATCCCATGTCATGCCAGGACTAGTTATGTAACAAGCAGGGTCAAGACTGTAGTGCAACAAACCCTTTTCACGGTAACTTTCAAATACGTCTGCTAGCAAGCAAACGTCTGCTTTCAAGTACTGGTCGTGGTAGTCACCAATTGTCTGACATCCTAATTTACCCCACGCATCAAGAGCGTGTTGGTATTCAGAGTCAGAAATACCTTTACCAGTTAGTGTGGAATAAAATTTCTCTTTTGGTGGCAGTCTTGTTTCTTCAAACACAACCCAGTGATCAATGTACTCATACGGATAGACACCTTTCTTAATCAAGTCTGGTTCAAAATATTTACTCGTTATTGGATACTCAGTCAGTCCTTCTGCCAGACTAGCAAGACCTAAAGACAAATGTTGCATGGAGTCATAAAATGCTAATTTGTCTAACCTAAAAGTCAAGTACTTTTCAGTTGTCTGGGCAATACAATTAATGTTTTTGAAAGACTCATCTACAGCCTGCATGATAATATGTGAATCATATCCTTTGAGATTGTGGAAAAAGATTGGCAGTTTGTATGTCTTAGGATCTATTTTTAATAACAAGTTACAATTGTTATGTGCAGCACCTCTGTAACGTCCAGTTATGTGATCGTGGTCGCGAACTTTATCACCACCTAAAGGTTGTTCACAAATCCAACTCGTCTCAGCTGTATCAAATTTTAGTTTGTCTTCTTCTGTCATCACCAGAGGCATCTGACATGTTGTGAGATATTGTACTACCTGACTATACAGATGTCTCATTTCTGTTAAAAACAGACAAGCTGCATTTTCACCTCTGTAGATAACAGGCTCTGAATGAAGACCGTCTGACCTAACAAGAATGTATCCAAAAGAACACACCACTTGGTCACTTAGTTTTATAGTCTTTGGTAATGATTCTGGAACAGGACCTTCATATTGAACAACTAATGATTCAAAATCTGCATACACTACAAACGGCAGCTTTTGTTGATTCCCATAGTTCTTAAAATACACTTGACTACCAGGATCTGGATACTTAAGTACAGTTTGTATGTCATCAGCTGACCTACAATGTAGGATGTGATTATGTGCTATTTTAATAGAAGAGAATCTCTGTAAACATCTCTTGCACACTTCCTGTTTCCCATTGTGTTTCGTTGTATGTGCATGAAGACAACCAGCAGCACTAACAGGAAAGCCATTTCCTTTGTTTCTATATACATTTATTATGAATATGTGAACTGATGAAAAAAACTGGCTACAGACATCTAGACCCCTGCCGCACCCTCATACCGACTCCGAGGATCAAAATCAGCGTCAATGAGACCAACAAGAGACTTGGAGTTACTGCAGCCTTGGGGACTGATGCCAGTGAGGATGTATGCCTCTTACAGGCGGAAAGCGTTTTGCATCATGTTGGACCGTTTACCTAGTCAGGGCCCATACTTGCAGTATTGTTTACATTTGCTGGAGAGAGGGGGCAAATGTCATCCATCACTGTTGGCAGCTGGCCTCCCACCTTTCTAATTTTTAGGATGCACTCTGTTCATTGAGGATTGACTGTATACATGACTTGTGCCACGTGAACCTTCATTTTGTGCGTGAATTTTGAACTGCATCTTTGCAAGACTGAATATGTAAAGGACTAATGTGCTGAGTTTTGCCTCTGTAAGTACTCTTGCCATTAGGTTTATTTTATGCATTTCGTTGTGTTGGTTTTATCTCATGTATGATGAGCTTACATGGGATTGAAAGCTCTGTTGATGATGTACTTTGCTAATGGCTGTCTTGAGAGATCATTTTCATGTTGATGGCTCCTTTGTGTCTGCCATGTTGGTTTATGACCATGAGTTTGATGCACTTGGCTGGAGCCTGTAGTTTGATGAGTAATTAGGTTGGATTTTATTATGTGAAATCACTGCTCTTACTCTTATGTCTTGTTTGGCGTGTTCTTTGTTTTTGTGCATATTTTGTTTGCTATCTACCCCCCCCCCCCCCTTCTTCCTCCTCCATTGTTTGATGCTGATTATCCATGCTGCTGTGCATCTGTTGTTTATGTTTGTGACTGTTCTTTGTCTGAGTACTGGTGTATGTGGGTATGTAATGTTGGTTGCTGTACTGTGGATTCCTGGAGAAGCTGCTTTGTCTCATGTTTGTAATTTAGCGTTCGGATGTCATGTTTGTAGCGATATGTGCTGGCGTACCAAATATGTGTTTTGTTTTCCCATTAAAATGTATGTGTTGGTGTTCGGTTGAGGTACATGTCTTGGGTGTAGTAATACTGTGTTCGGATCAGATGTTCGTGTTGTAAACGTCGATATTTGTTGTGATTTGGGCCTTTTGTTTGTTTACATGTGGTTATGGATGCTTGCTTCTTTGTTTTTATCAATAATTATTAGCGATCGGATCCATGCTGATTGTGGGACATTGGCATAATTATACGAATGATCTCATGCAAGAAATGTTGTTTATCTCTTCATGTCTTGATGTTGGGTTACTGTGTGTGTTGAGATGCAGCTGATGTGATGTTAGCACATTGTGAAGATTTGTTTAGCCACTCTGTCTTATAGGTGTTAGTATTTGATGTTTGGTGTATTCTTTATATGTAATTGATTTGGTGAACTGTGAACTTAATGTTTCCATTTTGTTTTGTTTTAGGCACTGTTTTAGTACTTGGTACAATAAACAAATGTCATAGCGACCTCTGTTGACTCCTCCGTCACATGCCCCTGTGGCCTGTCCTAAAATCATTTCTTGTAACTGGTTACATAATGAAACAAGACTTGTTTTTTCGACTAATACTTTAACAGCCAAGTTATTACTCAATACCTGTGCATCTGCTCCTTTCCTAATTGCAAAAAATACTTTTGCTGACTCCGTCACTGTGTTATCCCATGTAAGTTTGATTACCTGTGCAATTTCTGCTTCTTTTACATCATCCAAAGGTCTCAGTATGATTTAAAAAAAACTATTTTTGCCTCTATAGCTATGGTAAGCTATCTGGTGTAAACACAACAGTAGGATCAGGTCTACCCTTTTTACCTGTGAGAAGATACCTCCGTTTTTCATACTCCTGTAGTTTCATATTATCTCTGCTATTGATGTCTGCAGAGTAACAAGACTCGCAAGTAAAGACCAGAGTTAAGCACTTTTCTAAATGTTAAGTTTACATCTTCAGTATTAACATAAGGACTAATGAATTCAAACTTTATGTCCCAGTCAACTGCAGCAGCAGGAACAGGAGCAGGAACAACTACCCACTTATTACCCACATATTTTAAGAGGTAATGCACATTATTTACAGAACTAGGTATGGTAACATCACAAAGCTGATTAAGTTTAGAATACCTCTTTTCTGCGTCTTCTTTCACGTCATTAATTACTTTTCGCCTGTACATTCCAGCGGAATCAAGTTCTAAGCCATACCCTTCTCCCACTTCTCCTTTTTTTATCAAAACCATGTAGATCACTCAAATCTTTCAACTCAACCCCACCCGGGTCTGCCCTGGGGAACTTGGGTGCACGGCTTTACCAGCCAGTGCTGGCACTTATGTTACACTATAAGTGTCTATGGCCAACATCACGGTCGGGTATTCTCATAAGTTCCCTTGATCTGGAAATAACGAGGGTATAATGAGTATCACGGGCAGAGCACAGAGAGCAATGATACAGGCTCTATGGATAGATAATGGGTTCACTTTAGTCGTCATGACACGTGTACTATGGAGTGAGAGCTGGGACTAATGAATATATAATAAGCTCACTTTAGTTGTTATGAGCTTCCTTTAGTGTCCTGACACGTGTCCTATTGAGTGGGAGCTGGGAATAATGATATATATAAGCCCACTATCAACTCCCTTTGATGTGGAATATTATGGGGTACAGTGATAAGCCCCTTGACAGATGGCACCAAAGAGCAATGCCCTCCAGAATGAGTATATATAGTGGGGAGAACGGCCACCAGAACAGGAGAGCTCGGAAGGAAGGAAGCGAGCTCCGAGAGAGAGAGCTCGGAAGGAAGGAAGCGAGCTCCGAGAGAGCTCGGAAGGAAGGAAGCGAGCTCCGAGAGAGAGAGCTCGGAAGGAAGGAAGCGAGCTCAGAGAGAGAGAGCTCGGAAGGAAGGAAGAGAGCTCCGATAGAGAGAGCTCGGAAGGAAGGAAGAGAGCTCGGAAGGAAGGAAGAGAGCTCGGAAGGAAGGAAGCGAGCTCCGAGAGACTGAAAGAGAGAGAGCTCGGAAGGAAGGAAGCGAGCGACGGGAGAGAGAGCTCAGAAGGAAGGAACAGAGCTCCGATTTCGCCATTTCGTATTTCATGCTAGTAGGTTGGTTTTGCCCAACCTATTAGACGAATGATGACCAAGCAATAAAAGAATCTTCTGGAAACACTCTTGTCTGTCTGCATCTTCTATCAACAACCCTTGCGTGTGGTTGTAGTGTAACACTTAGCACTTAGTTTGCTTCAGGCTGCCAGAGAGATGAGGCGCAGTGAGGTCAAATTCCACTCTCGCGCGCTCATTCTATTTATATCGCACTAATTTAAATTTTTGTACCACGACCTAGAATCGATCTCTACAAGACAAACTTAATAGCGTTCTCAGGCCATAGCCTGTGGAACACTTTGCCTAGGAAACTTACATCAACAACCCTTCGTATTTTAGACGGCCAGTGTCTTCAATTACCTCACATCATTATCGTAATACTTTCACAGCGACCCAATATAATGCAGTGTGTGCGTACACATGCATGTTTGTCTCTGTGTGTGTGCACGTTTTAAAAAAAAATTAATTTAATTCATTATTTGTTTATTTTATTTTATTTTATTTTCGGTATAATATTTTCACACTTTGTGCATTATTTGTTGATTAGATTAGCAACGGCAAGTTCGAAAAATGCTTGTGCTAGCCAAAACTTTCACAGATGTGAAATAAAGAATCATTGTCACTGTCATTGTCTCTCTCTCTCTCAGTTTGTGTGTGTGATGACCTTTTACTTGCAATCTTTATTATGTACAGGTATTATAATTATACATTTTATTTTCTTAATTACATTATAATATTATATGCTTGTGCATGGCCTACTGGTCAATGCATGACTCTGATTTCTCATGGCAAGGTTTCCTGAGGGCCAAGGGGCATGTGGCCCCTTCCCACCCCCTTCAACCAATCCCGCCCTTTCTTGGCTTGGGCTATTTTTTTCTTTTGTTGTTAAAGGAGTGCAGGGGTATTACTATTATGAAATCCAGACCAAAAAGGTGACTGCCAAGCGTGTAAAATGCTTAGAAGAACCCAATGGAAGAAGAAACACACTTTGAAATGACAGTTGCAACAAAATTGTGTTGTAGATGTCACTTCTAAGCATGTTTCTTTTTTCTCCAATCTTGAGCTTGCACAATTACCTTTTACAATTCATCATAGCATGTCAGCTAGTGGATTCGCAAGCATTCCCAGTCTAATGTCAATAAAAACTGTTGCTGTTTAATTTTTATTTCTTTTGTCACTGCTACAGTACATCATCAGGCTTTATTGACATGGAATTTTTATTTACTGTAGGACATAGTAACTCAAAGCATCTGTGCTGGAATTACTTTAGGCTTCATTCATTTTCACTACAATGACAGAAGCTGGATGTTAGCTCCTATGCTTTGTACACTAGGCAGGGGGTCCATCAGTGTCACTATATGCTTGCACATTGACATGACCCAACCCTTAATTTTGTATTGCAGTGAATCAAGACTATTCTGCATTAACCCATTCACTGCCAGTGGAAATAAGTTATTTTTCTGGAACCATTGCTAGACTAATTCTGTGCCAGATAACCTTATTTAGCCAAGGAGCACATGCAGATATCTGAGGCCAGCAAGCAAGAGACATAGTGCACATGCAATGGACATTGTGAGCTCTTTGCCTCTTGCAGTTAGGTGATGTTTACATGTTCCTGGCAGTAAAATATGCATGTCGGTAGTGGTTTTTGTCAAAATCAACTGATGAAGTAAAATCTTACACTTTGTCTTTAACTCTATGCATGTCAGTAGTGGTTTTTGCAGCAATGATTCCGACAGGAAACATTACCAACACGCAAAGGGTTAAAGATAAAGTACTAGTTTTAGGAATCATTGCTACAAAAAACACTACTGACATGCAAAGGGTTAAAGACAAAGTATAAGATTTTACTTCCTGAGTTGATTTTGACAACAGGTTAATGTTTGCCATTTGCTCTTTATTTAGAAAATGTTGGCGCTCTGGTGTGGAGGGCAGAGCAGACGGTAGCGCACTTTTCTAGTTACTCCTCCGTCACACCATCTCGTTTTCCTCTATCGGATGGCCTGGGAGAGGCCATATGGAATTTCCGTGCTACCAAGTCACCCGCCAGCTGCACAGATGAGACCGTCAGCATGTAAGATAAATGTATCATATAGTCAGGACAGTATAAAGTGGCTGCTTAACCCATTCACTGCCAAAACATTGAACAATACCCAACTGCCCAAGATATATAGATCGCCATGAAGCCCCACAGTTCATTCAAGATTTGAAATTCAAGGAACTTATTGTCCATATATGGATAATTGTCTTTGCCTGCTGAGCATAAATAAAAGTAAGCAAACATAATATCATAACATAGTATTACAAACGTTGCCTATAGTAAACATTTTATGGACATTCACAGAATCCCACATGATAATTATAAAACAAATCATTAAGTTATTTAATTATTGCACAACATCCGCTACTAAGTTACCTATATGGCCTTAATTTAAAGTACAATAAAAACTACGTCGGTAAATCTACAATGAAAATATATAAAATAAGTATTTGGGGGGTTGTTGAGGATCTGTGCCTCTTCCTGAAAACACTTTATAATGTATCCATGTTCCTTTGAGGGCTCAGAATCTTTGACTTTGAATTTACAATGATTCCAAAAGTACAATCTGCATGCACTGGCAGTGAAGTGGCTAACCCTGTTGTGCATTCATCCACCTGTGCTGTAAACAGTACCGGTGACTGATACACAAAGGGGTTAATAGGCAAATTTTGGAATTTCTAATTCTGTTTTCCAGAAAATGTCTGTTTGCCTGTAGAAAAGCATCCACTTCAGACAGGTGTATTGATGACTGTCTTATTCCTTATCATTCGGAATACACCAGTTTGTGAAATAAGTTCGACTAAAATAGTTCAAGGTTAGTGCCAGAATAGCTTGGCACCGAGAGGCGCCAAGCTATTCTGGCACTACCCTTGAACTAAAGCCATTGGTCTGTATCCTTATCTGTAAGTACTGCAATGTAGCTTGCATATGGCAGTGTACAAATTTAAAATTGTTAGCCTCAATATGATATGGGTTATTTGAGGGTTGTACAAAAGGACCTCAGGCTGATATGTGTGAGGCAGGTAAGGCCAGCATGGTCTGAAGACTTTTATGTCGGGGGATCCTTCTGCCACAAAGTGGTGGTCTCTTGTAAATGAATCTAAGTAAACAGGTTTACAGTACTCGCAACAGATTATAAATTACCAGTAGGTAGTTGGTTGAAAGTAGTGTTTGGGTATAATATGTCAGTCTGTGATAATTTGCTTTACGGCTTTATTTGTTAAAGTTTATGATGAAAGGTCCAAACTGACAGTCCAGTGCTCATTTCAGGAAATACTTATCCCTTTTGCTGTTGGTAGAGCTTTTTATCATGATGATTCCTGCAAGGGATCTGTCATGCCCAGCAGCAGCAATTCTTTGTCTCCAGATATTTGCAGTATGGGAGCTTGCCAGCAGTCAGCCCAAAGAAGGTGCTGTTTCCAGATAACTTCTACCTGCGTAGCAGTGACCCAGCCCATTGGACCTTGGAGCCAAATAATGTCAGCATTAGCCACAAGGTACTCTTCCCTCAGGGTGGCGACTGGTACATCATAGCTGTCATTTCAGATGATGATCAACGCATTAAACAAAAGGTAATAACTGATGTTTGTATAATTCTTAACAATTCCGGACACGGGCCTTTTACTGAAATGATATACAGATAGAATAAGAAAGTGGGTCATTTTTGGATCACGTGCGAAGCAAAAGTGAGTATATTCTGGGCCAGTGGTCGTCCGTTCGGCATCTGTGGTAAACTTTAATGTTCACATTTTCTTGAAGACTATTCAAGCCACAGTCTTAAAACTTGGCCCAAGGGTACTTTGTGGCAAGAATTTTTCAAGCATACCAATTTCAGTGACATCTTTCAAAGGTCAAGGTCACATGGGGTCCAGAAATAGGTTTAACAAAAAAAAGCCATATTTTCACTTTCTTCTCAAATAGCATTTTCAACTTCAGACCCAAACTTGGTACAGAAATACCTGATGGTAAGACCTTTCTATGCATACTAATTTAGATAACCCCTCGGAATGGTCAAGGGTCACAAGACGTCCTGAAATAGGTAACGAAAATAGCCATATGTTCACCCCAAAATGCTTTTTCTAGTACTGTTTTTAACTTTAAACCCAAACTTGGTGTAGATGTACGTGATGATAAGACCATTCGATTGTGCATACTGATTTACAATTACAATTCACTTTATTGTCCATGAGATGGACATTTTTTTTCAGATTCAACATTAAAACATGCATAAGAACATATGAGAAAAATAAACATACGTGCAAATATAATAACCTTGGACATGCTCACATGCGCACACCGCTTGAACGCACATACAGACACACTCACTCAAACACTGTCATCCATGGACAATTACGTTACATTCTTCACTGCAGTGAAAAGTTACTATGCAGAGTTACAATGCTCAAAATATTACTGGTCATATATGGTCCAACAGTTACATGATGGAGTTCAGCAAGATTATTTTATTAGGCACAAATGACTTTTTGAAAAGATTTCTGTGAGCCAGGGGCATTCTATACCACCTACCAGAAGGCATTTTCTCAAACTGGCAGTGCAGTGGGTGAGAACTGTCTGATGTGATGGAAAAGGCTTTTATGTGAACAAAAACAGTATAAATGTCACTGAGCTGACTTTGTGGTCTGCCTATAATCTTACTGGCTGTGTTCACAACTCTAGTCAATGTACTCTTGTTCTTTGCACTCAGGTTGCCAAACCACACTGTAATGTTGAATGATAACAAACTTTGGATGAGACTTTTATACACATTTTCAAGCACGTCCTCACTGACCCCAAAACTATGGAGTTTGTCCACCTAGGTATGGAATTCCTGACCGACCTCAATCGAGTACGACTACCAGTAGAGCGGATTCAGAGCATAGTGAAAGCGTCACTCGGAGCCTTGCACGCGGAAGCTCTCCCGGCCAGGTCCTGGCTCCGACTGTTGGGCCTGCTAAGCGCGGCAGCGGATCTTCTTCCCCTAGGCAGACTCTACGCGCGGCTGATTTAGCTTCATCTACTTCTGCACTGGCGCCCCTCCTCAGGCGATCTAGCAACCTTGGTTCCGGTGACGGAGTTAGTACAGTCTCATCTCCAGCGTTGGTCGGACAGTGCCTGGCTGGCTTCGGGGATTCCCCTCTTCTCCCCTCCTCCTCAGCTTTTCATCTGCACGTACGCGAGCCGCTCAGGCTGGGGGGGCCACCTGCTGCCGGAGTTCGCTGTGACCTCAGGCAGCTGGACGGGAGAGCAGACAGACAGACACATCAACTGGTTGGAGATGAAAGCGGTGTGGCTGGCTCTCATCGTGTGGGAAGATCGACTTGCGCAAAAAGATGTACTGGTACTTTCCGACAACTCGACCATCATAGCCTACATTCAGAACCAGGGGGGAACGCGCGCACCTTCCCTCTGCATCCTCGTGTACCAAGTCTTCCTTTGGTGCAGGGATCGGGGCATAACTCTGCAGGCGCGACACATTCCAGGACATCTCAATGTTCTAGCGGACTCTCTCTCTCGTCGAGGTCAGATGCTACACGCGGAGTGGTCGCTTCGGCCGGATATCTTCCAGCTACTCTGCACGCGTTGGGAGATGCCGTTGATCGATCTCTTCGCCACAAGATGGAACAACAAGCTTCCACTGTTCGTCTCCCCCGTTCCGGATCCACTAGCCTGGGCCATAGACGCGCTCTCCATTCTGTGGGAAGGACTCCTGGCCTACGTGTTCCCTCCCACAGTGCTGGCTCCAAAGATCATTCAGAAACTCAGGGGCAGCAATATGGTACTGATACTAGTGGCTCCATTCAGCTGGTCCAAGAGTTGGACCTCCGATCTCTTTGCCCTCGCGACAGACCCACCACTGATTCTTCCCACACCGAGTACGATGCTCAAGCAGCCAAGGCTACAGCTGTTCCACCCGTGCCCAGAGCGACTGATGTTACACGCTTGGAGATTGTCCAGCAGGCCCTCACAGCTAGAGGCACACTGGGGAGACCTTATCAGGTAGACCTGCTTCCTGCTTGCACTTGCCACTGCCTCGCGTGTTAGCGAGATTCATGCCTTTTCGGTACGCCCCTCCTGTCTACAACACAGGACCGATGGATCGGTACATCTGCAGATCCTGCTTTCTTGGCAAAGAATCGCCTGCCAGCGTCTGCGCCTCAAGTTGTGATCGTTCGACCCCTCGGGATCAGTCACTGGATTCCTGCCTACAGGACACTGTCAGGGCCCTTAAAGTGTACCTGCGCAGAACTAAGCCACTAAGACAAGGGCGCTCGCGCCTGTTCCTGCCCTTGGCTCCAGGCAGACGAGACATTTCGGCACAAACTATCTCCTCCTGGCTCCGCTGGGGGATTCGGTCGGCCTACAAGGAGCTCACCCCAGAGCAAGCTAAAACGATGCGCATCCCGGCCCATGAAGTCCGGGCTGTGGTGGTGACCGAAACTGTGCAGTGCGGGATATTGTGGCAGCCGTGGGTTGGGGAGCTGAGTCTACCTTTGCCCGGTTCTACCTACGAGACCTATCTGGCCAGTGCACCAACCTTGGCCTTGTGGGGGACATCTCGGCAGCACAGCATTCCCTCCCGGCACCTCAGGCGCAATAGGTTCGCCTAGCTAAAATTGTCGGGAGTGGGCGTGTTGGGAGGGGCCTCGATGGTGCGCACTTTAGCGCGGGGATGGGGGACAATGACAATGACAATGAATCTTTATTTTCCAAGGATAAAAAGATTTAGGTCTGAAGACCTTTCTACCATCTTGTCCTTGCTAAGGTGTACTAAGCTTGCAGCACTCTCCTCCTTTTCGCCATTCTTCCTAGTAGTAATGTCATTGGTAATGATTTTGAGAAAATAAATGAATTTTTCTCTAAAATGTATTTTTTCGAAAAATACTTACCGATGACATTACTCAGAGGTCCCTCCCTCCTACCCCGCTTGCCGAGTGGAGCTAGGCTCAGAAACTGGCGGGAAAGAGGTGAGTGCGCCACTGGATAGAGGGGCATGGGAGGCTACTCGGGGGTTTCCTGGTTGCCTCCCCTGTTGTGAGGGGCACAACAAAGTTTTGAGGGCTAAAATTGATACGCTAGTAGTAATGTCATCGGTAAGAATTTTTCGAAAAAATACATTTTAGAGAAAAATTCATTTTTAAACCGGTTATTTACCCGAACATCTTCCTGGAAAGAATCATGACGGACGCTCTGAAGGAACTGTCAGTATTGGAGGCAGAACAATCACAAACTTGCGCTTTGCGGACGACATTGATGGCTTTGCAGGAACAGAGAAGGAGCTAGCTCAGCTGGTGGAATAGCTGGATAGTACAGCCATTGCATATGGGATGGAAATCAGTGCAGAGAAGACCAAACTGATGACCAATAACGCCAGTGGCATTGGCACTGAAATCATGGTGGGAGGCCAAAAACTGGAAACAGTTAAGAAAAGAGATAGATAATTAGACAGGTGATGGGCACCCATCCCCCAATCAATTGATTTATACTAATTAGCTCGGTAATTATACAAGCCCATGCCAACCAAGACAGTCAATGCCTTTATTACCTAGCCATTTTAGTTTCATTCCAGAAATCATTCAAGCAACGATTTTTGATCAGCTGCTAACCCGTGATCATTAAGGCAGATCCCCCACCCCACCTAAATAATTAATGCTGCCATTGACTTCTTTAAACAAAATTATTATATTACATTTTAAAATGAACCAAGACGAATTGCTACTTTTAAACGATATCTGTGCTGTAGAGAACAAAGATTTAGACTCGAAAAAACGCCTTCTCTCTGTAGTTGTTTCTGGAAAATCAAAAGCTTTTCTCGGAAAACAATACATGACAGAAGACATAGAATCTCTCACCGCTGATGAGCTAATCAAACTTCATGCTAAATATGAAAATCACATTGCTTCACTGATGACACGTGATTTGAGTCGATCTCTTGTCTGCCTATGACCCCACCCGGGTCTGCCCTGGGGGACTTGGGTGGGGTTAGGTATTTTTTAGTTCCCAGGGTCACCCTGGTCATCCCCACAGGGTGGGTTTTTCTCTCTATTCTGGGGCATGTGTTTCTGTCTACCCTTTGTCCATTCACCTGTATTTGCCTTTTTAAAACTCTCCCTACTGTCTGCACTGCCTGTAGCTCTTGATATTGGATGTGTGTTGCTAAATGGTCTTAGCTTTATTTAGGCCCCATGTGTTAGGTTTATTTAACGTATTTGACCGGCTGGCGACATACATTCAATGTTCTGTTTTTTTGTTTTTTTTTTTCACAAGCAGTGCAGGCACGTCCTGAGAAAGCCTTGTTGCTGTCGGGACGTTAAGCAATGTACAATCAATCAATCTTGTCTGCCTATACACAAAAGCTGTGAGTCACTTCCTACCTGTAGATACTGACAGCCTTTCACATGATCTAGAAAGCAACCCCATAGTTTCAAGTTCAATAGGCAAATTAGCATGCCTTATGTTTTACAAGTTTGGGAATTACCTTGCACCTGTGGTAACCTTACTTGTTACTAGTAGTCATATTGATTTTTCTAAAATAAATTTTAAATTAGAAGAAAATGGACGAGACCCAGACGACTCCACATCAGAGTCCTGTCTTGACACAAGTTCAAACGGTGACTAAGGTTAAAAGCCCAGGTCGAATAGAGGCTGGGAAAAGATTAGCTGAATATAACAGACAAAAAAAAAAAAAAAAAAAAAAAAAATTACAGCTTCAAGCATTAACAGAAAAGACTCAAGTAACTGACACACCATCAACAGCGCCAGTGTCACTACCGTCAGGACCAACACCCTCACACCCCCAACAAAGTGAGAGACAAATAACTGAGTCTAAACCAAAAATATCAAATTATATAGTTGCTGGATTTGTTTTTGGATTTGGTTATGTAGGTTACGAATGAAATAAGGTGCCGTGAACCAACATGGTCTAAGGGAAGGTGACCCCGACAGAAAACCCCTGGTCCTCCTAGTAAGGGGGTTGGGCGTGGGGGTAGCTTCCCCACCCTGCAAAAAAGGAAATAGCTACAAAAACGCCGACGAAAAGACTAACAGTAATTCCTTTCCTGGAGGAGGAAGGTTCTTCTACTAGAAGACTTATGACGTCCTGTGGTGAAAGCCAGAAGTCTTCGGAAGCCACAGGACCGAGCCGCCTCTCTCTATCCAGGGATACAACCATGGGCACATGGAACGTCAAGACCATGTACCAGAGCGGCAAGGCTGCCCAGATAGCAGCGGAAATGCAAAAGTACAACCTTTCCCTGCTAGGCATCAGTGAAGCCAGATGGACGCAGTCTGGCCAGAAAAGGCTGTTAAGTGGGGAGATGATTCTGTATTCAGGTCATGAAGAGGAGAATGCCCCCCATACAGAAGGAGTAGCACTCATGCTGTCACCAGTGGCACAGAGAGTGCTGATGGGCTGGGAACCTCTTGGGCCAAGAATTATAACAGCAGCCTTTAGAACCAAGAAAAAGCTCAAGCTGAACGTCATCCAGTGTTATGCCCCACCCGGGTCTGCCCTGGGGGACTTGGGTGGGGTTAGGTATTTTTTAGTTCCCAGGGTCACCCTGGTCAGCCCCACAGGGTGGGTTTTTCTCTCTATTCTGGGGCATGTGTTTCTGTCTACCCTTTGTCCATTCACCTGTATTTGCCTTTTTAAAACTCTCCCTACTGTCTGCACTGCCTGTAGCTCTTGATATTGGATGTGTGTTGCTAAATGGTCTTAGCTTTATTTAGGCCCCATGTGTTAGGTTTATTTAATGTATTTGACCGGCTGGCGACATGCATTCAATGTTCTGTTTAGTTTTTTTTTCACAAGCAGTGCAGGCACGTCCTGAGAAAGCCTTGTTGCTGTCGGGACGTTAAGCAATGTACAATCAATCATCCAGTGTTATGCGCCCACCAATGACAGTGACGAGGAAGAGAAACAAGAGTTCTATGACTGACTCCAGAGTGCCGTGGACAAATGTGCGGAGCGAGACATCACCATCGTCATGGACGATTTTAATGCCAAAATAGGGGAGGACAACACTGGATACGAAGAGGTGATGGGGAGACAGGGACTAGGCTCGGAGATGAGTGAGAACGGGGAGAGGTTTGTAGACTTTTGTGCTCTAAACCGACTTGTCATTGGAGGCAGCATCTTCCCACACAGAAGAATACACAAAGCAACTTGGGTCTCACCTGACCATACAACAGAGAACCAAATAGACCATATCTGCATTAGCAAGAAATTTAGAAGATCCCTTCAAGATGTTCGAGTGAGGAGGGGAGCAGATGTCGCCTCAGACCACCATCTGCTTACCTTAAGAATGAAGCTCAAGCTAAAGAAAAGCCGCACAGAGACAACAAGAAGACAGCGCTATAATGTAGGCCTCCTGAGAGAAACTGGAGTTAGAGAAGAGTTCAAACTGGTGCTGTCCAACCGGTTTCAAGCGCTACAGGAGCTAGTAAATGAAGAGGAGGCGGTCACCACAGAGCAGCAGTGGAAGGCAGTTAGAGAGGCGCTGAACTCAACCTGCAAAGACACTGTAGGGTTCAGGAAACACCACCACAAGGACTGGCTGTCGGCACAGACCTTGAAGAAGATAGAAGCGAGGAAGCAGAAGAAAGCAGCGGTCAACAACAGTCGCACGAGAGCAGCCAAAGTAAGGGCACAGGGGGAATACTCGGAAGCCAACCGCGAGGTGAAGAGGAGTATCAGGGCAGACAAGAGGGCCTACACAGACAGCCAGGCAGCAAAGGCAGCAGGCAGCGGCAACATGAAACAGCTCTACGACATTACCAGAAGATTGTCGGGTAAGTATGGCCATACAGAAAGACCAGTAAAAGACAAAGAAGGCAAGCCTATTGCAGACAGAGCAGACCAACTCGACAGATGGGCCGAGTATTTTGAAGAGTTACTGAACAGACCTAGCCCACCCGACCCCCCCGACATCCAGCCGGCAGAGACCGACCTACCCATCAGCTGTGACAGACCCAGCCGGGAAGAGATCAGAAAAGCAGTGGCATTTTTGAAGAATGGCAAAGCAGCAGGGCCAGATGGCATCCCAGCGGAGTCTCTGAAAGCAGACCTAGAGACAACAGTTGAGATGCTGTACCCACTGTTTGGAAAGATCTGGGAAGAGGAGGTGATGCCAGCTGACTGGAAGGAGGGGTACCTAATCGAGCTTCCCAAGAAAGGCGACCTCAGCAAGTGTTCCAACTACAGAGGAATCACCTTGCTGTCAGTACCAGGAAAGGTCTTCAACAGGATCATCCTAGAGAGAATGAAGAGCTCCGTTGACCCCCAGCTGAGAGACCAGCAAGCAGGATTCAGGAAGAACCGATCATGTACAGACCAGATCGCCACTCTCCGCATCATCGTGGAACAGTCTCTGGAGTGGAGCTCCCCGCTGTACGTCAACTTTGTGGATTATGAGAAAGCATTTGACAGCGTGGACCGAGAGACTCTGTGGAAACTCCTACGACACTACGGTGTACCCACAAAGCTCGTCCGCCTGATCAAGAGCAGCTATGATGGCATGACATGTCGCGTGATCCACGAAGGGCAGTTCACCAGAGAGCTCCAGGTCAGAACTGGTGTCAGGCAGGGGTGTCTGCTGTCTCCGTTCCTCTTCCTACTGGCCATAGACTGGGTCATGAAGATGACACAGAGCACAGACGAAGTGGAATACAGTGGACACTGTGGACACAGCTTGACGACCTCGATTTTGCAGACGACTTGGCATTACTGTCCCACACTCATTAACAAATGCAGGACAAGACCACGAGGCTTGCCGACATCTCGTCCCAAGTGGGCCTCACCATTCACAAACAGAAAACAAAGACAATGAGGCTGAACGCAACCAGGGAAGAACCAGTCTTGCTTGCTGGCACCCCGTTGGAGGAGGTGGAGTCCTTCACCTATCTCGGGAGCATCATAGACAAAAAAGGCGGCACTGATGCAGATGTCAGAGCACGAATCGGTAAAGCCAGAGCAGCCTTTCTCCAGTTGAAAAAAGTATGGAGTTCCAGAGAGCTGTCACAACACACCAAAGTCCGGATTTTCAACTCCAATGTAAAAGCAGTTCTCCTATATGGAGCAGAGACATGGAGATTGACAAAAACCACAGTCAACAGAGTACAGACCTTCATGAACAGTTGCCTTAGAAGAATTTTGAAAATCCACTGGCCAGAGAAGATCAGCAACGTCAGACTCTGGGAGAGAACAGAGCAGATAACAGCAGAGAATGAAATTGGGCGAAGAAGATGGGGATGGATCGGTCACAGTCTGAGAAAGCCAGCTTCCAGTATCACTAGGCAGGCATTGTCATGGAACCCCCAGGGAAAGAGGAAAAGAGGTAGGCCGAGAAACTCCTGGCGTCGAGACCTCCAAGCAGACATCAAGAGACTGGGAACCACCTGGAGTAGAATCGAAGGAGAAGCACAGGACAGGAGTTGCTGGAGGTCTCTCGTCGACGGCCTATACCCGGGTAGGGGTGACAGGCGTAAGTAAGTAAGTAAGTATGTAGGTTACCAATTATACCACAGACTCGAACAGTGTCCAAAAAATAAACACTCCAAAAACAAAAGAAGAAGTCTCCACATTACCAGCAACACCCAAAGCCGTGGACCCATTTTACATGCAGTAAATAAATTTATTATTTTAATTTTTGTGGAATAAGAAAATGAGTGACACAAAGAACATAATGAACCTTGTCTATCACTCTGCTGTAATAAGCGGGCTAACAGTTGCTTATTTTATGCTGGGAAAAAGTCTTCTCAAAATGAAATCGGCAGACCTTGGTAGATTAGACTTCGAAGACAGTGCTAAGCTAGTAGCTGTTGTAACAGCGTCAATTGCTACAAAAGACCTTCTCGTCAAGCAAGGAATTATTCCAGAAAATGTTTCTAAGTAATAAAAAAAAAATGACAACTATAGCTATTATGATTGGTGGGGCAGTTGTTAATGCATTGGCATTTAGTGGATCAAACTATCTCTTTTCAAAAATGGGAAGAGAGGAATCAGCAGAAGAAATGAAGCGTCACAATGAGGCATCTGAAAAACTGGCACAAGCTCAACAGGATTATGAGAAGCAAAGAATAGAGAAACTTGATTTTATCAATGAAAAACTCAGGCTTGAAGGTCACGCACAGCATACATTTTCAAATGTCAATGACGCGATCAAAGAATATTTTCTTGTTACTGGTGAAGACATGACCATCCCGCAACCAAAACTTAGTGACTATTACCAGCCAAGCCCAGAACAAACAAATGGAGAAATGATATTTGTTCTAGTAGGAATGACATTTGTATATTTTACAGGAGTTTTTATTGCTAGAAGAAATGATCGATGTCGGAGCTAAACTATCAAAAATATATTACTCCCCTATTGGCTACTGGAAAGGGAATACTGCAATAGAAAAATTACATGCTGCTGTGGGTGGGGATGTCACACTCGAACAAATAAAACAGTGGCTCAAAAAACAGGCAATTTGGCAAATTTATTTACCTGCTCCAAGAAAAATAAGAAGACCTCATTTTGTAAATACTATCCCTAATGACACCCATCAAATGGACCTCCTGTTTCTGCCGCATGATACAATAAGAAACGATACAAGTATGCATTAACTGTTGTAGACATAGCTTCAAGGTACAAGGATGCCGAACCCATAACTGACAAGAATGCTACCACGGTAGCCACTGCGTTAACAAAAATATATAGTCGAGGCCCTTTAAAATATCCTAGGCTTGTTCAAGTCGATGACGGAAGTGAATTTAAAGGTGCCGTTAATCAATTATTTGCAAAGCATGGCGTGCTAGTGAGGCGAGGCATACCTGGCGTGCATAGATCACAGGCTATTGTTGAAAACTTTAACAAGCAATTATCAGAGAGACTTTTCAGCTATCAGTATTCTAAGGAACTTATGCATGACGCACATAACACTGAGTGGGTTAAGAGATTACCATCTGTGATAAAAGAATGAATGATGAGGGTCATTTAAAACCTGCTGATGCTATTAAATTAAAAACAATGCCATCAGAGTCAGAAATAAAAACAACACCCCCTGACACAAGCTTGTTTACAAAACAGGTAAGATATTTGTATCAACCTGGCGAGGCCGAGAATGACGTCAGACGCAGGGCAACTGATCCAATATGGTCTACGTCTGTCCACAGTATAAAATAAATAGTTCCTGGTGCTAATGCATCGATTTATTATCTGTATGAGCCTGCACCTCAGAGGGCATTTGTTAGAGAAGAATTACAAATTATTCCTCCAGACACTGTTACACATTTTTAATCATTTCATCAACTAATTCATCGATTAGTTCATCAACCAGTTCATCAGCTATTTCTTCAGATAACTTAAGCACATAATGCCCAGGTGCATAAGCCTTTTCCTTAGTGTGAAACACTCGTTTTGTGTCTCCAACTGCAAGTGACTTCTTATGTGTTTGGATCATTTTAATATTGTGTCTATTTGATCTCAGTGTCTTGTTTGGATAATCAGGCATCAGTTCTCCATCTAATACTTGCTTGTAATGTTCATGGCGAATGTCTTTATTTTTTATCGCTGTTTTCTTGATACCCCCACCCGGGTCTGCCCTGGGGGACTTGGGTGGGGTTAGGTACTTTTTAGTTCCCAGGGTCACCCTGGTCAGCCCCACAGGGTGGGTTTTTCTCTCTATTCTGGGGCATGTGTTTCTGTCTACCCTTTGTCCATTCACCTGTATTTGCCTTTTTAACACTCTCCCTACTGTCTGCACTGCCTGTAGCTCTTGATATTGGATGTGTGTTGCTAAATGGTCTTCGCTTTATTTAGGCCCCATGTGTTAGGTTTATTTAATGTATTTGACCGGCTGGCGACATACATTCAATGTTCTGTTTAGTTGTTTTTTTTTTCACAAGCAGCGCAGGCACGTCCTGAGAAAGCCTTGTTGCTGTCGGGACGTTAAGCAATGTACAATCAATCAATCAATGTTTTCTTGATACCTTTGGCTTTGGACTGACTGCCTTTTTGGTGCAGTATAGAATACATTTTTGACCTCAGTCCAACGTACTCAACTATAGGCACACCATTCAGTTCATCTTTAAACTTTCCAGGCACTTTTTTGTTTTTTGTGCTAAACAGTGGATGATCCTTAGGGTAGTCAGACCTGTCATACATATGTAACTCTGTTTTCATGTCTTCATAAAATTCTTCAGTAGGCACATCTATAATCATAGAGTCGGTGTCAGTGTATAACAGACGGCACTCAGTATACTTTGGTTTAAAGTGATCATAGTAAAATTCAAGCATCAGCAATTTTGATAACTCAAGTATTGCCATACCAACGAATACTGGCTTGTCCAGTTTAACAATCTTTTTTTTTGAGTGAAACTGCATACAATGATGAATGAAACTCGTTGTACCCTGTGTACTGTGACTTACCTGTAAGTTTAATTGCACCCGATTCAGTTGTGACAAGTCTTACATCTTTGCGGTGATGAGGATTTTCCATTGTCTTACCATTGTTCATAAGCTTAAAGAAGTCTTTGTCAAATGCAGTGTTGCCATCTCTTGCAAGCAATGTTGTGTTTTTCATTATGTAATCTTTCATGAAAGCACTTTGATCAAATTTAATACCTCTGTGTACTTTTTTTTAGTATTAACCCATGTCTGATGTAAAACTGCAGTAAGCGATAGTGGCAAACGTAGTTGAATTTGTCATTCAGATTTGGCACAAGTTTGGTGTCTTCTTTTTTCCCCGTCAAACTCATTTTCTCAACTGCTAATGGATAATCATTGTGGTAATCATGTAGGTGGTGTGGGTACTCCAGGTCGACTTCAAAGATCCAACCCTTTTTGTGATTCCGGTCATGACTCATAATATTGTTTGTTAACTCTGTTATGTCATACTATGACAAATCATACAGACAAAAGTTTTTCAAGGGCAATAACTCACACATTGCAAATCCATAAAGTTATTAGCGTCCAAGTACGTAATGAATGACCTTGGCCTTTAGGGGTCAAAGTCATCAAGATATTTGTTGTTGGCTTTGGCATAGTTGTTTGCGGCTATACTAATACCTCCCCTCAAACCACGTTCCACCATTTCACCCATCGTACGATCAGACAACAGGTCTATAAATATCTTAGTGGATTTCAAAAATGCATCCCATGTCATGCCAGGACTAGTTATGTAGCAAGCAGGGTCAAGACTGTAGTGCAACAAACCCTTTTTAGGGTAACTTTCAAATACGTCTGCTAGCAAACAAACGTCGGCCTTTAAGTTCTGATCGTGGTAGTCACCAATTGTTTGACACCCTAATTTATCCCACGCATCAAGTGCATGTTGATAATCAGAGTCAGAAATTTCTCTTTTGGTGGCAGTCTCCTTTCCTCAAACACAACCCAGTCACTGATGTACTCGTACGGATACACTCCTTTCTTGATCAAGTCTGGCTCAAAATATTTACTTGTTATTGGAAACGATGTCAGTCCATCTGCCAGACTAGCAAGCCCTAAAGACAAAATACCCGGGTCTGCCCTGGGGGACTTGGCTGGGGTTAGGTATTTTTTAGTTCCCAGGGTCACCCTGGTCAGCCCCACAGGGTGGGTTTTTCTCTCTGTTCTGGGGCATGTGTTTCTGTCTACCCTTTGTCCATTCACCTGTATTTGCCTTTTTAAAACTCTCCCTACTGTCTGCACTGCCTGTAGCTCTTGATATTGGATGTGTGTTGCTAAATGGTCTTAGCTTTATTTAGGCCCCATGTGTTAGGTTTATTTAATGTATTGGACCGGCTGGCGACATACATTCAATGTTCTGTTTAGTTTTTTTTTTCACAAGCAGTGCAGGCACGTCCTGAGAAAGCCTTGTTGCTGTCGGGACGTTAAGCAATGTACAATCAATCAATCAACCTAAAGACAAATGTTGCATAGAGTCATAAAATGCTAATTTATCCAACCTAAAAGTCAAGTATTTCTCAGTTGTCTGGGCAATGCAACTAATTTTTTTTGTAAGACTCGTCCACAGCCTGCATGATAATATGTGAATCATACCCCTTGAGATTGTGGAAAAAGATAGGCAACTTATATGCCTTGGGATCAATTTTTAGTTTCAAGTTGCAATCACCATCTGCAGCACCTCTGTAACGTCCAGTTATGTGGTCATGATCGCAAACTTTATCACCATCAAGGGCTTGTTCACAAATCCAACACATCACTGCTGCATCAAAATTTAGTTTGTCTTCTTCTGTCATCAACAAAGGCATCTGACAGTTTTCCAAATACTGTACTACTTGACTATACAGTTGTCTCATTTCTGTTAAAAACTCAGCTGCTGCATTTTCACCTCTGTAGATAACAGGTTCTGTATGCTGACCGTCTGACCTAACAAGAATGTATCCAAAAGAACACACCACTTGGTCACTCAACTTTATTGTCTTTGGTAATGATTCTGGAACAGGACCATCATATGGAACAACCAGTGATTCAAAATCAGCATACACTACAAACGGCAGCTTTTGTTGATTCCCATGGTTTTTAAAATAAACCTTGCTACCAGGATCTGGATACCTAAGTATTGTTTGAATGTCATCAGCTGACCTGCAGTGCTGGACATGTTTGTGTGCTACTTTAATAGAGGAAAACCTCTGTAAACATTTTTTACAAAATTCCTGTTTACCATCATGTTTTGTTGTATGATGAATTAGTCTTGACATACTTCTGATAATTGTGTAGTGAAAGTTATCACCAGAACTTATTAGTAACATGTCAACATGCTTATCTTCTGACTGTCCATAGGTTGGGGCAATTGGTGATACTCTAATTGGTTGTAACTTGTTCTCAGACTCATTATCCCATACATACACATTTACAGATATACCAGGATTTAGTTTTTCAAACAAATCTATATCATCCACCTTAACAGGAAACTCTATGCCACTAAAGTTGAGTTCATTTACAAATTTGGTATGGTTAGATACGCGATCAGGTCTTGTTTTTACAAAGTGTAGTTTAGCAAGCACACACCACATAAAACATAAATTATCATTGTTCTGAATATTGACTACAGCCTTTTTGTCTGCAACCTCTTTTGGTAGAGTCAGCCATGATTTGCCTAAAATAGGATGATACCTTGACTGCTTCAGTTACAGTTCATGTACACGACCTTCATGCCAACCAGACCCCTGCATTTTTGCTCTGTCAATTGCTTCAAGAAAGTCAGGCAACAGTCTTTCTCTGAACACTTTTTCCAATTCTCTTCTCGAATTAACTGTGTGTTGTCTTGTTGAGATATACGAAACAATCACTTCACCATCTACCCTTGTAAATTCTATTTTCGCAACAATCTGAATCTTTACACTGCCAGAAAGAAGGTTATCTTGTATGACATAAAAAGACCTTTCTATCGATTCATAGACACTGTAAGTGTTGGATATAGGCAAATCTGTTGTGTGAAACACGTTTCTTAAGCTTGATGGGCTTTGGGCATTGTCTGTCATTTCTATTTGTCCGACAAAATAATAAATAGAAAAATTACACCTTGTGTAATACCACTTTATTGACTGTAACACCTACAATAAACAGATTCAGTTTATATAGTTCACTCACCAACAAATCAACCACTTTCTGGTATGTGTCTTAAGGTCTTGTGCTCATGCTGCAGGTGTAATATCACTTTATTGACAGTAACAAATTCAATATAATCATGTTGTTTACTTAGATGGTAGAATATGTGTAAACACATACTCTCAAACCAGTCACAGTTAGCATCATAAACTATAAAATCTTGTGTCTTAAGATCAACAGTCTTGTAATTATAACGTGGTGAATTATTAGAATATCCAAAAGTTACATTAAATGCCATGTATATCTTCGTTGGTGTTGAGAGTTTTATCAAAGGCTCAAACAGATGTTTAACTTGTGTTTTTAAGTCATTAAAATGCACAACACCTCTGAAGCTCTCTGTGATATCAAATGCTCGTCCGCTTTGTCTGTCTGTCATTTTTTATGGACAAACCATAAGTATAAATTAATTCACTAATCCATACCCTGTGGGCTGATCTGTCTTTAAAATAAGCTTTAGATGCTTAGATGATTTCAGTTTGTTTTTTACGCCATCTCGTTCATGTTTATTTGGGATGACATCGTTTTCTCTGAGACAGTCTTCAAAGCTGTCACGATCCTTACAGTAAAACAAACAGATAAACTTTAACTGCTCACGAAAATCTTTCAGTACAGCATTATATTTTTGAGTGAGAATCCATACACTGATATTTGCATGCCTGCCACTAAAAGCAAGTTCTGCTAATGTGTTTCTCTTTTTAACAATATCCTTATCTGCAGAGCAGTCATCGACTATGAACAGGGTTGGGTGTCCTTCAAATTGCTTGTAAAAATACTGCAGGTAGTCGTTCAGTTTTTTCTCAGGGTCAACTAAGTAAATGTTGCTCTCAGTCCAAATGAATGAACGGTTGTGATAAGCTTTGTTGTGTTTGATAGTAGGACAAAATATCACAATGTTTTCAAAATGACAGATGTATCTTGTTTGTAAGAGGTTAAGAACAAATTCAGTTTTTCCACAGCCTGTGGCACCGCAAAATAAGCCGCAGTGTGGGTCGAGTGTCATCAAGTTCATTTTAAAACACAATATTATTTTAATACAAATGTCCACTTAGTCTGCTTTCTGCAATATTGAGTTGGGCATCAAAAATCAGATATAAATATATATTTATTGCTCCAGCTGTTTCAGTCTTTTTTTGTATTTGGATTGTAATTCCGTCACTACCGTTTTCAACAGTACGACCTGACCCATGTAGGTAGTCGTCATCTGTACTACGCAGGTCTAGCCACAGTGCATACTTGTCTGTCAGGTATTGAGCGATTCTTACGTCATACAGATGCAGATCTTTAGATGCTATGTTTGCTGGTTTTTCTCTAAGCCTTCCGCCTGCAAAATATTTTGTGATCTCGTCATAGTGCTGGTAAGGTAGCATACCTGAAGCATACACTTGATTAGGACGGCCTTCAATAGTACAAGACAAATGATTAATCTTTGGATTGTAAAATGTTTCTGAATCCCGTCCGTATGGACTCGTCGGTTTAACAAACAACATTAGAATGCCTTTCAGTGACCTAGCAGGTGTGTTCAAGTTGATGTTCCACATTGGATCGCTTTTATCTTTAGAAATCAAACTGTGTCTTATCACACGATCATAATAAATTGGCAGTCTTGACTGGTACTGACTTTGAATTAGAGTAGCTAAATGAGCATGTGTGACAATTTCATATTCCAAAGAGATGTTAGAGATCTTGTATGTTGCGTCTGTGTCAGTTGATTTAATATCTTTGGAGTAGTCATTGAAAATTAGTTCAAAACTCAGACGGTCATTTAGTGCTCCTTGATAATAAGGCAAATGCGCTGTTAGGATTTCAAATTCAAGTGGAATGCAAAATCTATTTCCATATGTTTCTGCCACAATAACGTCCTTGACTACTGTCGTTGATTTATTTGTTGCATTGATTCTGAGTTTGGCAACATTATCAGCCTGTATGCCTTGGTAAATACAGTCTTCTCTTTCTTCACTTGTGAGCCACAGATCTTTGTAACAGTAGAACACATCAGCATCGTCAAGACTAAACACTTCCTGACCTTCAAGTTTAAATTCAATAGTTTTAATAATTGCTCTGCCAAGGTTGCCAACTAGTGTTCTTTCGTCATCTGTGTCTGATGAAAGTTCAATATTAAAAGCAAGGCGAGCAGTACCAGGAACAATAACATCACTGGGGCCTAGGTTAGGAAACTTGACAGTAAGGGTTTGGTTCGGATCTATAGTACTTGGATTGTTTGTGATAACAATTGATTGTCTAATGCCCTTAACACCAAGAGGCTCACGTAGTTTTCTGTATGGGTCTAACTTTGATCCGTAGGACTGTGTCATTTTTATTATGCACAATAAAAAAATTAAATTAATAAAACAATGGCAGCGGGAGGATTTAACCATGAAGATTTTGAAATGGATGACATGAATGTCTCCGATACTAGTGTTACAGATATGACTGGAATGGGAAATACTTCTAGTATGTATCGCGAACTGTTAAAAGACAAAGTGAACTCGTTTTATGATAGTGTTGGTGACCGCCCAGATGAAATAGATCCTAATCAGTTTGAATATGAAAAAGGACATTTATATTTAAACACTGTTGACAAAGGAAAAATACAATTGACTAACAAAAGAGACCCTGGTAAGTTTAGAGCTTTAAGTACAATCAAAAATGAAGGTGGTGTTGGCGCCTTGCGTCAACTTGGTATTGGAGATAAACAGTTACCACCTCGTCTTGCTAGTACCCTTCATGATGTACAAACAAGGTTGCCAACTGGACAAGAAATTGAAATGACTGAAGTAACAAAACTGCCAGAATTAATCAATCAATCATTTACAGAAGGGCAAATAAATGAGGCTATGAAAACAATGGGTGACTCTCCTTTGACAATGCGCGAAATTATGGGGTTAGATAAATCACTGCAGTCAATCAGAGGTGAGCTTGTGAATAATGTAGCCAAACTAGGCGAGCTTGATAATCACATTGAAAGAGAAAAAGAAAAATTAGCTAAAGCTGAGGATGAGAATTATGACACAGAAATGAAAGAAAGAATACAACACAGATTAAATGATTTGCAGATAGAAAGATCTCCAGTATCACTAGGCAGGCATTGTCATGGAACCCCCAGGGAAAGAGGAAAAGAGGTAGGCCGAGAAACTCCTGGCGTCGAGACCTCCAAGCAGACATCAAGAGACTGGGAACCACCTGGAGTAGAATCGAAGGAGAAGCACAGGACAGGAGTTGCTGGAGGTCTCTCGTCGACGGCCTATACCCGGGTAGGGGTGACAGGCGTAAGTAAGTAAGTAAAAGATAGAAAGATCAGCGCGGCTAGAAGTAGTTGAAATTGGAAAAGAAAAACTGAAAACACAGGTCAACAGGGTTAGGGAAACTATTCAGAAAATACTTCACGAAGACACAACTTTGGCTGAGAGATTGAAAACACTTTTCAGAGAGCAGGGTATCACTATTGCAAGTTTAATTACTGCTCTTGGATTTATTATCAGTACTGTTGTGTTAGCTGTAGCCGGAGGCGGTGGTAGTCCAGTTCCACCTGCCCCTCCAGCACCTCCAGTTCCATCAGACCCAAAAGATTTACAGGCATGGGTAAAAAAAACAGTTGTCTCATATATCAGACTTGCTTCAGAAATTGGCAGTAAAAGCAATGGATACTTTGCTTGGCATAATAGGGAGTGTTGTCAGTTGGCTGATCAGTACAGCAGCAAAGGTAGTAGGGTTTATGGCAGAGCATGTATGGGTCTTTTTGGTGACAGTAGGAGGGTTAATAGTGGGTTATTTAATGAAACAGGTAAAGAAGTAATATTCCTAATCCAGTAAGGCCTATTACCAATGCAGTTCTCTCTGACTCATGTGTGTTTACTGGGGTTACTGGCTGTGCTGGTACCGGTGCAGGTGTCGGTGCCGATGCTGGGGCTGTTACTGACATTACTGGCGTTACTGTCTGTACAGGTGATGATGATGTTACTGGCGTTATTAATGGTTTTAATGGTTGTAGGTGTGTGGTTGTTGGGCTCAAGTTTACAGATTGATTGAGTCCTAATTTCTGATCACTCCCTGCAATAGTTATTTCGTTATTATAATTTGTTATTGTACCCATTTGGAGTTGAAGGTCAGATGGTAACATGTATAGGCTGATGCCAACTACAAAGTCAACTTTTGATCTGGCATATCTGAGAACGTCTTGGTAGCGTTGTATGCTTGACGGGAGATCAACTGTTGAATTAATTGAATCTTCTAAGTTTGCGAGAAACTGTTTTTGAGATTCAAACTTTCCACTTCCATTCAAAATGTTTGATTTTGTTTGAGCTTGTGCTCCTAGTATACACCCCACCCGGGTTGCTGTCAGTACCAGGAAAGGTCTTCAACAGGATCATCCTGGAGAGAATGAAGAGCTCCGTTGACCCCCAGCTGAGAGACAAGCAAGCAGGATTCAGGAAGAACCGATCATGTACAGACCAGATCGCCACTCTCCGCATCATCGTGGAACAGTCTCTGGAGTGGAGCTCCCCGCTGTACGTCAACTTTGTGGATTATGAGAAAGCATTTGACAGTGTGGACCGAGAGACTCTGTGGAAACTCCTACGACACTACGGTGTACCCACAAAGCTCGTCCGTCTGATCAATAGCAGCTACGATGGCATGACATGTCGCGTGATCCACGAAGGGCAGTTCACCAGGGAGCTCCAGGTCAGAACCGGTGTCAGGCAGGGGTGTCTGCTGTCTCCGTTCCTCTTCCTACTGGCCATAACTGGGTCATGAAGATGACCACAGAGCACAGACGAAGTGGAATACAGTGGACACTGTGGACACAGCTTGACGACCTCGATTTTGCAGACGACTTGGCATTACTGTCCCACACTCATCAACAAATGCAGGACAAGACCACGAGGCTTGCTGACATCTCGTTCCAAGTGGGCCTCACCATTCACAAACAGAAAACAAAGACAATGAGGCTGAACTCAACCAGGGAAGAACCAGTCTTGCTTGCTGGCACCCCGTTGGAGGAGGTGGAGTCCTTCACCTATCTCGGGAGCATCATAGACAAAAAAGGCGGCACTGATGCAGATGTCAGAGCACGAATCGGTAAAGCCAGAGCAGCCTTTCTCCAGTTGAAAAAAGTGTGGAGCTCCAGAGAGCTGTCACAACACACCAAAGTCCGGATTTTCAACTCCAATGTAAAAGCAGTTCTCCTATATGGAGCAGAGACTTGGAGATTGACAAAAACCACAGTCAACAGAGTACAGACCTTCATGAACAGTTGCCTTAGAAGAATTTTGAAAATCCACTGGCCAGAGAAGATCAGCAACGTCAGACTCTGGGAGAGAACAGAGCAGATAACAGCAGAGAATGAAATTGGGCGAAGAAGATGGGGATGGATCGGTCACAGTCTGAGAAAGCCAGCTTCCAGTATCACTAGGCAGGCATTGTCATGGAACCCCCAGGGAAAGAGGAAAAGAGGTAGGCCGAGAAACTCCTGGCATCTAGACCTCCAAGCAGACATCAAGAAACTGGGAACCACCTGGAGTAGAATCGAAGGAGAAGCACAGGACAGGAGTTGCTGGAGGTCTCACGTCGATGGCCTATACCCGGGTAGGGGTGACAGGCGTAAGTAAAGTAAGTATGTCCGTTAATAGAGTTGAAAGATTTGGCTGACGTGCAAGATTTTGATAAAGAAGGTGAGGTAGGAGAGGTGTATGGCCTTGAACTTGTTTCCGTTGGATTGTACAAACGAAAGGTAATTGATGATGTAAAAGATGGCACTGAGAGACAGTTTCCTAAACTTAGTCAACTTCGTGATGTTACTGTTCCTACTTCTGTAAATAATGTGCTCTACAGCTTAAAACATGTGGCTAATAAGTGGGTAATTATTCCTACCCCTGTTCCGCTTGCACCTATTCCAATTGTATGGGACGTAAAGTTTGTATTTATTAGTCCTTATGTATATTATACTGATGAAGGAGCCTTAGTATTTAGAAAAGTTGTTAACTCTGAGCCAATGCTTGTAAGTCTTGTGCCAAGCTATTTCGCATAAACCAATAGCAGAGAAAAACTAAAACTTCAAGAGTATGGAAAACGAAGGTATTTTCTTACAAATAGAAAGGGTAGAACAGATACTTCTATTTCGTTCGTACCAGCAAATTTTACCATAGATAGAGAAGCGACAATAGTTTTTGAAATTCTCATGAGATCTTTGGAAGCTGTGAAAGAAGCAGATATCGCACAGGGAATCAAACTTACGTGGGATAGCTCAGTAGCAGAGTCAACAAAGGTTGTTATTGCTATTAGAAAAATCAATACAGATTTTGAAGTTTCGAGTAGTGTCCCTGCTGTTAAGGTAGTGATTGATAAAACAACTCTAGTTCGTCTAAATTTCATAAACCTGGAACACATAGATCTTGTTTCATTTTATTACCCTAGCAAATTGTATACCTTTGAAGAGTTGCAAAATAAATTAGAAGATTAAAAAAATATTTGTCATAAAAAAATGCCACCACTGTATCCGCAAATACTGCCTGAGCTGCTTGATCCTATTGAGCATGATAAAACATTACAGGCAGACTCATTCCGATTAATGAATATTACAGAAGCGTTGAAGTATTTGGAAGGAGAACAAGCAAAATACACCCGGTGCAAAAGACGATATAAAACAGTTTTCAATTCTGTACACAACACTTCAATGGCTGTGGGTGTGGTTTCAGCTGGATTATCTGTAGGAGGTATAGCTCTGTTTGCAACCAGAGTGGGAAGTGTCATAGGAATTGCTATTGAAGGTTTTGGCCTTGCCACAAGCCTGGCATGCTTTGGTATGGAAGCCCTTAACAAAAGATTTTATACAAAGTTGCAAAAGCATGAAGCCTTGAGTACGCTCGCTGGAGCTAAGCTGAGCAGTATGAAACTTATTATCAGTAAATCTTTGGAAGATAATAAAATTGATGATCATGAATTTAAGAGAGTCCAGGATGATTTGGCCAATTACAAACAACAGAAATCTGAAATACAAAATAAGATGCGTAATCAACCCATGAACGTTGAAGAGCTAAAAAAATCTTTTTTAGAACAAGGGAAAAAGATAGGCGTATAAGAAACTATGAAAAAGGTTCAAGGACTTATAAGCAATTAACAATAGGTTTTGGTAATCCATTATTTTTGTCATACTTTTCACAAAGAGATGTCATGCCTTTCACGCCTGCCTATCTAACACCATCAGCTCCACCGCCAGACTATTACTAAAAAAAAGTTTTTTTATTGACCTTGTAACTTGGGAAATCTGTCCGAGTATCTTAATGACTTGGGTCAGAACTTACAAGTTCTTATGTTTAGGTTCTTGTAAGAACTTGTTTTAAGTCACTTAAAAGAACTTATGACATTAACTTTAAAGTTACTTGAAAGTTGTAGGTATATTTGAAGTTAGTTGGCAAGTAAAATCATGTTATTCTAGAAAGTCACATCAACAGTATCTTCCCCCCACCCGGGTCTGCCCTGGGGGACTTGGGTGGGGTTAGGTATTTTTTAGTTCCCAGGGTCACCCTGGTCAGCCCCACAGGGTGGGTTTTTCTCTCTATTCTGGGGCATGTGTTTCTGTCTACCCTTTGTCCATTCACCTGTATTTGCCTTTTTAAAACTCGCTACTGTCTGCACTGCCTGTAGCTCTTGATATTGGATGTGTGTTGCTAAATGGTCTTAGCTTTATTTAGGCCCCATGTGTTAGGTTTATTTAATGTATTGGACCGGCTGGCGACATACATTCAATGTTCTGTTAATTTTTTTTTTTTTACAAGCAGTGCAGGCACGTCCTGAGAAAGCCTTGTTGCTGTCGGGACGTTAAGCAATGTACAATCAATCAATCAATCAACAGTATCTTCCTAAGTTTACTTCCCACTCAGCTATAAGAACAGTAAGTTTTTACATTTACCCCACTCAGTCTTTGAAAGACCTACCACTAGCTGTAATGTGTAGATTTCGCAAAATTCAAAATATAATCTCACTGTGGCAGCATTGATAGATTAATTAGTCTTTGTTTAAAGAAGTCAATGACAGCATTAATTATTTAGGTGGGGTGGGGGATCAGCCTTAATGATCACGGGTTGGCAGCTGATAAAAAATCATTGCTTGAATGATTTCTGGAATGAAACTAAAATGGCTAGGTAATAAAGGCATTGACTGTCTTGGTTGGCATTACATACTTACGCTTGTCACCCCTACCCGGGTATAGGCCATCGACGAGAGACCTCCAGCAACTCCTGTCCTGTGCTTCTCCTTCGATTCTACTCCAGGTGGTTCCCAGTCTCTTGATGTCTGCTTGGAGGTCTCGATGCCAGGAGTTTCTCGGCCTACCTCTTTTCCTCTTTCCCTGGGGGTTCTATGACAATGCCTGCCTAGTGATACTGGAAGCTGGCTTTTTCAGACTGTGACCGATCCATCCCCATCTTCTTCGCCCAATTTCATTCTCTGCTGTTATCTGCTCTGTTCTCTCCCAGAGTCTGACGTTGCTGATCTTCTCTGCCAGTGGATTTTCAAAATTCTTCTAAGGCAACTGTTCATGAAGGTCTGTACTCTGTTGACTGTGGTTTTTGTCAATCTCCAAGTCTCTGCTCCATATAAGAGAACTGCTTTTACATTGGAGTTGAAAATCCGGACTTTGGTGTGTTGTGACAGTTCTCTGGAGCTCCACACTTTTTTCAACTGGAGAAAGGCTGCTCTGGCTTTACCGATTCGTGCTCTGACATCTGCATCAGTGCCGCCTTTTTTGTCTATGATGCTCCCGAGATAGGTGAAGGACTCCACCTCCTCCAACGGGGTGCCAGCAAGCAAGACTGGTTCTTCGCTGGTTGCGTTCAGCCTCATTGTCTTTGTTTTCTGTTTGTGAATGGTGAGGCCCACTTGGGACAAGATGTCAGCAAGCCTCGTGGTCTTGTCCTGCATTTGTTGATGAGTGTGGGACAGTAATGCCAAGTCGTCTGCAAAATCGAGGTTGGCATGGGCTTGTATAATTACCGAGCTAATTAGTATAAATCAATTGATTGGGGGATGGGTGCCCATCACCTGTCTAATTATCTATCTCTAGAAAGTCAAATACTTAGGAGCCATTGTGACAGATGAGGGATCAAAACCAGAAATACTGTCCAGGATTGCACAGACAACAACAGCACTGATACGATTGAAGACCATATGGAGGACAGAAACATCATACTCTGCTCCAAGATCAGACTGATGCGCTCCTTAGTCATCTAAGTGTTCTTGTATGCCTGCGAGTCATGGACCCTCACAGCAGACCTTGAAAGGAGGATACAAACCACTGAAATGAGATGTTTTCAAAGGCTGCTTGGCATTTCATACAGAGATCACATCACAAATGAGGAAGCGGGAAGCAGAATCAGGCAAGCCATCGGGCCCTATGAAGACTTATTAGCCATTTATCTGCAGGGGCAGACAATTGACAGCATGACAGCCCACACAAAAAATCTTCATTTGTAAATAAGTGTACATATACTGAAAATGACACTAGACATTCAACTTCAGAAACTTCAGATTCCTCTTTGTCTTGTCATCCTTCTTCTTGTTCATCGTCTTGTCTTTTGTTTTCAAGTGATTCCAATTTTTGTACCGTCATCTATAGTAATATCGATTACCTGTTAAATAAAAAGAGTGAACTTTTAAAAAGGATTGATGATATAAAGCCTGACATCATTGGTCTTACCGAAGTAAAAGCTAAAAACCAGATCTATACTCCATTGGATTCAGAATACTCATTACCGAATTATGATATGTTTCTTAACACAAACCCTAAAAGAGGAGTTGCCCTTTATTTTAATAAAAAGTTAAATCCTCAAGAATGTGAAACACTGAACAATAGTAAGTTTGAAGAGAGCTTATGGTACTATTTTGTGAGTGCTTCTGGTGAAAAAATTCTTGTTGGTTGTGTGTATAGAAGCCCCAACTCCACAACTGAAAACACAGATTTACTATTACAACTTTTACGATCCGAGGAGATACAAGCATATGACAAAATTTGCATTTTCGGAGATTTTAATTTCCCTTGTGCAGGATGGGATGGCTCCTGGACAGGGGAAAAAAATAATCAAATTGTTGAGTGCATAAAAGACGCCTTCCTGATTCAGATGGTGAAAAACCCAACAAGACATAGGCAAGGTCAGAGGTCGACATTAGATGACCTAATCTTAGTAAATGACGAGTTGCTAACGTCAGATATTCAACACTTGGATCCCATTGGCAAGAGTGACCATGATGTTTTACTCTTCCAGCTGTATGTACCTAAGGTTAAGGTGACGCAGAGTATTAAACACTCCCTTAACCTTGGGAAGGGAGACTATGATAGTCTGAGAGCATATATGGCAAATATTGACTTTACAACTACTAAACCGGAAAATTGCGGAGTGGAAAAATTCTGGGCATTAATTAAGTCCTCGATTCTGAAAGGTATGGAGTTGCACATCCCAAAAGTGAAGAGCAAATCACATAAAAGAATCACACCATCTTGGATGAATAAGGGTACTTTAAGAATGATTAAAAAGAAATACAAGTTATACAAAAGATATCTTCAAACTCAAGAAGGTAGAGATTACCAAAGATATATTGCCCTAAGAAATGACTGTAACAAATTAATAAAGCGTAACAAAAAATTGCATGAAAGAAATATTGCAGATAAATGTAAAATGAACCCCAAAGTGTTTTGGAAGTATGTACAGGAACAAACTAAATATAATTCTGGAATAAATGCACTTAAAAAAGAAGATGGCACACTTGCTGTAGGAGATCATGAAAAGGCAGCAACATTGAATAAATTCTTCTCAAGTGTATTTGTGGAAGAAAATTTGAGTAATGTTCCGTTGCTTGGTAGAGGCTCAAAATCGAATGGGTGCACCATAACAGATATCATAATAACTCCTGATATTGTCAAGAAAAAACTAAAGGAGTTGAATCCTTCCAAAGCTCAAGGTCCAGACTGCATCCCTCCCAGAGTTTTACAAGAGTTGTGTAATGAGTTGGCAGAGCCACTTTGCACATTGTTTACTTTTCCCTTGAATCAGGTATTGTACCGCAAGACTGGCGAACCGCAGAGGTAAGTGCGATTTTTAAAAAAGGTTCTAGGTCAGATGCAAGAAACTACAGGCCAGTAAGCTAAACGTGTATAGTATGTAAAGTTTTAGAGTCTATAGTCCGAGATGAGATCGTTAATCATTTCACGGTGAATAATATGTACACTGAATGCCAACATGGTTTTAGAAGGAAACGATCATGTGTTACTCAGCTACTACAGGTTATGGATGATATAACCTCCTTACTGGACAACAAAAAAACGGTTGACATCATATACTTAGACTTTAGAAAAGCATTCAACACTGTTCCTCATGAACGGCTTCTTCAGAAACTAGAGGCCTATGGTGTATGTGGAAACATTTCCAACTGGATAAGAAGTTTTTTTACATGCAAGAGAACAAATGGTAAAGGTTGGAGAAGCAAAATCAGACAAAATAAAGGTACTGAGCGGCATACCTCAAGGTAGCATCTTAGGACCTATATTATTTACGATATTTATAAATGACTTGCCAGATTGTGTTAATAGCATGTGCAAAATTTTCGCAGATGATACTAAAATCTATAATGAATCGAGCAATAAAGACGTGTTGCAGCACGATTTGGATCACTTGCAAGAGTGGTCTGACACATGGGACTTACATTTTAATGTAGAGAAATGTAAGGTCTTACATGCTGGAAGGAACAATCCTGAACACGATTACTTGATGAAAGTGAACAGCAACATTAAAAAAAGTGTATCTTGTGAGGAGGAAAGAGATTTAGGTGTGGTCTTTGACAAAGTTCTATCTTATGACCCCCATATTCAGAACTGCATCAATAAGGCCAACAAAATGGTTGGAGTAATTAAGAGAGCTTTTAATTATTTGGACAAGGACATTTTTAGTAAACTGTATAAATCACTAGTCAGATCACATTTAGAGTATGCAAACACTGTATGGTACCCAGGTTTAAAGAGACAATCGGCTGCACTCGAAAGGGTACAGAGACGAGCAACAAAGCTGGTCAAAGAATGTAGAAATATGACTTATTCAGACAGACTCAGATACTTTGGATTACACTCCTTACGCGGACGTAGAATACGGGGAGACTTAATCCAAGTTTTTAAAATTTATAATGGCATCGATGACCTAAAGTGGAACGACTTTTTTGCAACATCATTCTGTGACAGAACCCGAAATTCTGAAGGGAAAATCTTTGTACAGCACTGTAACACTAACCTGCGGAAGTTTTGTTTTACTAACAGAGTTGCCATTGTTTGGAATGACTTACCAGTTTCATTAAAAAAAGCATCTAATATAAATTCTTTTAAAAACCAGCTGGACGAATTACCAAAATTTAAAGAGATTTTTTATTCCTATGATGAATGATTTTATAGGAAAATTGCATGCATAGCAGACCCATAAAGGAACTAAAGAAAGAAAGGACATTTATAAGGCCTCATGGCCTATTTTGTCCTCACAATACTACTACTACTACTACTACTATTGTGAGAAAACGCAAACTGAGTTGGTATGGGCATGTCACGCGTTCAGCAGGGCTTGCCAAAACAATCCTGCAAGGCACTGTGCAAGGAGGACGAAGGAGAGGAAGACGGAGGAAAAGATGGGAGGACAATATCCCAGAGTGGACAGGACTGAAGCTGGGCGATACGCTGAGAATGGCAGAGAACAGAGAGGAATGGAGGGAGCTGGTTGTCATCAGTGGTGCCCCAATGGTCGGCAAGACTACGGGATAAAGATAGATAGATAGATTTACCCAAAATATTAATAAGTTGTGTTGTAACTATCTTTTCTAAGCGTGTTTCTTTCTCCATTGGGTACATGCAACCAACAGTACTGTAAAAAGCACTGAACACAAGGGGGTGAAGAACACTGGTCATCTCCATCAATTCGCTACCACTATCAGCGGTGGCGAATTGAGGGAGACAACCATGCCAGTGTGTGTGTGGTGGGGGGGGGGGGGGGGGGGGGGCGGGAGGGGGAGATTTGAGTTGTCAGCATCTTCTTTAGTTTGTGTACCTCATGTACCTCAGATTAGGCAAGTAGAAACTGTATCACGGTAGAATGCTTTTACCCGTTTCCAGGGGCTGTCTGCAGAGTGTGCCTATGCGTTCAGTACATCGCTGGAAGTAAAGAAATCACCCCTGGATTATGATCTGACAATAGGCAGGCCTGCTGTACTGACCGTAACACAGAACTCATCTGGTGATGGGATATGGGTGGGGTGAGTGCATGCGGTGCTTTGGTGGCTGATCGCACAGTAAAATGGATTATCATTTCATGCAGTATCCAGATACATTTAATGACATTCTAACATATGTATTTTAACTCATTCTACCCCATCACCGAAATCTCCAAATGTTGCCGTTGTCCTCTGAAGACTGCATTGCAGTGCAGGACACAGATCGACTATGATAGTTCAAGGGTGATGCCAGAATAGCTTGGCGCCCATAGGCGCCATGCTATTCTGGCATCACCCTTGAACTATCATGGTCGATCTTTATCTTGCTGTGGTGCGTCTGGGTTAGAATGAGTTAAGACGTCAATGTGCTGGCAACAGAAAATAATACTCTAGAAGGGGAACATCATTGTTCATGTATAATCTAAGCTTGTATCTTCCAATCCAAATACCTAAGCAGATTTCAAGTTATGTATGTACTTCCTGTACCGTTGGCATTAGCATTCCCTACTTAGACCAACTCTGTGAGTTTGCCACAAGTACACTTCTATTCAAATGAGATGTTTAGCTTCCTATTTGAATAACAGTGTACTTGTAGCATAATCCCCGAGTGGGGAATACGCCAGCAAATGGTATGGGTTTATATATATTGGTATTTTATAAAGCAGAGTGGGTTAACATTTGTGTATTATACCATATCATACTGAGGTTAAAAGTTTCAAATTTGTACACTGCCATATGCAAGCTACATTATAGTACTTACAGATAAGGATAAAGACCAATGGCTTTAGTTCAAGGGTGGTGCCAGAATAGCTTGGCGCCTAGAGGCACCAAGCTATTCTGGCACTACCCTTGAACTATTTTAGTCAAATTTATTTCACACACTGGTGTATTCCGAATGATGTGGGTTATATGCTGAGATGCTCACACAGTCCCATTTACATATGCATTGGTGGAGGGAATTAACAGGCTTTAATTGTGCAGTTGTCTGTGATTTCTGCTTGGACCTGGCAGCTTCAAGCCATAAGGCCTCAAATCACAGACTTGCACCCAAATAGACAGTGGGAACTACCTGACTGTCATTCTGTTGGGATGTTAACCCCCTTGTGCATGCAAGTACCAGTCCTGTTAAAGCCTTCACTGCCACTGGACACAGATTGTGTTTCTGAAATCTTTGTTAATTCATCGCCAAAGAACTCCAAACGCCTAAGGAACATGCATAGAAAATGGTTTCAGGAAGAGGCATAGATCTTCATGAGCCCCCACAGTTGCAGGGACTCATGAAAATATCTGCGTCTCTTGGAGCAGTTGGATCATGTTTACCTTTTTTCTTGTCAGGGAATGGGTTAAAAATACCAGGCATGTGAAACATTTTTAACAGTACCATTCGCTGCATGCACATGGGGTGAGCAAAGTACAACAAACAGTTGCCATCATTTTATTATGTTGCCATTGCTGAAACTTTATTTCAGTTTTACAGTGCCACCATCCTCACTAGCGGTTGACCTGCATGTTAGTGACTGCAACATGACATCGTGCTCCCTGCAGTTGTTCCACTTTGATCACGCCAGTGGCCAAATCGTCATCACAAACTGCAGCAACGTTGATAAAAACACATGCACGTTGCGACTTTCCAGTCCTCTCCTTGCCCTGAAGCACCTTGTGAACCTGCAGCTTGCAGCGGCTGATAATGTTAGCTTGGAGATTGTGGTGCAGTCGAAAGGTAATGTGCTTAACCCCTTGACTGCTGAGAAAAGGAAACATGATCCATCTGCAAGAGACTTAGATCTTCATGAGATCCTCATCATCCATCTGCAATAGACATAGATCCTCATGTGCCCCCGCAATTGCTGGGGGCTCATGAGGACCTATATCTATTGCTGACACTACTCGGACAGTTTGGAGTCTTTGCCATTGAATTAACAGAGATTGCAGATCCACATTCTGTGTCAACTGGCAGAGAGGAGGGTTTAGCACTGCCTCACGAAGGCAAAAGACAGAAAGTGGACAATGCAATGAAAATCTCACTTTTCACCAAATCGTGACTGTCTTTTGCTCTTCTAGGGCACAAAGCAGTCACATATAATAATTAGAGTCATACTTACTTTGTCGCTGAAAACATAATTTACAGGAGAACTTGTTTTGCCACCCTAATTTTTCAACTCAAGCAGTAGATTCCCTAGCTCGCTCACTTGTAGACATAGACTGTGTTCAAACTGAGGGATGAGATTATCCATGATCGTTCAAGGGTATTAAGCACCACATTAGCTTGGCATTACACCATGGCACTACTCTTGAAATATATTGGTTGTTCCAGCTCTCACTTTCATGTCGTCTCTCTTGGCAAACGGCTGGCAGTTCCAGCCCCTGCAACACAACTTCCCGTAACACACTGTGGGTTGCAAGATGCGTCCAGCCCAAGTTAGCTTGCAATGCATGTGCTTGACTATTTTTAGAACAGAATATGTCGTGTTGTTACAAGCTGTTATTTGGCACACCCACACTGGATCCAGAAATGTTCAATTGCATGTATCATCAGTTGTTTCCTCAAAAACATTACCGATGACATGACTTTGTGGAAATGTCTACTACATGCTATTCTGACACAAAGAAGACCTAGAAACAAATTGTACCAAATTTTAACAAAAATATTCATTTTTCTCTAAAAGGTATTTTTTTGAAAAATACTTACCGATGACATGACTTTGTGGAAATGTCTACTACTTGCTCAATTTTAGCCTAAGAACCCGTTGTGTTCCCACACAACCCAGGAGGCACTCGGGGACCCCCAGAGGGGCCAAGAGTTGTCTCCCGCCCCTGCCCTACCAGTTCCTGTCATGAGACCAACCAGTCTTGCTACTTCGCTTGTGTAGAGAAGACGTGTCTGGCTTTGCTCCTGCTCTGCCTCGACCGGTCTTCGTTTTGCCTACGCTCGTTGCCGACTTCTCTCGTGTGCTCTGCCGCCCTTCTAGCACTGACCTGCCTGCTCACTGCCTGCTTCTGCTTCTTGCGCCGTTCCGGGTTTCCGCTGCTCTCCTCCGTGCTGTGACGAGTGTATGGCGACCCCTCCCCCCGTTCCCACTACGTCTCGGAGGTAAGGTAGCGGTGGCTACCCACAGCCGGGCCCTGGGGCCAAGAGCCGGCTGCCTTTTGGGCTTTTCCTTTTTCATTGTTGTTACGGCATTTACGCCAGCTGTCGAGCTTACATTCCGGCGCCTTCGACAGCCTTCATTGCGAGTCTCCCCGCGGGACTTCGCCTACCCTCTTCTTTGTTGTGCCTCGTTAGCTTACGAGTAGACTTTTGCCTCTTAGACGCTGGTTTTTCGTAGGGCCGCCTGGCACCCATGTCCGTTCGTCTAGCTTAAAGGCCCTTTAGCCCTCGGAGAGTGTAGCTGCTGTTTCACGCGGGGGCTGTCGCGGCGTCCGGAGTACCTTTGTTTGGCTCGGCGCTCCTTGCCTGCATTGCCGACCTTGCCATGCCGTTTGTCTGTTGCAGAGCCCAACTGCTTACGTGCTCCCGATGCGGTGACTTCCAGTGGCCGACGGATGACCATGCGGTCTGCCTTCCTTGTGCTGGCTGCTCCTCGGACCACCTGTGTGATGTCTGTGCGGCCTGGCCTGAAATGCTATGGTCTGATCTCTGGAGTTTCTACCGGCGAGAGCGACCACAGCCTGCTACCTCAAGTCCGGCACCGGTTTCCACTTCTGCCGCCCTTACTGTAGCGACCGCCCCTTCCTGCCCTGGCCTCACGGAACAGAATCCTCGGGTGTCTGCGTTGTCGGCTGACCAGAGGACTGCCACTGCTGCCACGCCCGCTGACCCTTCTGGAGGGTCTGTTTGCCGGCAGAGCGCCCGCAGCAGTCTGCCACGAGCCGTCCCACGTTGACCAGCCATCCTCACCAGTCTCTCCCCGATAAGCCCGCTGATCCTTCCGGAGGATTTGAACGCTGGCACAGCGCCCGCCTCACTGAGCCCGGCCAGCAGAGACGTCAGCCTCAGCTTGCGCGACGCAGTCGCGCCCCCGACTCCTCCCATTCCACATTTAGTTCGAGACACTCGCGCTCGCCCCTCAAGCGCCGTCAGAAGGATCGTTCCTCCCACCGGGATTGTCGCCGCTCCACCCGCCCCTCCTCTTCGCGTGCGCGCTCGCCCTCGCGCCGTTCGACGCGTTCGCCTCACCGCCACCATCGTCGGCCCTCCTCCCCTCGACAGCCCCCATCGGCTCGCCCCCCTCCAGCTGTTCGCCGTCCACGTTCCCGACTTCGTTCTCGCTCGCCGGAGAGGACCCTTCCTCGCACCTACTCGCGTTCGCCACATCGTGCGCCGCCGCTGTCGTCACTTCCTGCTCGTCCCCGGGCTTCCCGCTGTTTCCAAGACAGTTCCTTGCCTACGCTTCGGTCTTCGGCTGTCGCAGCGACCCGCCTGCCTTCTCGCCACCCTCTGGAGGAAGAGACCCTTAGTTTGCTGCCCGAGGACTCGGTCTCGGCCCTGTTTGACGAGGATGGTCGCTCCCTCTCGCCCGCTGACTTCGATGATGCTGCCCCCTCGGCTCTTCCGTCTTCCTCCCGTGCGGAGACCCTCTTAGCCTTGGACGAAGGCGCCAGGATCATCGCGGCGACATTACCAGCTGACGCCTGCCCAGCCTCCCCCCCACTGAAGAGGAAGGTCTCCGCCTTCGTGGATGCTGAGCGTCAGGTCAAGAGATTCAAGTGGCTTCCCCAGCCGCCCGGCTTTAAGGAGCTGCGAGATGCTTTCTCGGCTCACCTTCAGCTTGCCACGTCACGCGAGCCCGTGTTTTTCTCCGATCGTCGCTGGCCGGCCGGCCTGGACATTGCCTTCCGTCGGGACTGGTATGCCGGCCATTCCTAGGCTTTCTCCATCCCTCTTCCTGCTTTGGACCCCCCGGCCTTGTCTCAAGCTGGCGGCCCCGCCCTCCTCCGACGTTCCCTCCCCCGCGGACTGGATAAGACGGCGTCCCTCGTCCGGAACAGCTTAGCCTGCGCCGGTTTCCTTGAGCTCCTCACCCAAGCCCTGATCCGTCGTGTGGAGGACTCCTGGCACCCTGCTGTCACGCCCCTCCTAGGTGATTTGCTGGCCTTAGCGGAGGTCGCCAACCGCGCCGCCTACCACTCGTCGGTCAACGCGATGGCTGCGTCCGTGAATTGTGACTTGATGCGTCGAGACGCCCTCCTGCTTGCCTGCCGGGGGATGCCTCCTGAGCTGCGCGCGCAGCTTCGTCGTGCTCCGCTGGGTGGGCCCCTGCTGTTCGGCGACACTTGGTCCTCGGTTAGAGCCTCCAACCCCGACCGCTGGCCCTGCGGACCTGGTCGCGGGCGGGCTGCCTGACTGCCCCCCGCCCCTGCCCCCGCCAACCTCCTTGGGGTCTCCGGTCGGCGGGAGGCTAGCCTTTTTCTGCGGAAATTGGCTCGCGCTCTTTCCCAGCGACCCCTGGATTTGTGCCACCATCTCAGACGGCCTCCGGATCGCCTTTCGCAGTCCGCCGCCTTTGCGTCGCTCCCCCCTTTGGACCGAGATCCCCAACGACCCGCTGAAGGCCTCGGCCCTGCGGGGTAAAGTCTCCTCCCTCCTGAGGAAAGCTGCCATGGAGGTTGTCCGACTCCCCAGCCTTCTACAGCCGCCTGTTCGTCGTCCCGAAGCCTGGAGGGAGATGACGACCGGTTATCGATCTCTCGGCGCTGAACAAGTATATTACGGCCCCCTCCTTCCGGATGGAGACTGCCCGAGCCCTGAAAGCCGTGGTCCAGCCTCTAGACTTCGCAGTCAGCTTGGATCTTTCCGATGCGTACCTGCATGTCCCGATGCACCAGGCCTCAAGGAAGTTCCTCCGGTTTGCGATCGACGGTGTGGTCTACCAGTTTCGCGCGCTCCCATTCGGACTCAACCTCAGCCCTTGGGTATTTACCCGTCTGATGTAGTCGCCAAGGCCCGACAGTCCTCCTCCAGTCCGACGTCGAACTACCTAGACGACCTCCTCCTACGCAACCAGTCGGAGACCACGCTCGCGACGGACAGGGATGCACTGCTGCACCTCCTGGCACACTTGGGCTTCCTGGTCAACGAGGGCAAGTCGGATCTCGCTCCTTCCTGCCACTTTGTGCACCTGGGCATGGAATTTGCGACCGACCTCAACAGGGTGTGCCTCCCGGCGCCTCAGATTCACAAGATTGCGACCCTAGCCGGTCAGTTAGCGTGGGAAGACGCAGCCCCTGCCAGAGTCTGGCTTCAGCTCCTGGGCTTGTTGAACGCCGCAGCGGACCTTATTCCCCTAGGTCATCTCTACTCCCGGCCGATACAGCTGCATCTCCTACTACATTGGCGCCCGTCTTCCGGCGACTTAACGACGTTGGTTCCGGTGCCTCAGATGTTGCTTCTTCATCTTCGTCGGTGGACCAACTCCTCTTGGCTAGCGTCGGGAGTTCCCCTGGCCTCTCCTCCACCCCAGACCTCCCTTTGTGTCGACGCGAGCCTCACCGGGTGGGGTGCTCATCTCCTTCCTCGGTTCCTCTCAACGTCTGGCCCCTGGCCCTCGGACTTAGCGCACACTCACATCAACTGGCTGGAGATGCAGGCCATCTGGCAAGCCCTTCAGTTCTGGGAGGACCTCCTCAGACACCAGGAGCTGCTCGTTCTCTCGGACAACACGACGGTGGTGGCCTATATCCAGAAACAGGGTGGCACACGCTCCCCCGACCTTTGTATGCTCCTCTACCAGATGATGCCTACCCGGCACCGGCCTCCACGTGGCGTGGGTGGGTAGTCCACTCGGTCCCTGACTGAGTGGGCTAGCAGACGGGTGCCATCTTTGTCCAGGACTAGGACTTGATGTCAGCAGATATGTTGTTCAGTCTTTTTCACTGGTCCGGTTTTTAAGGAGCTGTGCTTACCCAGGTCTTACCATGTTGGATTGGTCCTTAAAAATACGCGTGAGCTTTTGGTCCTTTGGATCCCAAGTGTTTGCCGTGCTTGGAGACCCATGTCGGGGGAGAAGAGGATCCTGGTGGCTGAAACACTCCACTTTGGCCTTGACTTCTGCCTAAACGGGAGGCTAGTCGTACCGGCCTAGTCAATCGGCTCTTGTCACGTCGAGCCCTATCCCCCTGTTGACATGCGGGTTGTTATACGGAGCACCATGCTATAGCCTCTGATGCTGATTAGGTGCTTTACGCCAGTATTCCCCTGTATTCAACAGTGTGATAGAAGGCGGTGGCTCAAACGGTTCAATCGGGCTTACCCCCTTGAGTATATCTTTCGGGCAGTCTCCATTGTGCGTCGGCTGGAGACCCGCCGACAATTGCACTTTCCCTTGTTGGGCTCGGTGGCGGGCGGGGACCCCCGGGGGATGAATATCTATCATACTATAGTATGGAAAATATCAAAAAAACCAAAACTAGCACCAAAGCGGCACATAGCCGCCGACATTGTCATTGAGAACGATAGTGACGCTGACTGTGAGGAAGCGACACCTCAGGCTGCGGCCGCCTGGCCTCGCTTTCTCATTATCCACAGCAAAGTTAAAGAGAAGCCTGTTTCAAAGCTGCACCCTTTCCTGGTAGGAGAGACCCTCAGGAGCCGTGTTGGCAGGCCTGAGGCCCAGCGCCTCAGGTCTGGTGACTTGTTGGTAGAGTGCCGTACCCGGGCACACTCCAATGGGCTACTGAGGCTCTCCTCCATCGGAGACACTCCAGTGGAGGTCACTCCCCACAAAACAATGAATTCCTCTAGAGGAGTGATTAAAGATCAAGCATTGGCCGAACTGTCTGAAGATGAACTTGTACGGAAACTTAAGTCACAGGGGGTGACCTACGTCAGGCGCTTCATTTCCAAACGAGGTGGTAGGGAGATCCGTCTCCCTACCATCATCCTGACGTTTGGCACCCCCACAGCTCCTACTGCCATCTGGGGAGGTTACTACTCCCTAAAAGTTAAAAAGTACGTCCCTCTCCCCCCTCCGGTGCTTTAAGTGCCAAAAGTATGGCCATGGGCAGAAGACATGCCGCCAGGCAGAGGCTCTATGCGCCCGTTGCACTAAGTCCGGACACTCTGCTGAGTCCTGCACAGCCATCCCCCTGTGTGTGAATTGCCAGGGGGCGCATATGGCTTCGGACAAGAAGTGCCCTCGTTGGATCTCCGAGTGCAGGATTCAGCAGGTGCGTGTGGAGAAGGGGCTGTCCTTTGCGGACGCAAAAAAACTGGTTGACGGTCCTGGTGCAGCTGAGGCGGCGCCAAACTCAAATAACAACTTTGTGTATACTTTCAGTGCTGCGGTGGCAGGCAAGCGCCCCACCAAGGACTTCTCTTGTCAAACCCCAACTTCTTGGTTGGGGGCGGAGCCTCGGATCCTCTCACCCCTGGAGAGTAACCCTCCTCCGGTGGTGACGAGGAGCCAGGGAACGCAGAGGGCGGACGCTACCGGTCCGGTGGCACCGCCTTCTGCTGCCCCTAAGCCTCAGCCCCCACCCAAACCTGCTAGTTTGTCAACACCAAAGGTTTCTGGCTCTGGTCAGCCTTCTAAGGCCGCTAACTCTAGCGGCAGGACTGCTGCCCAGGACCAGAAGTCAAAGAAATCTATGGGACCGCCGTGCGCACGGGCCCAGAAGGGGAACACTGATGTCCCCCTTCAAAACAAATATGCTGCATTGGAGGAGCAGATGGAGGGAGTGGAAGTTGCCGATGCTGCGGCAGCTCCACCCCCTTCATCTCCTAAGAACCAGAGGAGGCCCGGGAGCCGGCCCCCCTCTGTTTCTCCGACTCCTTCCAAGGCAAAGGAAAAAGGGGGGAAAAACTCCGCACCCCCAGATAAGACATAATCATGGACTCTCTGCTTCAGTGGAATTGTCGTGGTTTTCAAGCTAACTTTGAGGAATTACGTCTTTTAGTCAAGTGCTATAACCCCTCAGTAATATCTCTTCAGGAGACTTACCTGAAGACTTCTGACCCTGTGTCCTTTAATGGTTTTAACGTTATACATAAAGGCTCTGATTCGGAGAGGCGCTCGGGTGGAGTGGCTCTTCTCATTAGTAGCCAAATTTTATGTAGCCCCGTTAGCATCGACACCTGTCTTCAGGCTGTCGCAGCTCGGGTTACCTTGAAGAAGACCATAACCATATGCAGTATTTACCTGCCACCATCCCTGCGGGTTTGTAGTAATGATTTTTTTAATTTAGTTGATCAACTGCCCCCACCCTTTATTGTCATGGGGGATTTTAACGGTCACGCTCACCTTTGGGGTAGTGACCACTATGATGGCAGAGGTCAGATGTTAGAAGATGTTTTTTCTCAACTTAACCTGTGTGTCTTTAACGATGGTTCACCTACATACTCTAACCCAGGTTCAGGATCTAGTTCTGTTCTAGACCTCACTGTGTGTGATCCTTCTCTCATGCTGGACTTTGACTGGAAGGTTCACGATGACCTGTGTGGTAGTGACCACTTCCCAGTAGTCCTGTCATCGGTCAGCTGTGGGGAGGATCCGCCGGTGGGGCGCTGGAATCTTAAGAAAGCTAACTGGCCTCTGTTCGCCTCCCTCTGTCAGTCTCGTATTACAGAGGAGGTGGTCATGTCATCTGAAGAACCTATTTCTTCTTTTACTACTATTTTGTTGGACGTAGCGGGTGAAACCATCCCTAAAACTTCCGCATCAGTCCCTCGAAAGCCGAGAGTACCATGGTTCAACGAAGAGTGCCGCAAGGCCCAAATAGCGCGCAAATCTGCTCAGCGACGTGCTTTCCGTAATCCGTCGCAAGTAAATATTTTAACCTTTAAAAGACAGAGGGCGAAAGCCCGTTACATTTTTAAACGTGAACGCCGTGCTTCCTGGAGATGCTTCGTCTCATCTTTAACTTCTCGGACTCCGTCCCAGAAAGTATGGAAGGCTGTTCGGAGAATTAGGGGCAGATGTGGCTCGGCTTCTGTTGGCCATCTTAGAGATGGTGTCAGTTTGGTTACAGATAAAAAAAGCTGTGGCCAATTTGCTTGCCTCCACCATTGCCCATAATTCTTCAACGGAGCATTATTCACCTTTCTTCCAGAGAGAGAAGGAGAAACGAGAGTCTCGTATTTGTGATTTTGAGTCCGATAACTCAGAAGACTATAATGTCCCGTTTACATTATCAGAATTGCAGCAAGCTTTGCAGAAATGTAATGACTCTGCTGCTGGCCTAGATACCGTCCACTATCAATTCCTAACGCATCTGCCTGAGTGGTCACTCCTTGTACTTCTCAAGGCCTTTAACCATATCTGGAGAACTGGTCATTTTCCGCCGTCTTGGCGCCAGGCTGTGGTTGTACCGATCCCCAAGCCGGGTAAGGATCCTTCCGACCCGGGCAACTACCGGCCTATCGCTTTGACATCATGTTTATGTAAAACTATGTAGCGCCTGGTCAACGCCCGCCTGGTGTGGCATCTTGAGTCACAGGGTCTCCTCACAGACCTCCAGTGCGGTTTCCGGCGCTTCCGTAGTACAACTGACCATTTAGTCCGCTTTGAATCATTTATTCGAGATTCTTTTGTCAACAAGCAGCATGTCTATGCAATTTTCTTCGATCTTGAGAAGGCGTATGACACTACCTGGAAGTATGGCATAATGTCTGACTTGTTGGACATGGGTTTTAAAGGGCACCTGCCCGTTTTTATTCACAATTTTTTGACTAACCGGTCGTTCCATGTCCGTGTGGGCTCCACCCTCTCCGACTCCTTTGAACAGGAGATGGGTGTCCCATAGGGCAGCATTCTATCTCCTGTTTTATTTAGTATTAAAATTAATAACATTGTAAAGGCCGTCAAGGATGATTCTGAATGCTCTTTGTTTGTTGACGACTTTGCTTTGTGCGCACGTGGTCGAGGACTTGCGTCCCTTGAGAGGCGCTTGCAGCTGTGCGTTGATCGCATCCAGCGGTGGGTGTCTCTCAATGGATCCAAGTTCTCGCCCTCCAAGACTGTTTGTGTGCATTTTACTAACCAGACGAAATTTTTTCCAGAACCTAGCCTGAGCATTGCTGGAGTGCCAATTAAGGTGGCCGAGGAGGCAAAGTTTCTGGGGGTCATTTTTGACAAAAGACTTACCTTCCGCAACCATATTAATTACCTTAACCTTCCGCAACCATATTAATTACCTTAGAACCTCTTGTCAGAAGGCTCTCGACATTCTTCGTGTCGTCGGTCGTACTGACTGGGGTGCGGACCGTACTGTCTTACTTCGTCTGTACCGGGCCCTTGTTCGGTCCAAACTGGATTACGGCTCTGTGGTGTATGGCTCAGCTTCCAAGTCTGTGCTACAGCGTCTGAACACAATTCACCATCAGGGTCTGCGGATATGTCTTGGGGCCTTCAGGACGTCTCCAGTTCCTAGTCTGTATGCCGAGGCAGGGGAGCCTTCTCTCAAGCTCCGCCGCATCCGCCTCATGCTCAGCTACGTTCTGAACTGAAGGCCCATCCAGACAATCCTGCCTATGATTGTGTTTTTAAACCATCGTTTGCAGAGATTTACGATACCCATCCGGGAGCTGTCCGTCCACTTTCTTTCCGTGTCCGACCTCATCTGCAGGCGGCCGGATTGGACCTGGACAGAGTTTCGGAATCCCTGCAACACATCACTCCACCTTGGCTCTTACCAGTTCCTGACATCTTGCTGGACTTGACTGCCCACAAGAAAGACTCTACTCCACCAGCCATATACCAACAGAGCCTCAATGAACTGCTTTCAATTTTTCCTGGCTATTGTCGCATCTATACCGATGGGTCAAAGTCTGAGGATGGGAGAGTGGCTGCGGCCGCAGTATCCTCTCGCCATCCTAGACGCCCATTTAAGCACCGCCTCCCAGACCACTCATCTGTATTTAGTGCGGAACTGCAGGCGGTTCTGCTGGCACTCAAGCATGCTTATCGATCTAGAGAAAGGAACTTCCTGATTCTGTCTGACTCTCTTTCTGCCCTGCAGGCCCTTCAGGGCACGGGAAATGACCACCCACTGCTGGTGCAGATCAGAGAGCTCCACGCGGACTTGATGAAGGAATATTATGATATCATTTTTATTTGGGTGCCAGGGCATGTGGGCATCGAAGGCAACAGGATCGCAGATTCTGCTGCCAACGATGCCCGCAATGACCCTGTCCCTGACACACAGACTGTTTATAGTGATTTTAGACATGTGGCTAGTGCGTACATAGCCCGTGAGTGGCAGTCCGAGTGGGACAAAGAGGAAGCTAACAAGCTGCATGAAGCCCTTCCTAAGTTGTCCGACGGTCTACCTTATCGCTGCGGCAGCCGCCGTGAGGAGACTGTCCTGGCTCGGCTCCACATCGGCCACACGTATGTTATGCACTCTTATTTACTTAAACAGGAGGAGCGTCCATGGTGTTATGCCCGCGACGAGCAGTACTCTGTTCAACACTTTTTGTTGTCTTGTGCTGATCTAATCGACACAAGGTATAAACATTTCACGGCAGACTCCTTGAAGGTTTTGTTCCGGGATGTGCCCCCGGACAAGATCTTCAGTTTTCTGAGAGAGTGCCATATTTTTAATAAGATTTGAGCGTTTATAGATTATGATGTTTCTATTATTTTGACCTTTTTGAGAGTCTTCCGACGTTTTCTTTAAAGATCTGTGCGACATTTTAGCCTGACATATTTCTAAGGTATATTTACATCATGTCTTAAGACCTTTGTTTTAGTCTGGCTGACCAGATTTTTACCCTTCCCGCCGTGAGATGGCCTTAGTTGCCTGCTCGGCGTTAAACCCAAATAACTAACTAACTAACTCTACCAGATGATGCGTTGGTGCGAGGACCGGGACATATCTCTTCGGGCCCGACACATTCCCGGGCACCTGAATGTCTTGGCCGACTCGCTGTCTCGCCGCGGCCAGCTCTTACACACGGAATGGACCCTTCGGCATGCACATCTTTCGGATGATCTGCGCCCGTTGGGAGACTCCCCAGATCGACTTGTTCACCACAAGGTGGAACCATCAGCTTTCCCTCTTTGTCTCTCCGATTCCCGACCCCCTTGCCTGGGCTGTCGATGCACTCTCCATCCCCTGGGAGGGCCTTGTGGCCTACGCTTACCCCCCGACGGTCCTCGTACCCAAAGTCCTCCTCAAGCTTCGGGGCTGCTCGGCGGTCCTCCTGTTAGTCGCACCGTTCACCTGGAACCGCTCCTGGACCACCGACCTTCTCAGCCTCGCCACGGACCCCCCCCCCCCCCCCCTGCTGCTTCCCACCCCTTGCACTATGCTCAAGCAACCGCGCCAGCCGCTGTTCCACCCTTGCCCGGAGTGGCTCCTCCTTCACGCCTGGAGGTTGTGCGGCAAGCCCTCGGAGCTAGAGGCTACTCGAGTGCAGCAGTGGAGGCGATCGCTTCGGCCCGCAGACCTTCGACCATTCGAGTCTACGAGGGAAAGTGGCGAGTCCTGTGTTCCTGGTGCTCCGACCATGGCCTGACCCCCACAGAACTGTCTAATCCTCAGCTGGCGGACTTTTTTCTCTGGCTCTTCCGAGACCTAGGCCTAGCCCCCATCACTGTGAGGGGTTACCTGTCCATGATCGCTGACACTTTTTGACACCTCGGACACCCAGACCCGGGCGCCTGCAAAGACCTGGCCGACCTTATGGGACACTTCAGCATCCAGCGCCCAACTCGCCGCTCACTCCTCCCCCGCTGGGACCTACCCTGGGTACTGACGTGGTTGAATTCCGCCCGATTCGAACCCTTACCTTTGGCCCGTTTTGCAGACGTGACACGCAAGACGTGCTTCCTGCTGGCCCTTGCTACCGCCTCTCGGGTGAGCGAGCTACACGTGCTTTCGGCGCGTCCTACCTGCCTACAGTTCCGAGCGGATGGGTCTGTCCAACTACTCACTGACCCTGTCTTCCTTGCCAAGAACAGGTCTCCTCTGACCGCGCCTCAGGTTATCACCTTACGGCCGCTAAGAAACAACCTCCTGTCCCAGGAGACCAGGCAACAGGATCCCGTGCGCGCCCTTAGAGTTTATCTGCGGCGATCTAAAGCCTTCCGCAGAGGTCGTTCGCACCTCTTCCTACCTCTGAGACCCAGCAGGAATGACATAACAGCCCAGACGATCTCTTCCTGGCTCCGCTGGGTCATACGCTCCGCCTATCAAGATCTCTCCCCGCAGGGAGCGAAGAGGCTGCACATACGCGCACACGAGGTACGAGCCATGGCCACGAGCGTCGCGTTTGACCGAAACTGCGCTGTCAACGACATCGTGGCAGCTGTGGGCTGGAAGACTGAATCTATATTCGCCCGCTTCTACCTCAGGGACCTGGCAGGCCAGCGAGAGAATCTCGCTCTGGTGGGGGACATCACCGCGGCGCAACACTCCCTCCCGGCGCCACCGGCGCCGTAGGTATGCACTTTGCTAAAATTGTCGGGAGTTTTGCGACTTGGGAGGACGGCGCTGTTTTACCCTTAGGGAGTTTTACGCGGCACCCTCCTCCTCATCGCAATTCTTCCACAAAGTCATGTCATCGGTAATGTTTTTGAGGAAACAAATTCATTTTTCTCTGAAAGGTATTTTTCCTCCCACCTGCCCCGCTTGCCGTTTTCGAGCGAAGTATCTGACTGGTTGGTCTCATGACAGGCCGGAACCGGTAGGGCAGGGGCGGGAGACAACTCTCGGCCCCTCTGGGGGTTCCCCGAGTGCCTCCCGGGTTGTGTGGGAACACAACGGGTTCTTAGGCTAAAATTGAGCAAGTAGTAGACATTTCCACAAAGTCATGTCATCGGTAAGTATTTTTCGAAAAAATACCTTTTAGAGAAAAATGAATATTTTTGTTAAAAATTGGTACAATTTGTTCCTAGGTCTTCTTTGTGTCAGAATAGCATGATTTTGATGCAATCAAAGTAAAAACAAGAATACTCGATGTGGACAATTATAGACTCTGATCTACATTGTCTGTTCAACAGAGTGCGTATCAGGTGACCCACACTCCGCAACCGATGACTCTGTACCCTGCAGGCTGATGCCAAGACTTGATCGCTACCAGCAAAGTGCAGACTTCCGCACACACTTTGTTTACCTGCACAACGCCACCGTGAGGGAAAACATTTACACTGTCTCCAATATGACGACCACTGTTGTACCTTTCAACATCAATAGTTCAGCTGATATCGGGGGCACCCTCCACCTTCAGGTGGCCTTCAATAAACAAGAAGCCGTATGTATTGACATAATATGGACTTTGACCCTTCAGCTGTGTGAAACTCTTTAGTAGTCATAGAGTTAAAATAGTTTAGTGAATTGTCAAAAGGGATATTGTTGTTAACCCCATCACTGCCATTGGACCCAGATTGTGTGTTGGAAATCTTTGTTAATTCAACGCCAAAGAGCCCCAGCCATCCAAGGAACGTGGATACAGAACGGTGTCAGCAAGAAGCATATATCTTTACTGCTGGGGCTCATAATGATCTGTGTCTCTTGCAGTTTTGTCATGTGTACTATTTCTCAGCACCGGATGAAATAGTGAACATATCTGTCAAGTTTTTTGCCTCGTGCGAAGCAAAAGTGAGTCTATGTTCTGTGCCAATGGTGGTGTGTCCGCTGTCGTCCATGGTAAACTCTAACGTTTGCATTTTTTTCAGAAACTATTCAAGCTACAGTCTTCAAACTTGGTCCAATGATACTTTGTGGCAAGACCTTTCTAAACATACCAATTTCAGTGACGTCTCACGGTCAAGGTCACAGGGGACCAGGAAATATAGCAATAATTTAACATCATTTATTTTTTCTCAAATACTATTCACAACTTCAAATCCAAATTTGGTACAAAGATACTTGATTGTAAGGCCTTTCGGTACATACTATTTGGTTGATCTCTTGGAAAGGTCAAGGGTCACAAGAACTCAGGAAATAGGTCCAAAATCACCATATTTTGACAAAAGATTTTTTTTTCTCAAATACTATTCAAAACTTCAAAGCCAAACTTGCTAGAGAGATACCTGATGGTAAGACCTATCTATGCATACTAATTTAGATGACCGCTTAGAAAGGTCAAGGGTCACGAGCTCAGGAAATAGGTAAAAAAAATAGCCATATTTTGACAAGAAATGTTTTTTCTCAATTACTATTCACAACTTCAAGCCCAAACTTGGTACAGAGATACCTGATGGTAAGACCTATCTATGCATACTAATTTGGATGACCCATTGGAAAAGGTCAAGGGTCACAAGAGGTCGGCAAATGTGTATAAAATGCCAATTTTTGATAGAATTGTAGTTATTATCAACATTTGGCAAACTTTTCAATCAAATTTGGCACAAAGGTAGCTAATGATAAGACCTTCCTATGTATACTAATTTAGTCGACTCATGGCAAAGGTCAAGGGTCACAGGGGCTTGACAGATGTGTGAAAACTGATGAAATTTTGAGAAAACATGGATTTTGTTGGTGCAGAAGCCATCCCTTACTGTCACATATGTGGATCGGTCATACACGTGAGCCGTAAGGGCTTTGCCTTTCTTGTTAATCATTACTCTCCAGGCATGTGTATACAAAGTGCTTGCAGTCCCAACATGCCATTTCAATCATAACTGTCAGTGTGTAGCGTACTTCTGCCTGTGTTGCATCTGTTTCTGAAGGTGCCCCTTCAGGAGCCAAACCTGCAACTATTAACCGTTTCCAACCTTATACACTTTGCATGAAATAAATTTTTGACTATGATTGTTCCAGGGTAGTGCCAGAATAGGTTGGTGCCAGAGCTATTGTAGTCAAATGGCTGATATTTGTTTTCTCAAAACACATTACCGATGGTATTACTTATAGGAATGTTCCCTAGCTAGCCTAATTTTAGCCAAAATTTGGTTGTGTCCGTATCAGGGAGTGTTGGCAGAAGAGGGGCGCCATAGACCAGGCCATAACCCGAATAGCCTCCCCTTAGTCCCACCCGGTACGAGATTACCCGGCATACCTCAGTTTAGTTCTTAGCTAGCCTGTAGACGGTTGCGTCTTTGCGTCGCTCTTCGATTCCTACGATTTTGTGACCGGTCGTCTTGCGACTTTACCTTACTTTTGGTTCACTCGGTTGTGCTGGCTTGGAGCTTACTTGAGTGTTTGTGCCTGAGACTGTTTTGAACTTGACTTGGTGCTCACGAGGTTTGTGACCGGTCGTCTCGTGACTTGACACTCTGTTGTGGACTTAGCGTGCCTGGACCTGGTGCTCACTTGATTTTGGCGGGCTTGGAGCCCTCTGGCATGCCTGTGACAAATTGGACTCGGGTCATGTCTATGAGTCCGGTGGGCCTCAGGATGTCGCTTCACAGGCGTGGGTTTGCTTCATGGCCAGGTAATATCTCGGTGAATGCCCTCGACCGGCGCTCAGGGGAAGGGAAGAGCACCGAGCGTCGGCACGCGCTGTGCACTCGTTTGATTTCGTTTTCACCCTCGCGCGGAATTTTTGGTGCGCGGCCTCGGCGGCCACGCTCACTTGTTCTTCATTTTGGCCTCTATGTTGCAGTTACCAGGTTCGTACCTGCACGCATTGTGGCGTTGTTCAGGGGCCCTGTGATGAGCTGGGGTGTGAGTCGGCGCACATCTACACTGTTGGCGCCCCCCGCCTGGAAGATACATGGTCCCAGCTGTGGGGATTCTACTGCCGTGAACGCCCGACACCTATCAGGGAGCGACCACCAGTTCCTGCCCAGAGGCCACGGTTGGACCCTATACAGTTGGACCGTGACGGCCCGGGCCGGTAGGACTAACAAGGCGCAAAATTCCACGGGAGGGCCCTAGTAAGGTTCCCCTTATTGTGACGAACAGGACAGATACCAATGCGCACAAATTCCGCGGAAGGGGCGACGACTTCCCCTTACCGCGACGAGAAAGACCTATCCTACTACTGCCAGGCAGGCGTCGGCACCCGAACATACGACGCTCCTCGCCCCAGGCCAGAAGGCGGATCGCAGACCTGACAGACAGAAGGTGTCATGCTCGGGGTCTTCGGACGGAGAGGCACGAGGCAGTCTCACTCACGGTGGGATCCTGCCCCTAGAGACGATCGCTCGGCTTCTCAGTCGCAGGTCAGTGATGAGTGTGTATGTGAGAGCATATATTGTACTGTAGGGTGCAAGATTTGTGTATGTTAGTATGTCATTGTACGGCGCCTAGAGCCTTTCTTTCAAGCTAGGCATTTTAAAAATATACATTATTATTATTACTGTTATTATGGGCGCCCACGACCAGGCAAGCTCCCTACAGGCGTCGGCGCCAGCTCCCGCACGCGTTAGACAGGCACGAACCTGCTGCATGCAGGGATCGCTAGTACCACAGGGCTGCTGCACGTCCCACGCCAAGATCCCAGGTCAGTGATGGTGGTCTGCGCCCTCGCGCCCGTTCGTGGAGACGAGAGCCCACTCCAGACGCAGTGCTGAGAGGCGAGAGATGACCCCACGACGGGACCCCGTTCCCCGCCCTCGGCCGCGATCAGACAGGTCGCCTGTCTCCAAAAGCGCGCGCTCTCTACACAGAGTCCAGGGACGCGAGAGGAGCATGCGACGACGTCCCAGTGCCGTTGGGTCGCTATGCGATGGGAAGACCAGCGCCCCTAAGACTCCTCTTCGCCGTTCAAGTTCGTAGGACCGGCCGCCGAGACGACGCTCTTTCTCCCGGACTTCGCGCAACAGCAGTCACGCTAGGCCTTCGTCACGGTAGACGGGAGCCAAGTTACGTTCCCCCCCCCCCCCCCCCCCCTTCGGCCTGTGCTGTTTCGACGAGATGCCGTTACCCACCGAGACGCCCGTTCGAGACCTTGTTCTCCACGCCGCAGCCGCTCCCCTCGGGACCACCGGTCGGCCCCTGGCAGTTCGGCTTCTTCTTCAGGACCCCGGCTCGTCTCCGCTTGCGGCATGGCCACAGAGGAAGACGATTCCCGCCTAGGGCTGTTTCAGCTTCTCGTCGGACCGCCGCCTTTCGGCGTTCACCGGTCGTTCGGAGCAGTTAGACGCCTCTTCCTCCCGCATGCGTGATGGACGACTCTTTCAGCTTGGCCCCAGAAGACTTCGTTTCAGCGTGGCTGGGCGATGACGGCACCTCCAATCCGCTATGCTCGCGGTCTCGAGATGTGTTGGAGTCGCCACCAGCTTCTTTCGGCCTAGGATGGAGACTCTTCGGTCCTTGGACGCAGCGGCCCCCTTCGTCGCGGTTGTTTTCCTGAGGAAGACTGCCCGCCTTCTCCCCCTGCCAAGAAGAGAGCTTCGGCCTTCGGGAACTCCGAGTGACAGCCAAGCATTTCAAGTCTCTTCCTCAAAAGACCAGGTGCCGGGACCTATGTGCCGCCTTCTCCTCTCACCCGCTTCAGGGCGCCTTGGGAGACACCAGTTTCTTCGCTGACAACAGGTGGCCGGCGGACCTGTCCAGGGCCTTCCGGCGGAGATGGTACATGGAACTTCGCAGAGCTGTGCCTGCCCACTCTTGGCGGTGGACCCCCCGGCGCTGTCCTGTGCTGGCTCTCTTCGACGTCGTGATTCTACTCCTGGTCTTGCGGACCGCTTCCCTCTTCCGCGATTCCCCGGCCTTTGCGGGGTTCCTGGACCTGGTAGCGCAGGACATCTTCCGCCGCGTTGAGGAGGCATGGTACCCTTCATCTCTCCGCTTAGCCGACATCCTCGCCTTGGCTGTTTCGGCAACCGGGCCCCTTACTACACCGATGTCACCGCCTTGACTGCGACAGCCATCTGTGATCTGCTACGTCGAGGTACCTTCCGACACGCTTGCTCGCTGCCGACCGAGTTGAGGAACCAACTACGCAGGGCGCTCGGTGGAGAACTCCCTTGGCCCCACCTGGCAGACCGTCAAGGAGGCTAACGAGGACCGGTGGCACAGACGGCGTCGCGCTGTTGACAGCTCTGGACGTAGCAGTCTTCCTGGGACACTGACGCAGAACGGGCCAGCATTCCGCGCAGACCGTCGGACTGGATTGGCAGGGACCACTCTTCTGCGGAGGCGCGGTTCAGAACTAGTCGGCTGGCAGCCGAGGGACGGGGGCGATGGTTCTGTGACACCGACGGAGCGGTCCCGGGAACGAAGTGGCAGCCGTTTCCCGGCGTGCGGCAGATGGCGAGGAAGTAAGCAGTCTACCTTCGTAGGTCTAGGTGTCAGCGCGGGGTGAGGACTGGTCCGAGCGACATCACTACATGGGCCGACATCGCTCTCCTTCATGTTAGCGGATGCAGTTCGGATTACGCACCTGCTGGGATGAGACGTCTCGTCTCTTCGCATCCTTCCCCCGGCGGAACGCTGCCCTCCGGCATCACATTGGCTTGCTCTTCGCTCCGCGGCGACCAAGCACTACAAGTCTTCTCCTCAGCCGACAGCTTCGGGACCTAGCGGAGGCGGTGGCTGCGTGGAGTCAGCTTGGAGTTCTGGCGTTCTTCGGCGCCTGACCAGAGTAGATGAATTCACTCCCAATGGCCTGTTGTGCAGATACCCCCCTGGCGGTGGTTGAGAGCGTGCTGGTGCAGGCAGGGCGCAGCCAGTGGTCTGACAAGGATGGAACAAGAGCCTTCCTGGTCCGCGTCTCGCTGGGGTGAATGGGGTGCTGTGATGCGATGGTAGACGCTGTGGATCCATGCAGCCTGGGGCGCGAGTACCGGGAGATGAGACGTGGCGACAGCTGGGCTGGTTCTTACAGTCGTAACCTTAGAGGTGGTCCTGCGCTCCAATCCCGCGACAGTACAGTCGACTCTTCTCGTACCCAAGCCGGCGGTTTTAGCGGCCGATCTTCGACCTGTCAGCTCAGCACAAGTTCCTCGGCGCCACGGCAGGTTGGCGACAGACAGAGTCCTGAGGGCAGCGGTGCGTCTCCAGGACTTTGTGACTGCTGGAGGTCCGACGTCGAAACCAGTTGGCAAGCCTCGGCGGTAGGCAGGGTTTCTGTGCGCGATTCTCCGTCGACTAGGCTGCTTACGCTACGGGACAGGTCCTACGTGGTTCCTTCATGCGGATGACATCAAGGATGGAGTTCGTGGCCGTCCTGTTTGAGTACGACTCCCAGTAGGACGGGAGCAGTGCAGAGTTGGAGCGACCATCAGAGCCTTACTTCGGGTTGACTGTTAGGACTACTGGCTCGCCAGCGGATCCCCTTGCAGCCTGACACTTCATCTGCTTGGAGAGGAAGCGCTACAGCTGGTTCTGGAGAAGATTGACGTACACAGGGGAGATGCTAGTGCTCCTGAGGCCAGCTGCGCTTGGAGTCGTCGCCATGACCAGATCTTTCAGCTTCCCTGCTCGCCATTGAGAAGTGAAATTATGAGGTTATACGCGTGGTTGTCCGACAATCCCTCTTGCTAGAGGCTTGCGGTGGGTGTGATAGTAGTGCAGTCTGCAGCCACGAGGAGAGCCGCTCGGCGGCTACGAAGGTTGGTGGGCATTCTCCTGGCTCGGTGCGCCTCATCACTTCACCAGTCATGGTCATCTCTTCCCCATGTGTCCTCCTCTGCAGCTCCCCACCCCATGCACGATACTCAAGCAACCGTGACAGCCGCCGTACCAGCCGTGCCCTGAACCTTTCCTCCTCCACGCCTGGAGTTGTGCGGCAAGCCCTCTACCGCAGAGGCTTCCCTAGCGCGGCAGTGGAAGCGATCACGACGGCTCGCAGACCCTCAACCAAACGAGTTACGAGGGGAAATGACGAGCGCAGTGTGCCGCGTGTGGCGACAACCTTCTCTACCCACGGACTTGACAAAGTCCCAGCTGGCAGACTGCTTCCTCTGGCTATTCAACGACCAGGGACTGGCTCCATTACCATTCGGGGCTACCTAGCCATGATCGCCGACACCTAACGACTCTTGGGCCGTCCCGATCCTGGTAGCTGCAAAGACCTCGCTGATCTGATGGCCCACTTCGGTCTACAATGCCCGGCGCTGCGTTCGCTGTTGCCAAGATGGGACCTACCTTGGGTGCTGACGTGGCTCAACTCTGTCCGTTTGAACCCCTGCAGTTGGCACGCTTGACGGATGTGTCTCGAAAGACGTGCTTCCTGTTGGCCCTAGCCACGGCTTCCAGGGTCAGTGAGCTTCACGCGCTGTCCACTCGCCCAGTTTCCCTGCAGTTCCGGATGGACGGCTCCGGGCAACTGCTACCTGAACCTTCTTTCCTGGCCAAGACGCGGTCTCCTTGACGGCCCCACAGATGAGGTCTTTTCCGCCACATCGGTCTGCAAATCCCGGCGCTGCGTTCGCTCTTGCCAAGATGGGTCTAGTCCATGGGTGCCTACGTGGCTCAACTCCGTCCGCTGAACCTCTGCAGTTGGCGAGCTTGATGGATGTAACTCGGAAGGCGTTCTCCCGGTCGTCCCCAGCCTCCAGGGTCAGAGAACATCACGCGCTGTCGACTCGGCCAGATTGCTTGCAGTTCCGGACAGACGGCGCCGTGCAACTGCTACCTGAACCTTCTTCTGGGCCAAGGCGCGGTTCCCTTGGCGGCCCCACAGATGATGGCTATTCGCCTTTTACGTTTGACAGACTTCACCCGGGAGTCCAGACTACAGGACCTGGTGAGAGGCTTATGTGTGTACCTGCGCTGGACCAAGCCTCGGCACAGAGGACGTACCCGCCTGTTTCTCCCTTTGTCCCCAGGTAGTCGTGACGTCTCAGCCCAGACCTTCTCCTCCTGGAACACTTGGGCAATTCGCTCTGCCTACCAGGACTTCACCCCAGATGCAGCCACACGTATGAACATTAGGGCGCACGAGGTCAGAGCCATGGCCGCAAGTCTCACTTCGACCGCAACTGCGCAGTCAAGGACTTGGGGCGGCTGTGGCATGCGAGACCACATTGGCACGCTTCTACCTGAGGGACCTCTCCGCCCAGCGGCAGAACCTCTCGCTGGTGGGAGACATCACAGCAGCACAATACTCCCTCCCGGTGCGATAGGCGCCGCAGGTATCTTAGCTAAAATTATCGGGAGTTTGCCGCGGAAGGGCGGGCCTGAGGGCAGGGTCGTTGGCATTAGGGGCGCTGTAGCGGCACCCACCTCCTCTTCGGGATTCTTCCTATAAGTAATACCATCGGTAATGTGTGTTTGAGAAAACAAATGAATTTTTCTTTAAAATGAATTTTTTTTTGAAAAATACTTACCGATGGTATTACTCGAAGGTCCCTCCCACCTGCCCCGCTTGCCGCCAGTTCGCTAAGAAACTAAACTGAGGTATGCCAGGTAATCTCATACCGGGTGGGACTAAGGGGAGGCTATTCGGGTTATGGCCTGGTCTATGGTACCCTCTCCTGCCAACACTCCCTGATACGGACACAACCAAATTTTGGCTAAAATTAGGCTAGCTAGGGAACATTCCTATAAGTAATACCATCGGTAAGTATTTTTCCAAAAAATTCATTTTAAAGAAAAATTCATATCTCCTAACCCGTAATCTGTAACGTAGCCTTCACAGGCAAATTTGAAAACTTTCAGCCTCTGGAAGTAATGGGTTAAAAGAGATGTATATGAGTCAAACTGTAGCTGTTTGTCAGAGCGCATCTTTTATGACAAAACTGTTGTGACCCTGGGCAGTAGGGGTGTGTGAGTTCTGTTGTATGTTCACTTTGCTGCCATAAACTGTATCTGCATGTAAACCACTTCAGAGCTTTTGATGATACTATTCAGTGGATAAAATGTGTAGATACACAATATCGTCAGTACAAGTCAAGGGTTAAACTTCTCTTCATTTTTTTTTGTTGCACAGACCTCCCACAAGCAGAATTTGCATGTGTGTGCTGTAGCTCAGCAGGGCCAGTTCCCTCCCCTCTTGGATGATCCCAGCTTCAACCTTTGTGCCAATCGCTCCAATGGATTCCATGCCAACTCTAGTAGTGAGGCCAGCAAAGAAGGAGAGGTGTCAGGCAAACTCTATGTGCCTTATCCAGAGGAGGGGCCTTGGCTTGTGGCAGTAAGCTTACAGTGCTATGATGTGGCGAACGGAAGGTAAGATGGTGGATTGTAAGGTGTTGTCTTTTGTCATGGATTTTTTAACTGATATAACCCCTTGACAGCAGAGAAAAGGTGAAATGGCTTAGATATAGATCCTCATGAGCCCCCACAGTTGTGGGCTCTCATGAAGATCTATGGCTGGGCCCATTTGGTGCTAAATTAAAGTACCATTACGCATAAATCTGAAGACACATTTCAGCACCAATTGTGTTCGTTATGCCTTGTCGACACCAGTGATTTTTTTCTTAAATATAAGGGGTCAGATCTAGCACGACAGATTAAGTTTACATTTGCCAGAGGGTCAGCAGGATTTCCCAGGCACGCCTTTACCACAGCTGACACTTAGTTCGCTTCTAGCTGCCAGAGAGATAAGGCGCGGCGAGGTCAAATTCCACTGTCACGCGCTCATTCTATTTATATCGCACTTGCAACTGTGCGGTACACGGCGTGTCTGGCGCTCTGCCGCTATAACAACTACCTACACATTTGTATTCATAACACATCTCAGCCTAAAGTGACTGTTGTGAAAGCAACATCGTTCTAAAGTTGAAATTTTCACCTACACACTGATACCAAACGTGGCACAGAGAGCGCTGATGGGCTGGGAACCTCTTGGGCCAAGAATTATCACAGCAGCCTTTAGAACCAAGAAAAAGATCAAGCTAAACGTCATCCAGTGTTATGCGCCCACTAATGACAGTGACGAGGAAGAGAAACAAGAGTTCTACGATCGACTCCAGAGTGCCTTGGACAAATGTGCGGAGCGAGACATCACCATCGTCATGGGCGATTTTAATGCCAAAATAGGGGAGGACAACACCGGATATGAAGAGGTGATGGGGAGACAGGGACTAGGCTCGGAGATGAATGAGAACGGGGAGAGGTTTGTAGACTTTTGTGCTCTAAACCGACTTGTCATTGGAGGCAGCATCTTCCCACACAGAAGAATACACAAAGCAACTTGGGTCTCACCTGACCATACAACAGAGAACCAAATAGACCATATCTGCATTAGCAAGAAATTTAGAAGATCCCTTCAAGATGTTCGAGTGAGGAGGGGAGCAGATGTCGCCTCCGACCACCATCTGCTTACCTTAAGAATGAAGCTCAAGCTAAAGAAAAGCCGCACAGAGACAACAAGAAGACAGCGCTATAATGTAGGCCTCCTGAGAGAAACTGGAGTTAGAGAAGAGTTCAAACTGGTGCTGTCCAACCAGTTTCAAGCGCTACAGGAGCTAGTAAATGAAGAGGAGGCGGTCACCACAGAGCAGCAGTGGAAGGCAGTTAGAGAGGCGCTGAACTCAACCTGCAAAGACACTGTAGGGTTCAGGAAACACCATCACAAGGACTGGCTGTTGGCACAGACCTTGAAGAAGATAGAAGTGAGGAAGCAGAAGAAAGCAGCTGTCAACAACAGTTGCACGAGAGCAGCCAAAGTAAGGGCACAGGGGGAATACTCGGAAGCCAACCACGAGGTGAAGAGTAGTATCAGGGCAGACAAGAGGGCCTACACAGACAGCCTGGCAGCAGAGGCAGAAAAGGCAGCAGGCAGCGGCAACATGAAACAGCTCTACGACATTACCAGAAGATTGTCAGGCAAGTATGGCCATACAGAAAGACCAGTAAAAGACAAAGAAGGCAAGCCTATGGCAGACAGAGCAGACCAACTCGACAGATGGGCCGAGTATTTTGAAGAGTTACTGAACAGACCTAGCCCACCGACAACAGTGGAGATGCTGTGTTTGGAAAGATCTGGGAAGAGGAGGTGATGCCGGCTGACTGGAAGGAGGGGTACCTAATCAAGCTTCCCAAGAAAGGCGACCTCGGCGACCTCAGCAAGTGTTCCAACTACAGAGGAATCACCTTGCTGTCAGTACCAGGAAAGGTCTTCAACAGGATCATCCTGGAGAGAATGAAGAGCTCCGTTGACCCCCAGCTGAGAGACCAGCAAGCAGGATTCAGGAAGAACCAATCATGTACAGACCAGATCGCCACTCTCCGCATCATCGTGGAACAGTCTCTGGAGTGGAGCTCCCCGCTGTACGTCAACTTTGTGGATTATGAGAAAGCATTTGACAGTGTGGACCGAGAGACTCTGTGGAAACTCCTACGACACTACGGTGTACCCACAAAGCTCGTCCGCCTGAATAAGAGCAGCTATGATGGCATGACATATCGCGTGATCCACGAAGGGCAGTTCACCAGGGAGCTCCAGGTCAGAACTGGTGTCAGGCAGGGGTGTCTGTCTCCGTTCCTCTTCCTACTGGCCATAGACTGGGTCATGAAGATGACCACAGAGCACAGACGAAGTGGAATACAGTGGACACTGTGGACACAGCTTGACGACCTCGATTTTGCAGACGACTTGGCATTACTGTCCCACACTCATCAACAAATCCAGGACAAGACCACGAGGCTTGCTGACATCTCGTCCCAAGTGGGCCTCACCATTCACAAACAGAAAACAAAGACAATGAGGCTGAACGCAACCAGGGAAGAACCAGTCTTGCTTGCTGGCACCCCGTTGGAGGAGGTGGAGTCCTTCACCTATCTTGGGAGCATCATAGACAAAAAAGGCGGCACTGATGCAGATGTCAGAGCACGAATCGGTAAAACCAGAGCAGCCTTTCTCCAGTTGAAAAAAGTGTGGAGCTCCAGAGAGCTGTCACAACACACCAAAGTCCGGATTTTCAACTCCAATGTAAAAGCAGTTCTCTTATATGGAGCAGAGACTTGGAGATTGACAAAAACTACAGTCAACAGAGTACAGACCTTCATGAACAGTTGCCTTAGAAGAATTTTGAAAATCCACTGGCCAGAGAAGATCAGCAACGTCAGACTCTGGGAGAGAACAGAGCAGATAACAGCAGAGAATGAAATTGGGCGAAGAAGATCGGTCACAGTCTATGGAACCCCCAGGGAAAGAGGAAAAGAGGTAGGCCGAGAAACTCCTGGCGTTGAGACCTCCAAGCAGACATCAAGAGACTGGGAACCACCTGGAGTAGAATCGAAGGAGAAGCACAGGACAGGAGTTGCTGGAGGTCTCTCGTCGATGGCCTATACCCGGGTAGGGGTGACAGGCGTAAGTAAGTAAGTACTGATACCAAACATGAAAACATTACGACTTACACTTGTGTAGCAGATTATGGTAAAAATAAAGAGAACGAGAATTTGTTGATGTACGATGTCGGTGTTTGTTGTGAAATTGACAAAGTTCCCCAGCTATAACACAAAGATGTAACTTTTCCCAACGAAACACACTTGCATGCATAAGGGTCAGCATGCCTACAGTAAGTATCACTTACCGGATTTTCGCTACACGGTGGGGGACGGAAGCAGGAGGGTGGTTAATGAGGTCACTGACAAGTGTCGACAGACAAGTACCAGGCGCCTGCCTTAGTACACTCCCGCCTGAATCGGGGAAAGTGAGGGCATAGTTACACGGATACTATTGAGGAGATAGTCACGTTTCTTTCTCGGAAAATAGTGTCACACTAACAGTGAACCGTGTACATGTACTTTTGATTTAATTTTTGATCATGATGGAGTCTGATGAAATGCATACATTTTGTGTACACACAGGTGTGTTCCATGCACTGCGATTAAATGCATTGTGCAGAATATGTGGCGGGAGATCACAAAAGAAACACAGTGATAAAAAGTCATATCTTTGTATCAAATATGAACACTTAATCCACAAGTGTTATGGAATTAATATTCAGGAAGACAAAGACCTGATGCACTCCAAAACAATGTGTAGGAGTTGCTATAGTCGGATGAAACGGATAGACTCTGAAACACGTGTGTCTGCGGAGACAACGCGAAATGCGGCGTCTGATATTGCCTCATCACAACATATTTGGACTATGTTCGATCCAAATACGAGTCAGTTGAAGAATGTGTCGCGTGCGTTCATTTCATGCAGCTAGGTAAAGAAGGACGACAAGCGAAGGGCGTACATGAGAAGAAATGACCGTTTCGATCTGTGGAATGTCACAGTGACACTCATAACACTGACACTAATAACATAAGGTGATAGTGGTATACAAGTTTTCATTCCTCCGATGTCTACTCCCCGTAAAACGCCATGCAAAGTCGATGCTCAAACGTTGCCGTTACAAAGAGTGTGGACCCCATCTCCACCAGCCAAGCGGAGGCATGAAATAGCCATTTCACCCATTGAAAAAACGGGTGTCAATATAGCCACTCTCCACATATCAAACGACCCAGCCTTCGACCTGACCAGGAACTGCAGATGCCATTGACAAAGGAGGAAGAAAAATATCAGACGGCACTAAACCGCACAATGCTTAATGAATCAGCTGATGCCACAATTCGTTGCAAGACTGGAGGACAGCCTTTGTATTTTATGCACATACCAAAACCAAGAAAACCAACAACAGGGGCATCATCAGCCGTAATACGAAGGTCAAAGGTATTAGCCCGTGCTAGAGCAAATATGTCTGGCGGATCAGAAGTGGACGAAGCTGAACAAATAACTGACGAGTTAAGACGATAAAGAAAGGAAAATCTGACTGCAATATTAGACAGAGCAGGCCATAGGCGATCTGTGTATGTCTGTAGAAAACAGGGTATTTCTCTGAGAACCAATCTAGGATTAAGCTGGTCCAAGTACAGAACATACAAATGCTTCATGAGAAGTATTAGTGTCAAACTTGAAAGTGAAAGAAAGGAAAGGCAGACCCAGAAAGAAGCGCTCTGTGGCACAGTGACCATTGAACAAAAGAATCTGACCTTTGAAAACAAAGTCACAAACAAGAAAGAAAGTCAGATAACGCCTGTCGCCAATATAGAGGATCTCACACATTTTGTTTCTGAACTGCTTGACAAGTTTGAAGCTGCAAATCTTCTTGAATGGCATGAACAAATACCAAATGATGAAATTTGGATAAAACTAGGAGGAGATCATGGCGGTAACAGTTATGAAACAATGCTTCAAGTTGCTAATCTCCAAACCCTAACTCTAAACCCAATACGTTTTTGATGTGTATGGCTAACTGTAAAGACAGTCATGAAAATCTTCAAACAATTTTGCAGCCATTTAAAGAGCAGGTGTCAGTTCTCCAAACCATGAAATGGAAAGAAAAACAGAAACAGAAACAGAGCACATGACACTCTTGTCACCCATCCTCCACTCCGTCATTCCTCCAGTAGTAAAACAGAAAAAAATTCTGGTATAACGCTGTTTAGCCGGCGTCGGTCTTGTGTATCTGTGAACAGAAACTCAGTATAGTTCTTATGTCTAGTGTGTCAGCAAATGTGCTGAACCGCAAGGTATATTTAAAAACACTGTTGAATACTGTGACCTGTGATGGACTGATCGGATTTTAATACATGGAGGGCATTAGCAGTCTGTGGAGTACCGGCGGGACTATGGGCGAGAAATGCCAGAACGCGACCTGTCAGTGACCTCATTAACCACCCTCCTGCTTCCGTCCCCCACTGCGTAGCGAAAATCCGGTAAGTGATACTTAATGTAGGCATGCTGACCCTTATGCATGCAAGTGTGTTTCATTGGGAAAGGTTACGTCTTCGTGTTATAGCTGTGGGAACTTTGTCAATTTCACAACAAACACCGACATCGTACATCAACAAATTCTCGTTCTCTTTATTTTCACCATAATCTGCTACACAAGTGTAAGTCGTAATGTTGTCATGTTTGGTATCGGTGTGTAGGTGAGAATGTCAACTTTTGAATGATGTTGCTTTCACAACAGTCACTTTAGGCTGAGATGTGTTATGAATACGAATGTGTAGGTAGTTGTTATAGTGGCAGAGCGCCGGACACGCCATGTACCGCACAGTTGCAAGTGCGATATAAATAGAATGAGCGCACGACAGTGGAAATTGACCTCGCCTCGCCTTATCTCTCTGGCAGCCTGAAGCAAACTAAGTGCTACGCGCAAGCACTGGCTGGTAAAGCCGTGCAGGGGGTCACAGAAATGATGAAGTCTTAGATGATCACATTCTTTGTAACGCACACACAAATTTCTGTTGCTGCGCATGCGGTACTGTTGCTGCGTTTGCATTCGGCTCCGTCATAGAAGCTTTGTTCTGCTCGGCACGCATGGCTGTGAAACATGTTCACAATGATGCACTGGTGCGTTTTTCAGTGCGTAAAGATAAAGCTTAGTGCATCAGAGTACAAATTTTTACGTCAGTCTGACACAGAGTTTGGAACACCAGTGCGTCAGAGGTGGCTTTAGAGGGTCAGATACGCACATTTCTGCATAATAATCATCACTAGACACACCTAAAGAAACTTAACAGCAGTTTGGACATGCAACTAAAGCATATGAGTAATCACACTTATTTATTCTGCGCTGCCATTAGTCGGTCTATTTTTTGTTGTGTCACTTTTTGGCTCACTTGCGATATTAATATTGGGCCTATGTAATGGGCCGTCCGGCGTCTGTCGTGCTTGGTAAAATTTAACATTGGCATTTTCTCGGAGACTATTCAATTCTCAGACTTCAAACTTGGCCCAAGGGTACTTTGTAGTTATGGCTTGGCTTCGCGAACGAAGATTCTATAGGGCTTGCCCACGTCATCTGCAAGCATTTTCGTGACTGCGGAGGCCAATCCGGGACAGGCAGGTTCGACCGCAGTGGCTGCAGGGGAAGGTTTGGTCAGGGTTCTGAGTTACGACAACTCTGTTTTTTCTCCTGAGCTGCTTGTCCTTGAGGTTAGCTCTGCGAGAGTCCTCAAAGGAGACGGCTGCCTTGTGAATGGTGGAGCGCCAGGTGTCACGGTCCACAGCAAGCGAAGACCACTGGCGGTGGTCGATTTGGCAGGCACTAAGTGACTTCTTGAGACCGTCTTTGTATCTCTTCTTTGGTGCCCCTTTGTCTCGGTGTCCAGTGGCGAGCTCGCCGAACAGAGTGATCTTGGGTAGGCGATGATCCTCCATCCTGGAGACGTACCCCGCCCAGCGAAGCTGTGTCCGCAGCAGCAAAGCCTCGATGCTCAAAGTTTCCGCCTGTTCAAGGACCTCGACGTTGGTGACATAGTCACTCCAGTGAATGCTGAGGATGGTACGCAGGCAGCGCTGGTGAAAGCGTTCGAGGAGTCGTAGTTGGCTGCGGTAGAGGGCCCAGGACTCGGAACCGTACAGCAGGGTGGTGAGGACGACAGCTCTGTACACGCTGATCTTGGTGCCTTTTTTCAGCTGTTGGTTTCCTAAAGCCTGCGCGGTGGAGCTTTTTGGTGGAGTGCAGTGTGCGCATTACTGGCCCCACTCTTTAAACCCTTGGTTTGTTTGCCATGGCCTAGCAAGCTGGGACGGTGGCATCGAGGTCCTCAGGTCATAGGTTTTATATGAGACTGTCCTTGTCTTAGTCTCTGGCTCAAAAGCCTTCCCCGGAGACACGGGGGCTTTGATGTCAGGGGTTTCCTCCCTTAGCCTTTCCGCAGCCAAGCGGCCAGGCCTGCAAGGCAGCAGGGGACTCGTGGGGGCCGGGGTCGTCTATGTCCCGTGCAGATGTGAACATCTGCCCACTGCCCAGACGGTGTCACTTACCAAAGGAGAAAAATCCAACGCCGGAACCCAGTATCGAACCTCGCACCTTTGGCATTGGAGGCAGACGCCTTAACCACTGCGCCACTTCCCCACTTTGTAGTAAAACCTTTCTAAACATATCAATTTCAGTGACCTCTCACAAAGGTCAAGGTCACAGGGGGTCCAGAAAAGGGTAAAAAAAAGCCATATTTTGACACAAAGTGTTTCTCCTGAAATCCTATTTTTATCTTCAAACCCAAACGTGGTACAGAGATGCATGATGGTAAGACTTTTCTATGCATACTAATTTGGAAAGTTCAAGGGTCACGTGTGAAAAATGCCATTTTGTTGTTGTAGAATTGAAGTTTTTGGCTCGTGTGCAAAGCAAAAGTGAGTCTGTTTTGGGCCAGTGGTCGTCCGTCCGTGGTAAACTTTAATGTTGGGATTTTCTCGGATACTGTACAAGCCACAGTTTTCAAACTTGGCCCAAGGATAGTTTGTGGCAAGACCTTTAATTTAGTCGACCCATCATGAAGGTCAAGGGTCATGGGGGTTGACAGATGTGTGAAAAATGCTTAAATGTTGAGAAAACATGCATTTTGCTAGCCATTATTGTAACAAAAGTGTTTACTGTGCGAGGCTGTCTGCCTTTCGCGGCCACATCTGTTGCTTGATTGTTGTCCGTGTCCCTCGCTCCCCTACCACACTCACACACACACACACCGACCGGCGCACACACACACACACACCTACTGTACATCAGTTTTCTCCCTTGCGTCTCTTCCCTACCGCACTGCTCACACACTTCGGCACACACACACTTACTCATACACCCTGCTGCACCCTCTTCCCGTCTTTCGCTTTCTTGTCCTCACAAATAATCATGCTCATCAGATACACACGCCAACAACTGCTATCTCTACGTCGCCATGCCACCCACTCCGCATCTGGTGCCGCCGACAGTGTTGCAGTCGCCTTACGCGGCATCCGATTGCGCAAGAGAGGCCGCAGGGGCGGAATTAGCAGAAGGCAGGACGCACAAACACACACACTACCACACACTTCTTCATCTCTTCCAATGCCCTTCCACCCCTTCCGCCTCCTCCCCCTTCCTTCCTTCTTCTCCCATTTCTTCTCCTCCCTCCCTCATTCACTGCTCCATGCCCTCCTCCGCTGCCCACTCCCCCACCCTCACCCCCCTTCCTCTCCTCACCCCCTCCTCCTTCGCCTGCTTTCTCCTCCTCCTCCCCTCCTCCCCCTTTTTCCTCCCCGTCACCATCCCCATCCCTCTTCCTCGTCTTTTTCTACTCCCCTTCCTCCCCCTCTCCCCTCTCCCCCTCCCCACCCCCCTCTCACATCCTCTTTCTCACCCGGTTATCCTTCCCCGACTGTTCCTCCTCCCCACTCCACCCCTCACTCCTCTTTCCCCCCTCCATCCTCTCTCCCCCCTCCCTACCCTCCCTCTCCTCTGTCCTCTTCTTCGTCCGTTTCTTCTCCCTCTGCTGTCTCTTCCAACCTAAAACTGTGTCTATTTAATGCCCAGTCTGTCTGCAAAGATGGCAAAGCTGACGTGATTTCCGACTTCATTCTAGACAATGACCTAGATATTGTCGTGATCACGGAAACGTGGCTCCGCTCGGCTGGCGACGAACCCATCATCGCCAGCGTCACTCCGAGTGGCTACCGCCTGGCCTCCTTCCCACGCGCTTTCAGAGGGGGTGGCATTGCCATCATCTACAGGGACTGTCTTTCCGCTCACCTCTCCTTCTCTCAGTCTCTACCTTTTGCTCATCCCTCCTTTGAATCTGTCGAGGCCGTAGCAACACTCCCTGGCCAGTCCCTCATCTTCTCATGTATCTATCGCCCCCCTCCAAGCTCTCAAAACAAACTCACAAACTCCATGTTCCTCACCGAGTTCGACCTCCTCCTCGAACACTACAGCACACGACCCGGAAAACACATCCTTCTAGGCGACTTTAACTTCCACTTTGACAAACCCGACCACCCTGACACAAAACGCCTCTGCACGTCACTTTTAAACCACAATCTTACACAACACATCACTAAACCCACCCACCGACTTGGCCACACCCTCGACTGGATCATCACCCGCACCTCCGATCAACTCTTTCTCGACTCTGACACCTCCTCTGTGCTTCCCTCTGACCACTTCGCTATTCTCGTCTCCCTCAATCTACCTCCCCCGAAAAAAACCAAGCTCGTTGTCTCTCGCCGCAAACTAAAATCTGTCAACCGCGAGAGCTTCTTCGACGAAGCTGTCGACCTTCTCTCGGACCCCACCCCCTCTCCCGATCTGGCATCCCATTTCGATTCCTCCCTTCGAAAACTTCTAGACACCCATGCCCCTGTCACCACCTGCTCCATACCCAACCGACTCCCCTCCCCCTGGCTCACTAATGACATAGCTGAGGCCAAGCGCGAGCGCCGACAAGCGGAACGCCTCTGGCGCTCATCTGACCTCACCGTTCACAGACAGATCTTCCAAACAACCAGATCCAAAGTCTGCAAAATGATCTCCGAATCTAAACGCAAACACCTTCAAAACCAAATCCTGGAATCCACCTCTTCCAAAACCCTCTACGCCACCATGAACACACTCCTAGGCACTTCTAAAGACTCTCCTCTCCCCAACACACACAGCAAAGAAGAACTCCCGTCTGCTTTCTCTACCTATTTTTCGGACAAAATCCAAAATCTGCGCGACACACTCGACACCCTGCCTCCTCCGCCTTGCCCTCCCGACCCCACCTTTTCCGGCACTCCCCTCTCGTCCTTCCGCACCGTCTCTCAGGATGAAGTCCTCAAGACCATAAAGTCCATGCCCTTCAAAACCTGCGAACTTGACCCCCTCCCAGCTTCTCTCTACCGTGACGGCCTTCCAAAACTTCTACCCTTCATTACCGACATCATCAACGCATCTCTAGAAAACGGCTCCGTCCCCGATATCTTCAAGTCCGCCATCGTCCGTCCTCTCCTCAAAAAACACAACCTCGACCCAAACGAACTCAAGAACTATCGCCCAGTCTCCAATCTCTCTTTCCTGTCCAAGCTTCTTGAGAAGGTTGTTCTCAACCAGCTCAACCTCCATCTCACCGACAACAACCTCCTCAGTCCATTCCAGTCTGCCTATCGCAAACATCACAGCACTGAAACAGCCCTTCTACATATCTTAAACGAGCTGCTTCTCTCCACTGACTCTGGCAACATCTCCCTTCTTACACTACTCGATCTCTCTGCCGCCTTTGACACTATAGACCACTCTATCCTCCTCCACCGACTCCACCACTCCTTCGGCATCACTGACTCTGCTCACTCCTGGTTTCTCTCCTACCTCTCTGACAGACAGCAGTCCGTCACCATCAACGGCGTCTCTTCCAACCCGGTAACGCTCTCATGCGGAGTTCCACAGGGGTCCGTCCTGGGCCCGGTCCTTTTCACACTCTACACCTCTCCTCTGTCCAACATCATCCAGTCTCACCGCATACACCACCACCTCTACGCTGACGACTCACAACTGCAAGACAAAGACAAACTCGACAACACTCAGTCACTACTGACTCGCACGGCTGACTGCTACAAAGACGTGAAAAACTGGATGACAGCAAACAAGCTGAAACTGAACGATGACAAAACGGAAGCCATGCTGGTAGGCACTCGCCAAAAACTCTCCCAGCTCCCTCCCTCTCTCCACCTTCAACTCGATAGCACCCCCATCTCCCTCTCTGACTCGGCCAAGAACCTCGGCGTCATCCTCGATTCCTCTCTGTCCATGACCAACTTCGTCTCCGCCACGACCCAGGCATGCTATTTCCACCTTCGCCGCATCAGTCAGATCAGAAAATACCTCACTACCGAAGCTGCCACCAAACTTGCTGTCTCTCTCATCTTATCTCGCATCGACTATTGCAACTCTCTCCTTTCCGGTCTCCCTCAATCCACCATCTTCACTCTCCAACGCGTCCAGAACAATGCTGCCCGCCTCGTCCTCAGAAAGAAAAAATCCGACCACATCACACCCCTGCTCAAACTCCTTCACTGGCTCCCCATCCCCCAACGCATCCAATACAAAGTTCTGTCTCTCTGCTACAAATCCCTGAACAACTGCGCTCCTGCCTATCTCTCCAACTTACTTCACCCCTACACACCTTCCCGCTCCCTCCGCTCTGCCTCCGACCCTCTCCGCCTCCACATCCCTCGCACCAAACTTAACACTTTCGGTCCCCGCTCCTTCTCCGTCTACGGTCCATCCATCTGGAACACTCTCCCACTCTCTCTCCGTCAGAAACACTCTCTCTCCTCCTTCCAGTCCGCCCTCAAAACTCACCTCTTTCAACAGTTTTAGCACTATATCACCGCACTCCCCACCCCAAGCTGACCGTCGTAATGTATTTCACTGTTTGTGGTACGTGAGTCATTGTCTAAAGCGTGCGCATGCGTGCGCGAGTTGTGAGTGTGCGCTTAGAGTTATAATTATTATAAGATAAGCGCATTATAAATACCGTAATTATTATTTTTTATTATTACAAAAGTCACGCACATGTGGATCGGTCATACGCAAGAGCCATAAGGGCTTTGCCTTTCTTGTTTTGTTTTTTGTGGTAGCTCATGAGCCATCTCATATCCTAAAATGTTGAATGGATTCATTGGATTTACAACGGGTAGGTGGGGTCTTCAATATGAGACCCTTAGCTATTATTATTCTTAACTCATTTAAGCGCACAGTCCTTTAAAAGAGGGAACCAAACAAAAAATCAAACTCTAGATTATTAGGTACAGTAACGCCTTAAGATCCAATCAGGAAGGGCAGGCATGATCTATGTCTGATCTAATGGGTAGACCATCGAAAGCAGATGATGATATCATTGTGCATGACTTCTATTTGTTGGTGTGGGTGTGGCTGGCCAAGCCAATCCTGGAGCCACACCTGCGAGGGCGATGGGGGCACTGGAACTTAGCTGTGGGGAGAGTCGACACTGTCTTTCTGCGAGCTCTGGCACTGGTGATCTTTTCACGCCAATTGTGTTCAAAGAGCGTGCAGGCTTTCCTGGTTGCGGCATGCCAGCCAGATCTGTCTTGGGCTTGCGCTTCAAGTTCCTTTACCGGGAAGACGCAGTGCTTGAGGCTGTCTTTTATGCAGTCTTTGAAGCGTTTTTGGGCTGTCTTTGCTTCCTGTGGCCTTTTGAGAGTGCACTATACAGGAGTTGGCGTGGCATGTGAGAATCACCCATGCTTATGACATGACCTGTCCAGTGAAGTTGTGTCTTTAAGATCAAGGCTTCAACACTCACTAAGCCAGCATTATCCAGGACTTCCAGGTTTGTCACCTTGTCTTGCCATTTGATGCCCATGAGTGAGCGCAGGGATCTCATGTGGAAACGTTCAAGCTACTTGAGGTGCTTTCTGTACAGCTTCCATGACTCACAGCCGTAGAGGAGACTGGGGAGGACTACTGCCTTGTAGACTTTGATCTTGGTGGAGAGCTTCTTGTTGTTGTTTAACACACAAGTGCGCAGACAACCCAGGGCTTGGCTGGCTTTGCTGATGTGAGATGTGATTTCCTTGTTGATACTACCATCAGAAGAGATGATGCTCCCCAGGCATCTGACCTGGTCGACAGTCTTCAACTCGGTGCCTTCAATATACACTTTGGTGGGGGGGGGGGGGGGAGGCTCTTGTGCCTGGGGCTGGTTGCTGCAGGTCCTCAGTCTTGTTGAGACTGATGGTGAGGCCAAACAGTCGAGAGGCTTCCGTGAACCTGTTGATGATGGTCTGGAGGTCAGACTCCGTGTGTGCCATCAGCGCAGTCATCGGCAAACAGCACCTCAAGGATCAGTCTCTCGATGGTCTTAGTCCTGGTGTTTAGTTGATGGAGGTCGAAGAGAGAGCCATCTAGTCTGTACTTCAGGTACACTCTCTTCTCAAGGTCAAGTACTGCATGGGTCAGGACACACGTGAAGAACAGGTTGAACATCATGGTGGCAGTACGCAACCTTGTTTCACACCATTGGAAATGTCGAAGGATGTGGATGTGTCGCCGTTTGACTGGACAACTCCTACCATTCCATCATGGAAGAGGCAGATGATGTTGGTGAACTTCCTGGGGCATCCGAGCTTTGCGAGGATGACCCAAAGCGCTTCTATGTGCACAGTGTCGACTGCTTTGGTCAGATCTATGAAGACGGCGTAGAGGTCCATGTGCTGCTAAATGCATTTCTCCTGGACCTGTCTCGCAGAGAAGACCATGTTGACTGTGCTGCGGCTGGGTCTGAAGCCACACTGAGCCTCTGGAATTGCTTCCTCAGATACAGAGCTAATCAGGCGGTTGAGGATGACTCTCGCAAGGATCTTGCCAGCGAGGGACAAAAGTGAGATCCCTTGGTAATTGGCACAGTCTGCTTTGCTGCCCTTGTTCTTGAACAAGGAGACGATGGTAGCATCTCTGAATTCCTGTGGCATGTTCTCCTCTGCCCAGATGCATGTCAGAATTGAGGAAGGCACCAATGGTCTCAGGTCCAGCTGCCTTGAAGAGCTCTGCGGGGATGCTGTCCATTCCTGCAGCCTTGCCGGAGCTAGTCTGGTTGATCGCTTTCTTGACCTTGTCCAGGGTGGGCGGGAGGTCAAGGTCATCCAGTGTTGACTTCTGAGAAATCATGTCCAGGGCCATGGGATAGACAGTGGAAGGCAGGTTGGGCAGATTTGAGAAGTGTTCTCTCCAGCGCTCAGTGATGCTGCCTTTGTCCTTCAGCAAGGTGAAGCCATCAGAAGAAAAGAGAGGGGTTGTGCTGGGTCTGGCAGGGCCGTAGACAGCTTTTATAGTGCTGAAAACCTCCTTGGAGTTGTTGGGTTCAGCAAAGTGTTGAAGTTCTTTTGCCTTGCTGTCCCACCAGGTGTCCTGCATGTTGTGGAGCTCTGGGCTTTTCTCTGGAGGTGTTTGAAGGGGTCTTTCTTGGACATGGAGTTGATGTCATTCTGCCACTTGATGAAGGCACTGCGCTTCTGTGCCAGTAGCTTGTTGATCTCTTCATTGTTCTTATCAAACCAATCCTGGTGTACCCTCTGCTTGGGCCCAAGCACATCTTTGACAGACTCCGTCACATCCCCTTGAACTGGTTCCACATTTCAGTTGGGTTGCCAGTCAATGGTCCATGGGCAGTTAGCAGGTCATCAAGGTGGGACTGGAAGTTTTCCTTGACATCTGGACGCTTCAGCTTGGCCAGGTTGAATGAAGGTCAGGTGAGCTACGGCCTCTTCCTGTGTGCTGGTGCAATGTGCAGGTTGAGGACAGACCGCACCAGCTGATGGTCGGTCCAGCACTCGGGTCCTCTCACGGCTCTGGTGATTCTGACCTCGTGAATATCCCACTGGCGGACAATGACATAGTCTATGAGATGCCACTGCTTGGACCTGGGGTGCATCCATGTTGTCTTGTACTTACTAGCCAGCCTGAAGAGGGTGTTGGTGATGGCGAGTCCATTCTCAGCGCACAATGTCAGAACAGCAGGCCGTTCCTGTTCATCTTGCCTAGCCCGTGTGGGCCCATCATCACTTCCCAGCAGTCACATTCGTGCCCAACTCGAGCATTGAAGTCACCAAGCATGAATTTGTCACTCGCAGGAGTGGACTTCAGGAGGGAGTCGAGACTCTCATAAAATGCCTCTTTGTCATCGGTGCTGGTGAGTGTCGGAGCATAGGCACTGATGATAGTGACATGTCGGGTGTGGGAGATGGGAAAATGGCGCTTTATCACTCGTTCGCTGATGCCGGTGGGAAGAGAAGGCAGCTGTTAGAGGAGCATGGTACAGATGGCGAAGTCAACTCCGTGTATCCTGTCCTCATTCTCAGCTTTGCCCTTCCAGAAAAAGGTGTACCCACCCTCAGGTTCACAGATCGATCCTTCGTCAGCAAATCTGGTTTCACTAAGAGCCGCAATGTCGATCTTATATCTTGCTAGCTCCCTGGCTATGAGGGCTATTCTTCTGTGCGGTCTCTGCGTCTGATCTCTGTCCAACAGGGTTCGTACATTCCAAGTACTGAGAATAAGTTTTTTCTTTGTTTTTCTTTTTGACCGCATAAAAGGGTTAAACCACCAGCCGTGGTAAGCTGACCGGTTTGGTGTAGGGCAGGCAATGTTTATAACACCTTTTCTAGTTCCCTCCCTTATTAGGGTGAGCAGTGCTGTCCTGAAGAGGACCGCTCAGTCGCCTGGGATGCTGCCGAACTTCCCTGCTGCCCCTGGTACAGGGAAGAGCAACCACTGGTCCACAGGCCGCCTACGTGCAGGTTCGGAGCTGTGACTCCCAGTAGTAACCTCTACCAGTCGGTTCGCCCGTTCCCCATCGCTGCAGGGCTTCTGGAGGAGGCAGAAAAAAAAAAGAAGATGAAAAAGCAGATTTGGTGAAGATCCATGCACAAAACTTGCGCGTAAAGGAGATTTTGGTGGAGAAGCTGTTGCGCTGGAGCAAGCCCCACCCTCTCGGGTCCCTGACATAGTTCAGCTGAAGTGCCAGATTAGCTTGGGGCCAGGGATTATCCTCCAAACTTACCAACTCAGGGCATATATTTTGCCTATTGGTTTAAGCCATGATTTATCCCCTTCACTGGTGGGACACTGAACCACACCCATCTGCATGTCTATCAAGATGCCTGTATCCTAATGGGCCCCCACAGATACAGGGGCTCATGATGATATAATATGCCTTTTGCAGACAACATTCATAATCACGTTTCTCAGAAGGAGGCAACATTTCATTATCAGTTTGCAATGGTTTCAGTGCTGTAATTGTGGAGTGTCAAAACGGGACAGTGAATGTGACGATAAGAGCAAGCGTGCAAAGCTGCGTAGACGGAGAATGCAGTGGGAACGGGGAATGCCAGGAGTTTATCAAAAGTTCCGACTTCATTGTCTTCTCCTCATGTAGGTGTACGGCAGGTAAGGGGACAGAAAAAGTGGAAAACTCTGTGTTTGTGTGTGTGTGTTTTATTTCTAGTGACTACATGTAGTAGGTGAGGGGTCTTGTCTGTATCTGTTGCAACATGATAGAGAGTTGTAGGGGAAAACATCAATAGTGCATGTGATGCAGAATGTCTAATCAGCTTTGTCACTAGTAAGTGCAATTTCATGAGAGTATTGCACTGATAGATCAAAGAAACCAATGCTGATTTTGATCCTCCAACTTTTGATAATATCAGTCATTATACAGGCGCTTTACTCAGTTTTACGAATCGGCTCAAAGCACCCCAAACCGCGAAAGCACACTCATGTAAAACAAGGTATAAACATTTTACGGCAGACTCCTTGAAGGTTTTGTTCCGGGATGTGCCCCCGGACAAGATCTTCAGTTTTCTGAGAGAGTGCCATATTGTTAATAAGATTTGAGCGTTTATAGATTATGATGTTTCTATTATTTTGACCTTTTTGAGAGTCTTTCGACGTTTTCTTTAAAGACCTGTGCAACATTTAAGCCTGACATATTTTTAAGGTATATTTACATCATGTCTTAAGACCTTTCTTTTAGTCTGGCTGACCAGATTTTTACCCTTCCCGCCGTGAGATGGCCTTAGTTGCCTGCTCGGCGTTAAACCCAAATAACTAACTAACTAACTAACTAATCATGTAAAACACAGACATTTACTCTGAAGACACAGTACAAGACAAACACAGGACATTGACGTGTTGTGAATGGCTCAGCTCAGCTAGTGAACTTTTGGAATGTCTCATTGGTACATGGTTGTATTCGAAACGTTATAAACTGTCCTGAAACCAGTACCCAAGTGGAGGGGGAGGAAGAGCCCGAGTACTCGGAGAAAGAACCCCTGACAGTCCATCCCATTTAATGGTGACACTGCAGGAGAAAAGTCAGATGCCAAAACAGGGTGTCGAACTTCGCACCATTAGCATTATTGGCAGATGGTTCACTACTGTGGCGTCGACCTCCGTGTTATTGCTTTTTGGCTCACTTGCGAAGCAAAAGTGAGTCTAAGTTTTGGGCGTTAAAAGCATTATAACCGTACCCACTGACCTGTCACTGTCCAAAGGCTTGGTAGAATCCTTAGCCCCCGGGTGGCATCGCTGATAAAACTCCCAAAGGTGCGACCACTTCCGCTCTTTCCACGCAGCGCACTGAGCGCAGGTACGGGTCAAGGAGCAGCCGGAACAGGGAAGACACCAGTATGAAAGTCTGTCGGCCACAGGAATCCCGTACATCTCCTGCAGGTGCGTAGTTGTGCGCTGCAACACAAAGCAGAAGCCATGAAGCAACCCCACGGGGCCAGCACGAAAGGCCCCATGCACAGTACTCACAACCGGTTGAGGGTTAAGCCCAGACTCGACGGAAAATTTGGAGAAATTTCCACAGAATATGCCGACGGCGCCGTAAACAGTCTGTTTACTCGTAGGCATAACCCGAGGCCTTACCTCGCCATCTTCTAGCCACTAGCAAAGCTTGCAAAGCAGCATAGTAGTAGAATAATCCAATAGAGAGGCTGAAGCCGGTGAACCGTTCACGGTGAAGCTAAGGGTAAGACTGGCAGGTATACATGGCTCACATGACCGGATGGAGGGAGGGGAGACTACCCGGTCACTTGGATACAACTCTCTGAGTTACGACCCTTGTTGTGGAGGTACACACATAGGGTCTTAGGCTGAAATCGGGCAAGGGGTATATTCCACATAGTAATGCTATCGATAAGTATTTTTTTAAAAAATACATTTTAGAGAAAAATGCATTTTTGTTTTGTTATGTTTTTGTTGCTGTTGTTGTTCTTTGCTCTTTGTACAGCTCTCAAACACTGTTCAATTCTTGCAGGGCCCTGTGTAAAAAAATTTAAAAAAAAAGCTGTGTATACCCTTTGGCTGTGGGGAGCTGTTTTTGTCGTGATGAGTCCTGTAAGAAAGGTCTTGCCTACAGGAATCATCAAGACAAAAACAGCTCCCCACAGCCAAAGGGTTGTATTATCATTGGTGTTGTTGTATCCTTTCTGCTTGTTCCCAGGGTGGCGAGGTTATGGCTGCACGGATGACAGAGAAGCCAAGTCAGATTGGAGTCAGCTGGAGGAGGTTTTGCTGCTGACACTAAGCAACCTTTTCTTTATGCCCGCCATTGGCCTGGCCCTCTACCGTGGCTACTATCTGGAGGCCGTCGTCTACTTCTACAACATGTTCTTTTCTACTGTAAGTGCTGGTCAGCTTGAGTACATCATGGTACCCAGGAGTCACAAAGTCAGACTACATATTTGTGATCATCTTATTGGAGTGCTAAGTTTGTGTAACTTTGTGAAGAAAACCACTTGGTAAGCAACAAGTCCTTGGGCTGGTATCGACCTTAGCTGGCTCGCACACAGATGTGCGTGGGCCAGCTAAAGATGATGTCAGCCAGAGGGCCTTTTCTTCACTAGGCATCCTGGTGGGAGCCAGAGATGTGTGCATTATAATTTATTTTTGATACCATGTTATACTGGAGCGCATAATATACTGAGGCTGACAATACTGACATGTATTTCACTGCCTCTTTGACTTAACTCATTCAACCCGATGGCAGTATTTCCCAAATTTTGGAGGCGTCATCTAATGACTATGCACCAGTTGCAGGAGATGGATCAACCATGATAATTCAAGGGCAGTGCCAGATTAGCTTGGCGCCGATACCCTTGAATTATTATCAGAGCTGAATGGGTTAACACATAATAACTTTATAGAGGTGTCTGTTACCGCTGTGTACCAGCCAAAGGATATGGATTGGCCATGATAGTTCAAGGGTAATGCCACACATCAGAATCATTTTTGAGCAACTACCCTTATGAGAGACCACCTGCCATTACAGGCCATCGTTTAGTTGACTGTAGCCACCTAAATCGTAGTCTTTAAAGACAGGTTAAACATTTTGCCCTTCAAGACTCTTGAGAAAGCACCTTTCCTTAAGACCTCTTTTTCTTTTGGTAAAAGGTGTTTGCTCCAAACAGTTTCTCCTGTATCTGCCTGATGCCTAATGGCACCAAAGTAAATTTCTGCTATGCCACTCCAAAGCAAAGGGAAGTAATTTCAGAAACAGCATGCAGCGTTTGTAGCATTATATATGATCTTTGTAGATACACAGGAAATGAAGAATAAGAACTTTAGTTATGTGTGTGAAACTTTGTGATGACTGCTTCAGCTCATAGGGAAGTGTGACATGTGGGGGGTGGGGGGGGGGATGGAGGGACAGAAAGCTCTTAGCATTTAGCAGGAGATGGATGGAGCATGCTAATTCAAGGGTAGTACCTTATTAGCTTGGCGCCAAGCTAATCTGGTACCACCCTTGAATTAGCATGGTCCAACCATCTCCTGCAACTAATACATGTAGTCGTTAGATGACACCTCCAAAAAACTATTTCGGAAATGCGGCCGAGGGTTTAAATGGGTTAAGTTTAGAGTGGTGCAGGGTGATGTAGGTGTCGACAGGGATAAGACTTGTGTCTTTCCCTCTTTTTGTCTCGCCAGTTCTACCATGCGTGTGATGGTGACAGGATCAATAAGTACCTCTACTGCATGACCCAATATTCAGTGCTTGCGATCTGCGACTTCCTGGGCTCCACCATCTCCCTGTGGGTGACACTTGTTGCCATGGCTGAGCTACCATTGAACATCAAATCAGCTGTGCAAACTGGAGCCCCACTGGCGCTGGTGGTGGGGGTCCTGTTGGACCGACACAGCCTGTGGGTCATCGTAGTACCAGGCGGGGTCGGGCTTTTGTTGGTTGCCGGGTCTTGGGTCAGTCGAGTCTGTTTTTGTTAACTCTCTTGTGCAAGAGACATAGATCCTCATGTGCCTCAACACCTGTGGGGGTGCATGAGGATCTATGCCTCTTGCACCGGTACTGTTTACTTTTGATTGCAGTATCATTTGTCAATTGCATGCAGTTTTTTTTTTCTGGTGCCTTGTTCATCTGTTTTCGGTACTAGCTAGTGGCTTTATGCACCAAGGGGCTAAATGTTGAATGCAGTATCATGGGTCATTTGAAAGCTCTTGCTTCATTTTTATTTTAACCCATTTAGCCCCAAGTCTCTACAGTGGGAGATTGATTGACCATGATACTTCAAGGGTAGTGCCAGATTAGCTTGGTGCCTTCAGGTCCCAAGCTAATCTGGCACTGCCCTTAAATTATCATGGTGAATCCATCTCCTGCAACTTTCATAGTCATTAGGCAACACCTCCAAAATTTGAGAAATGGGACGTTGGGGCTAAAAGGATTAACATCATTGTGTGTAGCCTCTGGTGCTGTTCACAGTACTAGTGGCTGCATTCACAAGGGACTAAATGTTGAATGCAGTATCATGGGTCAGTTGAAAGCTCTTTCTTCTGATTACTTAACCCCTGTGTGCTTGTACTCTCTGGTACTGTTCATAATTCTAGTGGCTGCATGCACAAGGGGGTTAAATAGCTGACAGTGCAAATAATGGTGGTCATTTTTTGGCTCACATGCGAAGCAAAAGTGAGTATGTTTTGGGCCAGTGGTTGTCCGTCCACCGTCATCCGTGGTAAAACTTTAACGTTGGCATTTTCTCAGAGACTATTCAAGCAACAGTCTTCAAACTTGGCCCAAGGATACTTATTTGGCAAGACCTTTCTAAACATATCAATTTCAGTGACCTCTCACAAAAGTCAAGGTCACAGGGCATCAGGAAGTAGGTCCAAAGTAGCCACATTTTCCAGGAAGATGTTGAAAAGAGTAGGCGAGAGCAAGCAGCCTTGTCTGACTCCGACTGTAGTCCTAAACCAGTTTCCTATTTTGCCATTAAAGCAGACTGCGCTAGTGGCCTTGTTGTAAAGGTTTGCTGTGACGAGAGACCTCCAGGACAGGAGTCGTTGGAGGTCTCTCGTCGACGGCCTATACCCGGGGAGGGGTGACAGGCGTAAGTAAGTAAAAGTAAGATGACTTTGATCAGGTTGGCATTGTTAGACAGGATAGAGGTCTTGCTGGTGCTGGAGGCACCTCTCACATAGAACTCTCAGGTTCCTGGAAAGAATCATGCCAGATGCTCTGAAAGATCATGAAGGAACTGTCAGTATTGGAGGCAGAACAATCACGAACTTGCGCTTTGCGGACGACATTGATGGCCTTGCAGGAACAGAGAAGGAGCTAGCTCAGCTGGTGGAAAAGCTGGACAGTACAGCCATTGCATATGGGATGGAAATCAGTGCATAGAAGACCAAACTGATGACAAATAACACAAGTGGCATTGGCACTGACGTCATGATTGGAAGCCCAAAACTGGAAACAGTTAATAAATTCAAATACTTAAGAGCCATTGTGACAGATGAGGGATCAAAACCAGAAATACTGTACAGGATTGCGCAGACAACAACAGCACTGACAAGATTGAAGACCATATGGAAGGACAGAAACATCACACTCTGCTCCAAGATCAGACTGATGCACTCCTCAGTCATCTCGGTGTTCTTGTATGCCTGCGAGTCATGTACCCTCACAGCAGACCTTGAAAGGATACAAGCCACTGAAATGAGATGTTTTCGAAGGCTGCTTGGCATTTCATACAGAGATCACATCACGAACGAGGAAGTGGGAAGCAGAATCAGGCAAGCCATCGGGCCCTATGAAGACCTATTAGCCATTGTGAAAAAACGCAAACACAAAGTGGTATGGGCATGTCACGCGTTCAACAGGGCTTGCCAAAACAATCCTGCAGGGCACTGTGCAAGGAGGACGAAGGAGAGGAAAAATAGGAGGACAATATCTCAGAGTGGACTGGACTGAGACTAAGAATGGCAGAGAACGGAGTGGAATGGAGGGAGCTGGTTGCCAAGTCATCAGTGGTGCCTCAACGGTCGGCAAGACTATGGGATATAGATAGATAGCCATATTTTGACAAAATTTATTTTATCTCAAAATCTATTCACATCAAACCCAAACTTGGTACAAAGATACCTGATGGTAAGATACAATACAATAATACTTTATTAATCCCTCATGGGGAAATTCCCTGTCTGCCCATACAACACATGGCATCATCATTAACTCTCAATTAAAGAGATGAACTGTAACAGATGTATTGTTACCTGTGTAACACTCTTGGCATCAGAAACATTTCTGGTGGATTGCCCCTGTGCTTCTGGTGTCAGCAATGTCACAGCGAACTACTGAAAAGGCTAGAACTAAAGAACTAAAGAATGTTGACATACACTATCTACTGATATTACTGTTGAAGACTGAGGGACAAAAGAGTTGGCATAACGTGATGTACTACTTTTGGGTACTCGAAGTCTGCCACTTCGTTCGATACGTCAGCTGTCAAATTCATATCTAAGTAGTTGTGTCTGGTCATCAAGAATGTCAGCCAGTTTGTTCGTAATCTGCAGGCATGGGAATTGCCCAAGCAGAAATCATCTGAAACTAGGCCTTCAACCTAACCTCAGGCCTCCAGGAAGCCACACCTTGCTTTCCTTTGCAGGGGTTGAAAAGTCAAACGACCGGGGTGGGGGGGGGGGGGGTGGGGGAGACACCTTCCTGCGAAGAATCACGACGACAGGGAGGGGGGGGGGGGGGGGCTGGGCTAGACCTTTCTTCCGGGAGTCGAGAAATCGAACCATGGGGGAGGGGGGGATGGGGGGGGGGGGGGTTGTCACGACGCCTTCATTTAGGGGACCGAAATAAAAAAATAGGCAAATACAATGCACGTCTGCCCACCTAGGTTTACTGCGCGGCGCGGCGCACTCGGCCACCAGTGCAGGTCGCGGACACAGCCTGCCGCATCACATCCTGCCCGCGATGTTAAACCGGTGCTCTGCTCGTTTTGCTACCCACAATGTTTTTGGGGCGGAAAAGCCTTTTTATTTTCGCGGACGATCTCTTTTTCGCGGATTTCGCGGACAATTCCCTCCTTGAATCTGTCTGTTGTACAGTGCGTCCAAAGTATCCTGTGCCCTACCAATCACCCCGCCCCCTTTCCAGATTACTTTGTTATGACGATCTTGATCTCTTTTAAATAAATTTCTACCCCAGCACGTCAGTCCAAAAGTTAGAACACTAACAATACTGGAGCAGTAAAACATCTGTAAAAGCTGAGTGCTTACATTAAATGATCTGAGCTTTCGCAAACAGTAAAGATGGGTATGCTTTTTTTTCACAATAGCATCTGTGTTTTGTTTCCAGTTGAGCGCGTTGTCAAAAAGAACACCTAAATACTTGTAGGACTCTACACACTCAACTTCTGTTCCACCCCACCCGGGTCTGCCCTGGGGAACTTGGGTGGGGTTAACTACTTTTTAGTTCCCTGGGTCACCCTATTCAGTCCCTCAGGGTGGGTTTTCCTTTCTATTCTGAGGCATGCGTTTCTGTCTACCCTTGGTCCATTCACCTGTATTTTCCTTTTTTAAACTCTCCCTACTGTCTGCACTGCCTGTAGCTATTGATATTGGATGTGTGTTGCTAATTGGTCTTAACTTTAGGCCCCATGTTGTAGGTTTATTTAACGTATTGGACCGGCTGGCGACATACATTCAATATTCTCTTTAGGTTTTTTTTCACAAGCAGTGCAGGCACGTCCTGAGAAAGTCTTGTTGCTAATAATAATAATAATACCGTTATTATATAGGCGCTTTTTCTCAATTTTGGGGAAATCGACTCAAAGCGCCGCGCCTGAAACCCAACACACACACACTCACGAAACAGACACGGATTTACGCCATTTAAGACAAGCACAGTACAAACAGTACAAGACAAACGAAGGGCCAGTCAGCTACTGAAGTTACAGAGATTTTTGATCACTTGTATTTGAAATTTGTAAAGTGGCCTGAGACCGGTACCCAAGCGTGGGGGGGGGGGGGGGGGGGTGGAAGAACCGGAGTACCCGGAGAAAGAACCCCCGACGGTCCGCCCGAATTAACGGTGACACTTACCAGAGGAGAAAAGTCCAACGCCGGAACCCGGTATCGAACCTCGCACCCTTGGCATTGGTGGCAGGCGCCTTAACCACTGCACCACGGACCGCCCCGTTGCTGTCGGGACGTTAAGCAATGTACAATCAATTAATCAATCAATCAACTTCTGTTCCCTTGATGACAACAGGATCAAAATGTTTGTTTTTCCTGAAATCTATGACCAACATGTAATTTAAGATAGTTTCTATCGTACCACTCTACAAAGTCGTCGATCTCCTGCCGATAGTGTCTGTCATCCTCATCTGTAAACCTGTCAGTGCCATGTCGTCGGCGTATTTGTCTATGACACAGTCGTCATGAGTGGCTCTACAGTCCGCTGTGTACAAAGAAAACAAAAAAGGTGACAGGACAGCCCTCTGTGGTGCACCGGTGTTGGTAAAAAGTACATCTGAGATTAGATCCGAACTAATTCTGATATACTGTGGGCGGTTAGTGAGATGGCCTAAAACCCAAAGAATGGTAGAGGCATTTATGTTCATGTGAACTAGTTTGGAAGCGAGTATGTGTGGTTGAATGGTGTTAAAAGCAGACGAAAAATTATAGAACATCTGTCAATTGGAGGCTCCTGGTTTTTCTAAATGAGTAGATGTTTACAACATGCAAAATGGCATCATCAACACCTCTTTGCCTTCTGTAAGCTAACTGAAAGGGGTCCATAAAATCAGAAACCTGTATTTGAAAATGTGAAAGAATAGCCCTCTCAAAAACCTTCATGACACATGAGGTAAGAGCAACTGGTCTTAAATCAATCACAGATACAGTTTGCTTTTTTGGCACGGGGACAATACAAGAGGTCTTCCACGAACTGGGAATGACACACTGGGTAAGTGACATGTTAAAAATATAGCAAAATATATAGCAAAGATCTATCTATGCATACTAATTTGGATGACCCCTCGGAAAGGTCAAAGGTCACAAGAGGTCAGCAAATGTGTGTAAAATGCCATTGTTTCCTCAAAAACCTTACCGATGGCATTACTGATAGGAAGATACGTCTAGCTACTGTAACGCACACAGACTTGCCCACAGTCGTACGCACAGACTCTCACGCAACAGACGCATACACCGCCATTGACTCAGACGGGCGCATTCATGCGGTAAAACAAACACACGGGCTCCCTTTCTAAAGTCACTTTTATACAATATACAAGAAAAGAAAGGCTTAAATGACTATCAACTATATACACTCCTCTGCTAACATCCGAACATCACACACACAATTCACAATATCTCGCCAGGCTAGGTGTTAGTTCTCAGTCTCCAACCTGTTTGATGTTATTGCCTGGTTACGTTGGTCCTTCTCAAGTCTAGGCGTGCAAGTCCATTGTATGCTCTTTCCTGTTGTCCTGTCTGTAACACGGACGTCCTTGTACTCGCACCGTAGCGCAGTTCTCGCTGTGATCCGGGTATCTTGGTCCCGATCAGACTCACTCTTGAGCGAAGAGCTGGAGGGATGACCTCACGTTAGGTCCCACCTGTGACTGACGTCTCGGCGTCCGTCGTTCCAGTCTTTACAAGCACTCTAAACACAACAACAAGGATCCAAACGTAACGCTTGCTAAACACACAACATATTGGATCGATGAGAAACGTCGCATAACCTGGCTGATACAAATAACTCACACGTTCATTCACACACACACACGTGCTTCATAAACTGTCTACTTCCCCCATATCTGTCACTATCTTGAAACAGACTATAGCCTAACACTCTTGCTATACACTACTCTATACACTGGAAAAGACTATGCTTAACCAACCACGTACTATCTTCATAGCTGCTTAGACATACACACCTCACATTCCTTTAGTTATCTATCTCTGTAAACAACTGTATACAAAAACACCGGTTGCTTCACTGAATTCTAAACCAACATAACTAAACCAAACCGGTCAACACTATACGAGCAAATTACTCTTACCAGCGCATACTGTCTTTAACTAAGCAACTATCAATACTACATATATAGAAACATACCTGAATTCTAGGCTTCAGAGTCTTGGAATGCGGGCTACGGTATCTCGCATAACGTCCGTCCGGAATGACAGTCAAGCTCCGCACTGACGAAACTAGACCTCTGACAGATACAGCTTTTGCCTAGAACTCGCTATAACAGTACTCACCAAAACTCCGTGCTAACCATGTCTTAAAGATTCCACGTGGGCAGCAGGCCCCACAGACTATCGGCACAAACAAACCGTTAACAAAAACCGTACCGTACTAACCCTACTGTGTGAGCACTATGCATGTGTTGTAGATGGGTGGGTGTATAGGGGTCTTTTCTCACACACTCACACCCTGGGGTTCGCTTCCGTGAGGGTCGAGGAGAGGCTTACTTCATGAACATCTTTTTATTCACAGCATTAAATCAAGGCTGTAAGCCAAGGTCCTTAAATCAATGTCCTTAATTCAATGCCTTTAAGTCGATGCCCTTTAAGTCAATGATGCCACCCTGCAACAAACATTACAGGTCATAAGTATATATCATATACAATATAGCGTGAACGTACGTTCTAGCTATTACTATTATCAAACTACCATAAATATACATACGCCGCAATAGCTTGAACATACATTCTAGCTATTGTCAAGCAACCGAAATTACCAAAGAATGTACAAACCAAGCGGAATCACAGCGCTGGACAGACAACAGTTAGATGCATACAATTCTGCCAGCGCTAGCCTCACCTATCTGGTTTGTGAGCAAAGAATGTACAGTATAAATCGGCTCTAAACAATGAATTATAAAAACAGACAGTCAAGTAAAAATAACATAAAATGCAATAACATTTTTCAGTTAATGCAATATTCTATTACCGTAACAAATAACCAAACATCTAGCTATTCAACATACCTTAGCAAAGTGTCAAAGGTGGATAACATCAAGGTAGACTGAATGTCATTGACCAGATGCAGTCAAGTAACAAAACTGTTGTGTCTGACTGTC